>QXTE01000158.1:1738366-1884550 GCA_003942145.1 Platysternon megacephalum
TGCTGAAGAGTCAGCGAGGGACGGTTTCAGGAGTGATTAACCCCTGGGAGCGTGTGACCAGTGAGAAGGACTTTTGCAGTAACAGGGTCCCCCAGGGGATTGCAGCGAGCGGTCCCAGGGGCGGAGGAGTCTGCAGCTCGACCCTGGCAGAGAGGTGGTGACCTCGAGAAGGACTGGCACACTAGGGGTCTCCCTGGAAACTGTGGGGAGCAGTGAGCACCCAGGCCTGTGAGTGGCCAGCAGGAAGATGTATGCCAAGCGGCTAAAGAGCGACCTGGTGGAGCTGTGCAAGCAGAGGGGGCTGCGCATTGGGAGGTCCACCAAAGAACAGCTCATTGCCCAGCTGGAGGAGGGAGATCGCTTGAACGAACTGATTCCTGTCTCTGAGGGAAGCAGCCTGGCAGATGCAGCGCAGGCACCAGTGTCTGTCCCAGCTGGGAGTGGTCAGCCAGCTGCTGAGGGCTTCCCGAGACCACCCCTTCCTATGCCTAGGGGAAGGGTGGGGAGGAGCCCAGCGAATACCGAGGGCACCGTGACCCCGCCGGCCAGCAGGGGATCCTCCCGGCGAAGCTCAGCCTCCGAGGAGGGGGGGCAGCTAGATTGGGAGAGAGAGCTAAAACTGAGAGAGCTGGCGGATCGTGAGAAACAGAGACAGCATGAACGGGAAGAGAAGGAGAAACAGCATCAGTATGAGCGGAAGGAGAAACAGCATCTGTATGAGCGGGAGGAGAAGGAGAAACAGCATCAGTATGAGCGGGAGGAGAAGGAGAACCAGCGTCAGCATGAGCTGGAGCTGGCCAGGCTGAGGAGCAGTGGGGCCCCGGCTGCGGTGAGTGAGGGGGGACCCAGAACTGCAAGGAGCTTTGATAAGCCCGTCCTGGCCCAGCGTAAGGAGGGGGACGACATGGATAGCTTCCTGACTGCCTTTGAGAATGCCTGCGAGATGCACAGGGTTGACCCTGCAGACAGGCTCCAGTTTCTCACCCCCTTACTCGACCCCCCAGCCGTGGAGGTGTACAGCCGACTGAAAGGGACGGAGACAGGGGACTATGAACTGTTCAAACAGGCCCTGCTCCGCGAGTTTGGGCTGACCCCCGAGATGTACCAGAAAAGGTTCCGGAGTGAGCGCAAAACCCCTGAGGTCACCTACCTACAATTGGTCAACCGGATGCAGGGGTACGCCCGCAAGTGGACAGCTGGGGCCCAAACTAAAGAGGACCTGCTCGACCTATTCGTACTGGAGCACCTGTATGAGCAGTGCCACTCCGACCTGAGGCTGTGGTTGGTGGACAAAAAGCCAGAGAGTCCACAGCATGCAGGGCAGCTGGCCGACGAGTTTGTGAACAGTCGGGCAGGGGATACCAGGGAGGGGTCCCACAGGAACAGGCCCGCCGCGATGCAGCGAGAGAGTCACCATGGGACCTCCCATAGGGAAAATAGGGAGAACCCCCACCAAAGGGGAACATCCGGCGTCAGGACCAACCGACCCGCTCGAGGGGACCAACGGGACATGAGCTGCTATTACTGTGGCCGGGGAGGCCACATACGGGCCCAGTGCCCCAAGCTCAGGGACAGGCTGAGCAGACCGAATCCGCACAGGGTTAACTGGGTAGAGACCCAGCCAGATGAGGGGCAGACGGCCCAGGCAAGGAGAGCTGACAACCCCCCAACTGCTCAGGAGGGAGGAGGGCCCCAAGCCAGTTTCTCTGGGGGGATGGATGCTCCGGACACCAAGTTCTCCGTTTACAGGGTCGGCGCGGGGCTGTCCCTGCGGAGCGAGTGCCTTGTTCCCCTGGAGGTGGATGGGAGGAAAGTCTATGGATACTGGGACACGGGCGCTGAGGTGACACTGGCCCGGCCCGAGGTGGTAGCTCCAGATCAGGTGATGCCCAACACCTTCCTGACCCTGACGGGGGTGGGCGGGACCCCATTCAAGGTGCCCGTGGCGAGGGTACACCTGAAATGGGGGGCCAAGGAGGGCCCCAAGGATGTGGGAGTGCATCCCCATTTGCCCACTGAGGTGTTGATGGGGGGGGACCTAGAGGACTGGCCAAGTAACCCCCAGAACGCCTTAGTCGTGACCCGTAGCCAAAGCCGGCGAGGGGCACTATGCCCTGACCTCGGGAGGGATGTCACACTGGAGGCACAGAACCCTACCCGGGTGGGGAGGGAACGCCCAAGGACAAGGCTCAGAGAGGCGGTGGCTTCCGACCCAGCGGACGAGAGGGAGCAGGTCCCCATCCCTTCCCCAGCCGCCGAGTTCCAGGCCGAGTTGCAGAAAGATCCCTCCTTGCGGAAGCCAAGGGACCTGGCCGACCTCAGTGCGGTACAGACCATGAGGAGAGGTTGCAAGGAGAGGTTCCTGTGGGAGAAGGGGTTCCTATACCGAGAATGGGCTCCCCCCGGGGAGATGGAGCAGCTGCCCTATGGGATTGCCAACACCTGGCTCGCCCCCCGCCTGGCTCCGACCACATCAGCAGAGCGGGCCTGGTTCTGATGGCGGGGGATCAGCCGCCAGGAATAGTGAACCCTGGGGAAAAAAGGGCAAGATTCGAAAGGGGAGCCTGGAGGGTTTGAGATTGGCTGGAGCGCCTCCGCAGTACAGCCGGGGGGCTGGGAACACCCACAGAGTTTACAGCCAAGCCCCCAGTTTATAATCCCCAGGCAGCCAGGACGTGGGGAACGAAATCGCCAGAACTGTTGGTGATCAATTACGTGTGGGCAGCCGAGCCATCGCACCCAGCCCGGGGGCCAGCGCAGGTCTTGCAGCCCAAGGACGGCCTCGGCTCCCATCAGCTTTCTGAGCCCCTCGTTCGCTCTTTGCAGCCCCTACCTCCCCAGTGAAGTACTGGCGAAGGAAGGAGGAAAGCCCCCTTCCCACTGACAGCAGCCATCTCCAGCCCAAAGCCTTGCTGGGGGTGCGGAGGCCAAGTGGCTGGTGTCACGGAGTGTGGGGGAGTCAGGGCCCGGCACCCCTGGATTCCAGCGATTCACCATGACTCTCAGCCAGCCAGTAAAACAGAAGGTTTATTGAGATGACAGGAACACAGTCCAAAACAGGTCTTGCCGGTACAGACAACAGGATCCCCTTTAGTTAGGTCCATCTGGGGGCCCCAGGGAGGCCCTCAGCCATGCTGGGAAGTCAGGGCTCCCCTCTCTATTTCCAGTCAGCTCCAAAGCAAAACTGAAAAACCTTCCAGGCTTCTCCTTCCTGCCCTTCCCCCCGGCTCCTCCCCCAGCCTTTGTCCTTTGTCCAGATTCTAGGTCAGAGGTGTTACCTGGTCTTCAACCCCCCGCCTGGGTTCTCATGTTACATGCTCAGGTATCTCCCTTCCCCCATGCAGGCAGTCCCAGCCAAGCTCCCCTGCAGCCTTCCCCGGTCAATACTTCCCCCTCAGTATTCAGAGAACACATCAAAACATTCCCACTTCGTCACAGCTGGGCCTACCCAGAGCCATGCAGGCTGCCAGCCTGGCCCCCTGCCACTGAAGGGGAAACAGCCTCTGAACTTGGGTCAAAGGCAACTTCCCCTCCCCTTCGCCCAGGAGCACCCAGCTGCAGAGCATGCGGCAAGGAGAGCCAGGCAGGGAAAGGTTAAACGTGGCCTTGTCCTGGATCCTTGTGCTACACCCCCAGGGGAGCTGGGTCTAGAACTCCCAACTCTACCCCTTGAGCTAGGGGAGCTCTACAATGCCACAGCAGGAGCAGCTCCAATGGGGTGCTACCACTCACTCCTAGGGGCTCCCTCAGAGCCAAAGCTGGGGGCTGAGCATTAGAGTCACATTGTTCTTTCCGTGGGGTGGGGTGGGAACCACAGTTTCCCAGTACGGCAAGAAGGCAGCCAGCCTGCCAAGGATGTTGCCAGCTGGCGTTCCAAGTACTGGCGAGTGCCTCTGCTCTCCACTGCTAACAAAACCCCACGCCCCTCTGGCACACAGGCCACGAGTCACTGGTAAAGAAGCAGGCTGGGCCATGGAGACGGGCACATGGGAGAAGGGGCAGCAGGGGTTTTTAGCACCGCTCGGGGGCAAGAGGCAGAGCAGCAGGGGCAGTGAAGCAGGAGCAGCAGAGATAAAGCTCCCTGGGCCAGGTTTTCAAAGAGATTCACGTTCCGAAGTACCTCTGAAAATCTGCCCCCCGCTCTTCCACCATCTCTGCCTAGCGTCTCTGGTAGCTCACTGCCATGCTATCCACATCAGCAGTCCGAAAGCGGCGGCCCCAGAACCGGGCTCGGTACCGAGGGCTCTGCGCAGAGCCTGACCGGCTGGACTGGCCTAGCAAGGGCCCTGGGAAGCGGATATCCTGGAGACTTGCACCCTGACTCCAGGGAGTCCTGGGAAGAGACTGACAGGCTAGAAAGCCCATTTCTACTCACTCCCCCCTCCCCAGAAGGAACCATCTCAGACTGCTGACAACCTGCCTGGCAGCTGTCATTCCCATGCATGCTCTAGCTGGGATTGAGCGAGCACACTCAAAGTAGCAGTGCAGCTGCTGGGGCACAGGCGGTGCCTGAGTGCTGTCCTGTCTGAGCCCCTAGTTACATGCGCAGGGTGCAGCAGCAGCAGCATGAGAAATGGCCAGATATGGCCCATACCTCCCAGGCTGTGCCATCTCCCGGCTGCTCTCTGCCCCAGGAAGTCATTGAGGCTGAGAATGGACCAAGCGTATCCAGAATGATTGCAATGAATGACCCACATTGCGGAAGGGTTCTCAGATGCTGTGCTCCAGGGCCTGAGCCGAGCTCTACCCATTACCCGAGCTCTGTGTGGGAGGCAGATTATCCCACCGCGGCTATTGTGGGTCTGATACCTGCCTCCGAACCATCTAGTTCTGGCCCCTGTTTGCAATGGCATTCCGGCCTAGCTGGCCCATTGGTCTGATCCCAGGCGGCCATTCCTACACTCCCACGGCCAAAGGCACCAGCAATGGGACGTCCAAGGCAAAGCAAACTGGCCACGCCGCTAAGGGCACAGATATGTTAGAGTGTCACTGGAAGAAGGTCACCGGGCGGCAGCAGCAGAGCAGGTGCAGGGGGCAGCGGGATGGGAGGGGTTAATCTGAAGCTCCCAGCCCTTCACTGAGAAAGTTATATGATCAGGGTTGTGTTTGTCAGGGGTCCCTGGGCCATCTCAAGCCTTTCCCTGGCAGAGCTCACTGGATTGATCATGGCTTGGCTGTTCCACGCGGCTTGCTCTGGAGAGGGTTTTAAATGCTGTGGCTAACTGATTAAACCGCCTCAGATTTGGATTATTAATGGGGCTCCATCCAGCACTTCCGTCTTAAACTCAAGAGCCGGCGGATTACTTCTCCCATTTGTAAGGCCCTCTGATAGCACTGCAAAGGGAATGGTATAAAAATGTAGACACTTCTCTTACATGGCAGCATGCTTGCAATTGCCGTGTTCTGCCTTTGACCTGCCAGCTGGGAGAGTGCAGTGCACATATCAGGGTTCGCCCCGAGTTATGCTGGGTTTCCAGAACCTGTCTCTGCACAACAGCAGCATCAGCAGAAATGGGAAAACCCGGAGCACTTACAGGGACAGCACCTCCAGGTGCCTTAGCCACAGGGGGTGGCCAGGTCTCTGAGCAGCCGGCCTTCACCTGTCCCATGGAAACGCAGAGCAGAGGAGAGTGCTGTGTGTGTGTCTGGGGGAGGGGGACAGAGGCAGAGATAATCTAGCATTCCAATCCAGCTCCCCGGGACCAGGTCCCCTGCCTGAAGGAGCACTCCCCTGGGAGGCCCCATATACATATGCCAGGACTGCGGCAGACAGGAAAGTTGGCCTAGGGGTTAGAGAGCTAGCCTGGGACTCCGGCGATCTGGGTCCAGTTCCCCACTGTGCCGCAGGCTTCCTTTGTGACCCTAGACAAGTCCCTTAGGCTCACTGTGGCTCGGTGCCCATGTAGGACAGCTCATGGATAAATACCTTGAGGACTGAGGTGCCCACATAGTGCAGTTGTGGGGGGCCACTGAAGCTCCCAACAGAGCTACAACTTCTTGCTGCTGTATTAGACCAGAGCTAGCCAGGGAGCTCTGCCCCTGGACAAAGAACTAGGTGGCAGGCATGTGGCCTGCAGATACAAAGGAAACCAGTTTTCTATTTTTGGGGGAAGGGGTAGCTCAGTGGTCTGAGCATTGGCCTGCTAAACCCAGGGTTGTGAGTTCAATCCTTGAGGGGGGCCATTTGGGGATCTGGGGCAAAAATCTGTCTGGGGATTGGTCCCCCTTTGAGCAGGGGGTTGGACTAGATGACCTCCTGATATTCTATGATTTATCAGCTGGCTGGTGCATTTGTCTCTTGCATCTCTCATGGCTCTGCCTGGCCTAGGATCTCTAGGTTGGTGCTCCAGCCAGTTAGCAGTGTGGACTTTAACCTGGGCAACAGTGGCCAGGTTAAAGCAAGGGGGACCCTCCCAGCTGAGCACATGGTAGATAACACCTAGCTGTTCCACAGTGCTTTTCATCCTGAGATCGCCAAGCACCTTACAGCGGCGGTCAGTATCATTGTCCCCATTCTACAGGTGGGTAAACTGAGGCACAGAGAGGAGACGCAATTTGTCCAAGGTCACCCAGCTGGCCTAGGGTAAAGTTGGGAACAGAACCCAGGGGTCTGAAGTCCCAGTCTAGTGCTCTATCAGTCCAGGTCACCTCCCCTCCACTAGACCTTTAGAAGGTGTTCGATTAACTAACACACTTCCAAGTCCTAGCCTAGCCCACACCCAGGAGCAAATTGGATCTGACTGGAGACACAACCCTCCACCACACACCAAGCTACAGCCCCAGGCTCAGAGTCATGCAGCCCTGGGGTGCCCCAAAAGAAATCAGAGCTGCTTGCACCAGCCTAGCGCTGCTGAAGGGGCTCCTGAGTGCGAATTCTGACTGTGCCGAGTATAACGACCCTGTCGAAAGCTGCCGTCCAAAGGGGGTTTAATGCCAGGGAAGGTCTGTGGTGGCTCTGGAAGGCCCCGGTGCAGGAAGTGCCCAGGACACACAGACCCCAGCAGCGCTCGGTCCCCCTCACTCTCCAAACAGCTGCCCTGATTTTTGCAGGTTAAAGCAAGGGGGACCTTGCAGCTTAGTGAATGATCAGTACAAGGGCTTTGGGCAATCGTCTGTGCAGGGAGGGAAGAGACGGTTCCCTCCTGCTCCCCAAATGCAACAGTAGCACCTCTCCACCTGGCTTTAATTGCCACTGGCTGGGGTTCAGTCGCAGAGCTGCCATGCCCGGGCCAGCTGTCAAAGCAGCACTCGCAGGGCTCGGGAAACACACTACAAAAGCCATCGTAAAACCTCCATTAAAGCCAATAAAAGGGATGAGATGGAGCTCCTGCGGCTGGGAAGGTGGAGACGCATTCCTCAGAGCGCAAAGGGGGAGCAGCCTCTTGCCAAGCCAGGAGAACACGCACATGCTCATGTCTTCCGTTCCTAAGGGACAGCTCTTGATAAGACTATCCATTGCGGGAAGGAAAGGGTTAACGGAGCATCAATCTGGAGCCCTTCCTCCTCTCCTCTCTGCTTCTCCCCAGCACCAGGCCAGGAGAGAAGGTTTCCATGGGACCCACATCTGCCCCCCATCCCCGAAGAGAGAAAAGAGCCAGACGCTCCATGAAGTCCCCTAGGGACTCAGCTATTACTATCACTTCTCCACGAAAGGCACTCGGATACCACAGTGATGGGCAGCAGGATAAATCAGACAGACCCCCCCAAGCATCCCAGAATTCTTAGCACTGGCTGCCGGACAATGGCAGCTGGGCATGTTCCCTTGAACCCAAGCACCAGAGACGGTGCCTCAGCCCATGGGGTAACGCAGCAAGCGGGGGGCAGAGGCCGCTGGCTGTCCCTCTGCTCAGAAAGCTGTGTCCGTTCCAAGCCACAGGAGCTCTGCATTTGTCTAGTGAGTGTTCCTGGGAGCTTGTAAATCTGGTGAAACCCTGGAACAGCTGCTCCTGTATCACCAGTTTTACAGGGCATCCCATCAAACGGGATCACAGCCGCTTCCAACAGCGGCCCTCCTTGCCCCCAAAGCTGAGGGCCCCCCCATGGGACCCATGTGCTGCCTCCTAGGCCCTAAAGCTTTGATCTCCAGAGCAGACACAGCTCCCACTGACTTCAGTGGGGACAGTGCCAGGCCAGAAGTGGATGCAAATTATTATTAATTATTTCTATTACAGTAGCATCGGGGAGCCCAGTCCTAGGCCAGAACCCCAGTGCGCTAGGCGCTGTACAAACATAGAACAGAAAGACATGTTCCCTGTGTAGTGCAGGGAGCAATCCTGGGGCCAGGGTGGATAATCCAAGAGCTCACATCCATCAACCAAGGTCTAGGATTCAGATGTGTGGGTGCCATTCCAATATCAGAATCGTCTCTGGCTCCCGAAGCTGAGGGACTACACAGAGGTTGATTTATTCTCCCCTCCTCTCCCTCATCTTCCTAGGATGGGGAATCAATCTGCAACCTCCTGTCAGACCAGGCAAGCCTGGCCGTGTGTGAATTCTCTCGCCTGGCAACCGAAAGTTACAGCAATCCCAGCGCTCGGAAAGACGGGCTGGGTGGAGGGGGAGCTGTGCTGGGCTGTGCTATGCCGTCCCAGCAGTGAGAGCTGGAAAAGACCCCAAGCTCAGAGATACTCCACCCCCAAGGGCCAGTGCGGGACTCGGCCCATTACACTTTCTCCAGTGGTTTGGCTAGTCTAGCTTTCAGTGTCCCAAATGCCGAAAGCTTCCCCCATTTCCCTGGGGAGGAGGCACCACAGCTCCGGCCATCCCACTGGCAGGATGATTCCCTGAAGGTCAGCCTAAAGTGTCCCTCTCTCCATTTCACCCAATTACCCCTCATTTTCCACCTCCCCTCCGAGGGGTTATCCTTTCCCCTCCATTCCCGCACTCACTCAGGCTATTTCAGCAAGAGGCACAAGAGGAATGTAGAAAGAGGACATGGTAACCAAGGGTCCCCTCAAGTGCGTATGGGTCCCCCAGCTGGATGTTCGGCCTGGCTTCCGGAGCTTTGCTCTGTCCCCCACCCCAGCTCTCCTCCCGGAGCTGCTCACGGGGCTCAGCAGGTGTTCCGGTAACCAGCTGACTTGTGAGCCCAGCTGTACGAAGGGAGCGAAAGTTCCCAAAGCGGCACAATAGCTGATACCAATAACTGCGGTTGGGAAAAGGCGCGGAAGGGAAACGGACGCTGAATTAGTCCAATCAACCAGGCCTATTGAGAGAACTCACGGGCTGGGTGACGATCGTGCCCAGTAGACAAGAGAAGTGTGGGACTGGAAATCAATGGCTCAAAATTAATGTGTCAGAAATGGGGCCTAATTGGTGGACAAAATAATGAGGGGATGGGCTGTTCCACCCCCCTCCCTTTTGGGGCTCTTAACAGAGGCTCTTGTGGGGGGGAGCTGGCTACTGTGGGGGTGACGGGGCTGACTGAAAGACCAGAGAAGGAGGAGTGCGCATCAGCATCCTGGCTGCCATCTCCTGGGACCCGGGGCCTTCTCCATCCTCCTCCTGAGAGATGTCCTGAGCAGACCAGACCAGAGAGAAGGACCCAGCCAACATCTCCAACTCCCAAACTCCACCTGGGGTGTGACACGGTGTCACCCCCTCCCGTGTGTGTCTTTTTCCTTCCCCACCTTCCGTCCTTCCGTCCCTACCCCTCTCCTTTCGCCTTCTGTCTAATAAGAGCTGCCTTAGCTGGCCAAAGCGGTGAGCCTGGGACCAGGAGGGAGTCAAAGCAATGCCCTAAAGAGCCCAATGATGGTCCAAATGTGCCAGCTCTCAGACCGTGCGCTGGGCCTGTGTTTCTCCAGCGCTGAGGCTGCAAACATGAATCAACCCCCCAGCCAGAAGCTGCACTGTCTTTGCTGGTCTTTTCTCTCCCCTTCTTGTCTTGTTTGCTCTTCTCAGGAAACGGGATGGGACCTTAACAGCAGCACCGACAGCTCCAGCCCATCGCAGCCAACTTCCCCTCTCCCCCCACAAGGACCAGTTAGCACCATCTTTAACACCCCTGAGAGACAGTCGAACCAGGGGGTTCTCTAACCCCTCTCTCCAGCCAAGGGAAAGGGCACAAGGGATGCTGTTCAAACGAAAGCCCGACTAATACTTGACATTTGAAACATTTTCTCTGGTTTTCTTGCTTTTCTGTGTGTTCAGTCAAAGGTTCAAAGGCTGTTTGGTGGTGCATGGTACCAAGCTGGCAGAAGTCTCTGTGTATCACCCCCTGACCTTGCTGAACACTGGTTAATGTCAGACAGTGACAGGGTCTTGTTTCACCTAAATCAACACAACAGCCCTGCCTCCTGCTCTGGCCTGCTGGCAGCTGCTCATGCTGGCAAGACTTCTGTCAGCGAAAGGCTGCTCCTCGGGAACAACAGCCCCTGCACTGGACTCCGGCATCTCTCTCCTCAGCCCCCTGAGGAGCACCGAGGGCAAGGCAGCGGCGGCCGGCTGGAGCCACAGAGGAAACACAATCAGGTGACAGTGTGAGGATGAAAGCGGACCTGGCCCAGTCCTCAGCCCTGCAGGCTTTACAGTGCCTGGCTCTACCTCACACCACACACAGTGGGCTGGGAGGCTGGGCTGGCTATCAGGGAGGAGGGGCGCTGGCTTTAAGGCTGCTCCCCAGAAGCCAGGATGGAGGCCAAGGCTGAGCTATGCACAGACCCCCCAGGACAAGGCCCCCTCCTGAGGCCCCCTGCGCCAGTTCAGTATCGTTACGCCCGCCACTCCTCCGGTGCTCCCCAGCCGTGAATCTCCAAGCTGAGCGAGCTGCACAGAGGGGAACGAGCCCCCGGCGGCTGCCCACGGTGATGCCCCGAGGCACAGCAGAACCGGGAGAGCCCACACTGGTGCCCTGCCCCGTGAGCCAGGCTGCCCTGCACAGCCCCGTGTGCGCGTCCTGCGCCTCGCCCACCCTCCCAGCTCCGTGACTCGCTGGAGGCCAGTTCCAGGGCTCTGTCTCTCCCTTCGCTGGGTGCCAAGAGAGCCTACAGTTCTGGGCTGGGTGCCGTGGGCGACAGCTCCACTCCCCAGCCCTGGGCAGGCTGTGTCTTCACCCTGCCAGCCCTCGGAGGTGGGCACTATCTGTGTGCGCACAGATCTCCACCCCAGGGGACCCCATCCACAACAGCGCTGCTCACCACAGCCAGAATACACTATCATTGGTAATAAAGGGCTGCACAGCCGTTTTGCTTGGCACCCGGTCTGGGTACTATGCCAGGGAAGAGCTGGAAGAACACCGCCAGTTATTCCCCTCCGCCCCAGATCTGTCTCCCTTGCTCACTCCTGGCTACATGGACCGGGGGCGGGGGGGGGGGAGGGGGGGAGCGAGCTTGCTGGCTGGGGCCTGCTCTTACGCTCAGCTCTCTAACCCTGCCTGAAACCCAGACGCCCAGAGGATGCCACCTGCGCTGCCATGGGGCTGGAATGCATGCTGTGCCCGGTGCAGACCCCGTGGAGGAGCACAGGCTCCCCACCCCAGCCCAACAGGAGCGTCTGTACAGACTGGAGACTGGTCCGACTCGGTGCGGCTGTGGCTGCCTGCCCCAGTTTGACTGACTTCCCCTTGGGGACCCATCTTTTGAAGGAAAGTATCTGGACTAGCCCCACCCCACGGACTGCTGCACCCCATGCACACTACCTCCACTTGGCATAGCCTGCACCCCGGCGACACACACCAGGGCTGCCCTCCGAGCCTGGGACGCAGGAGGTGGGACACCTCCAAACTGCACGCCCAGTGTTGCAGGGAGCAGTGCTGATTCTCCACCCTCTAACAAATACCGCACTGATGTGTCGGGGGCGCTGTCTTTCAGACGAGATGGAAGCTAAGGGCTTGTCTATACCTGGAATACTACGGCAGCAGCACTTCAGTGTAGACGCTACCTACACTGAGGGCAGGGGCTCTCCCCTCGGTGTGTTACTACACCTCGCTGAGAGACAATGTTGCTGGGTTGAGCTAATTTTTCAGTGTAGCTCAGGCCCAAGGTCCTGACCTCCTGTGATCTTTAAACATCCCAGGCACTCCACACAAGAACCGGTCTGGTGGCATTCTCAGTCTGACTGAATTCCAGCTGGGGTAATTATACTCTGTCTACATGAAACCACCCCATAGTTTCCCAGTGGACATGGAATTGTTTACTTCCTGTCCCAGCGTGGAGTGGGGTAGTGTCATGCAATGGCAGCTGCTGTACTGCTCCCCAGAGGTGGCTGCGTGTCAGCGCTGCACAAAGCAACCCCTGTCTTAGGAGCTCTCCAGCAGAAAGGCGCTGCATGAACGTACAAGCTTATTGGTGCTTATGGTCCAATCTGGTAACTGGGGCTCAGTTGGCACCTGGGACACAGGGCAGCACCTCAGAATTTGGGCAGAGAAGGCAGGGGCTTCCAGCAGCATGGGGAGACGAGTGGAGGGAAAGCAAGACCTCCAGCAAACCCAGCAAGGCTCTCCTGAGCCCGCAGAGAGCTAGCAGAGGCGGAAACGCGGGTCAGGTGCATCTCTAAGCATGGTGGGGAGGTGGCGACAGCGCTCCGAGTGGGTTCGCTGGGAATAGGGGATGCATTCCCCTCCTACACCCTGCAGTGTTCACACACCGCAGAACGTGAGCCAGGGATGGGGCTGCTCAGCGGGGAAGCCTGGGGTACCTAGCCTTCTGCTGCCAGAGCGCTGGGCTCACGCTGCAGAACACTGCTGGCCGGGGAGGGCTGAGCTGGTCCAGAGAACTAGCCCCAGCCCTTTGAGGGAGCAGAAACACTGAGGTGCCAGCCCCAGAAGGCCCGAGCTGGCTCGCTCTGGTTACAGCGTTGGTGGAGGCGGCGGGGGGAGGAGGGGGGCATCACATGGCCCTACACCCCCAGCTTTATCCTCTCAGAGCAGCTGCTCACCCCTCAGTGCTGCCCCCGGCCCAGCAGCCAGGCACTACCCCGGAAGCAGGAGCCGAGCCCATGGCTAGCAATAAGACTCCTCCTGCCTGGCCAGGAAGGGGAACGGAGGGGTTGCCACGGCTGAGCTTTGCTAGGTGCTTTGGAGCAGACCCTGCTGAGCCCGGAGGGGGGAGGCTGGTCCAAGAGCCCCAGGGCTCTGGCTGGGCACTGCTAAGACCCTGCCTGGCACTGGAGCAGAGCCCTTGCTATGGATAGTTGGGAAGCTGCAGCAGCAACACCGAGGAGTTTGGGCTGAGTGGGTGTCTAGAACGTCACCCCAGCAGGGTAAGAGCCCCCCATGGTAGGAGGGGCGGGACAGTACAGCCGGGACGGCAGGGTCTGCGCACCCCACACAGGCCAGGCCCAGCTGCCGGCCACGCGCTTGAGCTGCTGGCATGTAGCACGGGTGGTGGGGCTCTGCCCCGGGCGTGTCAGCCAGAGCAGCCAGCTCAGCACGGCTCCCTTCCTGCTGGGCCGGCTGCACTAATGACTGGGCTGAGCTTCCTGGCCGCCCCCAGATTACTTCCTCCAGGAGCTAAACAAGCTGCTTGCTTGACTCATCCAGCCGCCCTCGCGCAGCAGCTCCTCCCATGCAAGGCGAGGGGGCAGTGCCCTCACCAGTCTGCCTGGCAGTCACCGTGCTGCACCCTGGAGAGGCACAGCCGAGGCCCTGGCAGAACCTGGCTCCCAACAATGACGATACAACATGCCAGGGCGGTGGGAACAAGCAAGGCAGCTCACACGGGCCGAGCCAGAAGCAGAGCAGGGGGCTCACTCCCCACGAGAGGCCCTGAGCAGAGAGGGGCGCCTGACACGAGGATCAACCGGGCCTCCGGGGGGAGGACTAATGCCGGGCCAATGTTTCGAAAGAGCAGAGACAGCCCAGTCCCACTCTGTGCAGACCAACACCTGCCAGAGGGACGAGCTCTGGCACTGCTGCCCTGCAGCCCCCTGCTCTACCAGTGCCCCTCCATCCTGCCCTGCAGGCCCCTGCTCTCCCAGTCCTGCCCCCTGCTCTGCCAGTGCCCCTCAGTCCTGCCCTGCAGCCCCCTGCTCTCCCAGTCCTGCCCCTTGCTCTGCCAGTGCCCCTCCATCCTGCCCTGCAGCCCCCTGCTCTACCAATCCTGCCCCCACCTCTGCCAGTGCCCCTCAGTCCTGCCCTGCAGCCCCCTGCTCTGCCAGCCCTGCCCCCACCTCTATCAGTGCCCCTCAGTCCTGCCCCACAGTCCCCTGCTCTGCCACCCCTGCCCCCACCTCTGTCAGTGCCCCTCAGTCCTGCCCTGCCGCCCCCTGCTCTGCCACCCCTGCCCCCGCCTCTGCCAGTGCCCCTCAGTCCTGCCTCCCGCCCCCTGCTCTACCAGCCCTGCCCCCACCTCTGCCAGTGCCCCTCAGTCCTGCCCTCCCACCCCCTGCCCCCACCTCTGCCAGTGCCCCTCAGTCCTGCCCTGCCACCCCCTGCTCTGCCAGTGCTCACTAAAGATGAATGTCACTTTGGCTCATGCTAATCTGCGTCCAGTTGCAAGAGGCTCAGACCCGGTCTGAGGGCCATGGTTCCCTCAGTTACATGCCAAGACACAAGTTCTCCCACTCTCCCTTGATGGACGCTTTATCCTGGGGTGCGGGTGCTTGGCAGCCCCCGGCGAGCGAGCGCGAGCTACGTCCCTGCCTTTGTAAAGGGGTCGATCCCCCCTCCCCACTTGGGAAGTGTCTCAGACCTGCTCTCATTCACTTCTCTGCCCGTGATGATCGAGGGGCACAGGAAAGAAGTGGGCTGCAAGGAGCTGCTGTCCTAGGGCAGGGCTGACACCTCTTGATTTGTACCCTCCTCACTTCAACACACGCACTGTCGGGCCCCGCTCTGCGGGAGGCTCCCACGTGGCTGGGGCTACGCAGGGGAAGCTGTGAAGTGAGTTGCTGAGCGGAAAGGGCCGCTTCTAAGAGCTCACTCAGGCTGCCCCAGCTGCTGCTGTGCTACGCGGGGGAGCCGGCCGGAGCCAGACAAAGGAGCATGGACCGGAAAGGAGCACGGAGCGCGGCTCTACACGGCAGGCGGCTCCGACAGCTCTGCTGACCTGCGGCACCCGCTGGTGCCTGTGAAAGGCCCATTCTTCGCTGTTTGTCCTTGGACAGTCCCGCCATTCACGCCCCCTCCCCAGCTCCTGCCTTGGCTCGTGTTTCAGACGGGCTTCTCTGCTCCAGGGGACAGAGCCAGGGTGAGTCAAGGGCCACTGGGCAAGGCCAGCGAGGGAGACGAGACGTCATGTCCGTAAGGGATTTAGAAACCCTCGATTGCAGGTGCCACCACCCTGTCGGGAAGGGGGCGCCAGGCTCCACGGGGGTTGAACATCTGCAGCCCCAGGACAGCAAGAAGTGTTGTCAGTAGAAAGCCACCGGGGCAGCTGGCTTGTCCAAAGCCGGAGGATTGTCTGCCAGTAGCGGAAGCAGCTCTCTTTCGGCCCAGCGAGCCGTTTGCGACCCTCCCACTCCTAGAACTGCCCTGGGCAGGCCCCGCAGCGTAGGCTGGTCCCCTCGGACTGGAAAGCCAAAGGCAGCCGGCAGGCTAGGGGAGTCGGGCAGTGAGGAGGGAGAGATGGGTGAAGATGAGTTGGCGCCCATACTGCCCCTAAGTGCCAGGCAGAACGGGAACTAGCTCAGTGGGGACCAGCGCTTAGTTCACCGAACACCAAAGCACTTTGCTGCAGCGCCTAGCACACTGGGGCAGCGGAGATGGCAAGAGTGCCCCCTCCTGGGAGAGGTCCCCAGGCTGCGGCCCTAACCCAGCACGCTGCTCTCTACTCCAGTTTGGTAACACCCAGGCAAGGGAACCGTGTAGCTCAGATACGAGTCCTGCCATCGCAGCAGCTGCTGAACCAGAGAAGCCGGGACAGCAGACCCCAGCTGGGCATCTCACTTCTTATCTGCTGCACCCCCCAGACCTGGGCGAGTCCTGGAACTGCACCCTCTGCCAGGCAGAAAGCAGGCTCCCTCACCCTGTTTTCTGAGTGTTTGACTTCCTTTAACTTGCTGCTCCTAACGCCGCTTCTGAGCTGCCCCAATTGTTTCCAGGGTTGCCCTACTTGGGGCAAAACCTCCTCCCCCACAAGTACCCAGTGGCTCCCAGAGGAGGATTTAACAGGCTAGGTATTCAGTGCCACAGAGAGGGCTGTGGCTGACTCCCCGCCCTGAGCAGATGGGGGGTACCACAGTCATGAAACCAAGGGCCCAGCCACGCACTGCCATTAAAGAGCCCCAGGATCTTCCCCCAGGAATAGGGACGTTAACTCCAGGGACCTGGACAAAGACCCTCTCCCTAAACTCTTCCCTCACTTCCTGGACTAAGCTGTTCTGTAGCGTTCCTGAAAGCTGTGCTGCATTCCACCCCAGAGGTGGCTGCATGGCAGTGGGTAGCAGCCTCTCCCATCCTGACGGATCCCAGTGCAACGGAGGCCATTTGACTTCCGGCAGGTACAGGCTGTGTGTGCTAGTGCAGGCAGACGTGGCCGCTTTGCCAAACTAACTGCTAATCCCGGCCACATTTTACAGAGCTTGTACCAGTGCAGGCTGGCCAACACTAGCCTCGGGTGAGGCAGCGCCAGGGCCAAGGGGAGAGCATGAAGCCGGGCTGCGGCGGGTCAGGCAGCAGTTTAGACACTATACTTGCATCAGGGCAGAAGCTGGTTTTTTGGATCAGCTGCCTTGGAGTGAAGGGAGGAGAAGAAAACCTGAGCCGCTCCGAGTCAGCCGGCGTTCCCGGCCCTGCAGTGCCCACCTGCTCCCTCTCCCAGGGTTAATCCCAATCGCCGCCTGCAGAGCCACCAGACCCTGGGCTCCATTCCAGAGCAGGCAGATGTGCTACCACGCCCAGTGCTACCACCAACAGGGGGTGCTGCGACACTGGTGCGAGGGAGGCTGGCATTACAATGGGAAAGGAACGCTCTAGGCTGGGGAGCAGGGGAGCCGTGCGGGGGGCATGGGAGGGGCCGGAGCATCCCCTAACACAAGAATGTCCCAGCTATTGGGCCTGGCCTGTGACAGCACCTCCCTGCTCCTCCAGGCTGGTGCCAGTGAGCTCGGAGGGGAATGGGATGTGTCCCCCACCCCAGCACACCTCTGCGCTCAGAGGCAGGAAGATAACAGGCTCCGTTCCCAGCTTCCAGGGTCAGCAGGCCCTGCAATCCAGCAGAGCTCTTCTCACCCGGAGCAGGAGGCTCACAGAACCTCCTGAGGGTGTAGGCAGACACCGCAGCGCGTGAGTCAATTTTTTTGGGACAAAGTACCGGAAAACAGAGTGCAGGGATTACTCCTGCCCTGCCCCCGGGAGACAGGCTAGGTCGGAGCCAGCAGGGCTCTGGCTGCACTAGCTACAGCATGCGAGCTCCAGCACGACTCAGGGGCCAGAGGCTGAGCCGTCCAAGGCCTCGTGCACACTGGAGGGAGGATGTTTATAGCAGCAGCCGGCCAGTCACTTCCTTCCAGCTGTGACAGGCCCTGGGCCCTGCCCTGTTCACAGACTCACCCCGAGTAGAGCTACATTCACTCCCAGCATGCCCCTGTGCGCCAACACAAGAGATGAGGAATGGCAGCTTGGGGAGCAAGCAGGTGGGCTCAGGGGTCAGGGGCACAAGACACCCAGCTGGAACCCAGGGCCACGGGGGCAGAGCCATGGGGCACCCAACTTCATGCAGGGCTTCCCCGTGTCCCACTGTGGCAGGGCTCAGTTCAGCAGTGACACACCTGGGTCCCAGGCCTGGCAGAGCTCCTGCACTGTGAAACCCAGCCCTGTTCTCCAGGCCCTGCCGAGGCCTCTTAACACTTCCCTCAAGACCAAATAAGAGCTTCCCAGCGCCCCCCATGCCCACGCCAACTTCTCCCCTCCAAGCCGCTTCCCCAGCAGAACAGACACACCCAACGCCAATGCTGCTTGACACTTGGTTAGCAAATGCTCCCTTGCCCGCCGCTCGCTGGGCCCTGCTCCACCAGCCAGCGCCTACCAGTTTCTTGGGGACTGGAGCGCAGAGAGGAGCGGTCGGTATGCAGAGTGGGCTGCAGCGCGTAACCCCGAGGAGGGTTTCTGGGCTGCCCTCGGGCCATGCCCAGCCTGGAACCCCATGGAACAAGACTAAGCCTTGGAGGAAGCCAGCTGCGCTTAGTGTTAGCCCCTCACTTCCTCCTCAAACTCTCTGGCCGGTACGAGGGACCAGAGAGGCTGGCAGTGCCAAGCAGTGGTTTCCTGGTTCCCTAAAGGAGGTGCCAGTCACCTCTTCCTGGCCTCACGTGCCCCTCTCTGCCTAAGAGGAGCACATAGCCAGTGCCCAGGGGACTAAATGGGCCTCTCCCTGGGCACCAAGAGCTTTGGCCTGCTTCACACAGGAGCAAGGCTGGCCCCCTCCTGCTTCCTCCACCCAGAGTGACTGCCCCAAACTCCTGGCGACTAGCCCTGAAGTGAAGCCGGACAGTGTGGACAGATGGTGTCTCAGAGCCAGGCACTTGGTGACTCCTGAAGATGAACTGACCTTTCAACTGTGGTTTCCCCTGCCCCTGTGGCCTCCTGGTTAACAGTAGACAAGAGCGCTTCATGAACCAGGGCTGTACCTGAGGAATCCTGGGTCCCGTGGCTGGGAAAGGGCTGTGGGGCGCTTTCCTTGTTGTGCCTCGCAGAGGCAGGGCGATTCCAGCTGATTTTCCTCAGCTGGCAGTAATTGAGCCAAGGAGGGCACAGGGCAAGAGCAGGGACCCACCCAGAACAGCACCTGCCCCCACCTGGATCTGCACTTGGGAGGAAAAGACTCCAGCAAATTTCACAAGAGAACCAACTGCCCTCAGGGGAAGAGGCTGGCAGGACACAGTGGTTGTCCGGTTGCTCACCAGACGAGTGATCTAAAGAACTCAAAGTCACCTCACAGGGATTTTACTATTACAGGTGAGTAAGCCTAACTACAGTACCAGACACATTGGTTGGAACTATAGTAAAGAACAGAATTGTCAGACACATAGATGAACATGATTTGTTGAGCAAGAGTCAAGATGGTTTTTGTAAAGGGAAATCATACCTCACCAATCTATTAGAATTCTTTGAAGGGGTCAACAAGCATGTGGACAAGGGTGATCCAGTGGACATTGCGTACTTGGATTTTCAGAAAGCCTTTGACAAGGTCCCTCACCAAAGGCTCTTAAGCAAAGTAAGAAGTCATGGGATAAGAGGGAAGGTCCTCTCATGGATTGGTAACTGGTTAAAAGATAGGAAACAAAGGGTAGGAATAAAAGGTCAAGTTTCAGAATGGAGAGATAAATAGTGGGGTCCCCCAGGGATGTGTACTGGAATGAGTGCTGTTCAACATATTCATAAATGATCTGGAAAAAGGGGTAAACAGTGAGGTGGCAAAGTTTGCAGATGATACAAAATTGCTCAAGATAGTTAAGTCCAATGCAGACTGTGAAGAGTTATAAAGGGATCTCACAAAACTGGGCAACAAAATGGCAGATGAAATTCCATGTTGATAAATGCAAAGTAATGCCCATTAGAAAACATAATTCTGACTGTACATACAAGATGATGGGGTCTAAATTAACTGTTACGTCGCAACAAAGATCTTGGAGTCATGGATACTTCTCTGAAAACATCTGCTGAATGTGCAGCGGCAGTCAAACAAGCTAACAAAATGTTAGGAACCATTAGGAAAGGGATAGATAATATGACAGTGAATATCACAATGCTACTACTATATAAATCCATGGTACACCCACACCCTGAATACTGCGTGCAGTTCTGGTCACCTCATCTCGAAAAAAGATATACTGGATTTGGAAAAAGTACAGAGAAGGGCAACAAAAATGATTAGGGGGATGGAACAGCTTCCATATGAGGAGACATTAAAAGGATTGGGATTGTTCATCTTGGAAAACAGACAAGTGAAGGGGGATATGATAGAAGTCTATGAAATCATGAGTGGAGTGGAGAAAGTGAATAGGGAAGTGTTATTTACCCCTTCACATAACACAAGAAGAACCAGGGGTCACTCAATGAAATCAACAGGCAGCAGATTTAAAACAAACAAAAGGAAGTATTTCTTCATACAACGCACAGTCAACCTGTGTCAACTCTTTGCCAGGTGATGTTGTGAAGGTCAAAACTATAACAGGGCTCAAAAAAGAACTAGATAAGTTCCTGGAGGATAGGTCCATCAATGGCTGTTAGCAACCCCATGCTCTGGGTGGCCCTAAACCTCTGACTGCCAGAAGCTGGGACTGGACGACAGGGGATGGATCACTCAATAATTGTCCTGTGCTGTTCACTCCCTCTGGAGCATCTGGCACCAGGCACTGTCAGAAGAAAGGATACTGGGCTAGATGGACCATTGGTCTGACCCAGTGTGGCTGTTCTTATGATATTAGCTTTCACCTAGTGCACAGCTTGCCCAGCTCAGTTCAGTAGGGAAAAGGATTCCACTTGGACCATCAGGCAGCAGAGAATTTTGTAAGGATACAGCCAGTCGTAGAGTCCCCACTCAGCTCTGCCGATGCCCCTCAATCCCAACCTGCAGCCCCACCTCCACCCCCACTATCCCAGCCCGGGCTCCCCACACAGCTCTGCTGGTGCCCCGCAACCCCAACCCGCAGCCCCCTGGTAGCCCAGCCCTGGGCTCCCCACACAGCTCTGCCAGTGCCCCTCAACCCTGACCTGCAGCCCCTTGCTAGCCCAGCCCTGGCCAATCTTGAGCAGAGACGCTGGACAGGTCACAGCGTGGGGTAGCTGTGTGACATGGACAAGCCAGCGCTAGGCTGAGACACCAAATCCCATTTCACGGGCAGCCCAGGCAGGCCAAGAAGCTGGCTCCCTGAAGGCACGAAGTGGGTGCAGCTGTGTGAGCCCCTCCACTTCAGTCCATCACAGCCCACCTATGTGGAAGCCCCTCCAATTCAGTCACTGACAGCAGCTAGCGCCTTCTGCTCAGGCCTCAGCACTGCGGGCCCAGCACCAGCCCAAGGAGGAGCCTGAAGCCGAAGGTTTTCAGCAGAGGAAAAACAGCATTTGCTTATCACATTTGCAAGTAACAAGCCAAAACCCTGCACTGGTTTGTCATTTCAAAGAGATTTAGAGGGAGGGGGAGGGAGGAATGGAATCTCGCCTTCCTATTTCAGCCCCCTCCCTCCCTCGGTTCTGCAGTGTGCATCCCGGGGGGACGGAGCCCCTGGCTCACCCCTCTCTAATCAGCTTGGCTCCTGACCCCTCAACTGCTCCCTCCCCCCCAATTCTTTTTATCACCTCTGATTTCGATACCGCTGCGCCCCTGTGAACCCCTGAAGTGACACACAGATAAGAGCCGCGCACACAGCCTTCCAGTCACATTCCTCCAGCGCAGATAAAGCCCAGCAGTCAAAATAATCCCAGCCTGCAAAAACACAGCCGCGGAGCTGGAAGGCACTTCTGGATCTAATTTAGAAGCTGAATTCCAACCCGCCCCTCAGCTGCCTTCCTTAGCAATCCACGTGCGCACGCTAGCAGAGGCTGGGGGAGGCCTCGCCCAGCGTGCACTGGGCTTGTTGAATTCTAAATACAGATATTAGATCCATTCTGCGCAGCAGCAGCGGGTCTGGGTTGAGGATCACTAGGGCTCATAAATCCAGAGTGGTTCTAAAGGGCCTTGAAACAAGAATCGGTTTAGGTGCAGAGGCAGATTTCTGGGGTCAGCAGCCAAAGGAACATTCAGAGATTTTTACTAATGCAAATTTCTTCTACTAAGACAAGCTCCTTAGCCAGATCTGCAGTCGACACAAGCAAGCGACCCTTTACTGGGAAGTGAGTTCTCAGTGGGGCGTTGTAGAATAAGGACTGAGCAATAGAATACACATCAGACAGCAGTGCCCAGCACCCTTGTGCGTGCGGGTATGTGATACCCCTGGGTGCCCGCAGAAAGCACCCCAGGGTGTGCAAGGAGGATGCCAGGCAGCCAGCTGAGCGACAGTAGCAATAGCAGGGTGCCCAGTTATGCTGGGCATGGGGAGCAGAGGTTCCAACCATCCCAGCAGCACAGAGCAGCCTGCAAGGGGAGCGGTGCTTTCCAGGAAGTAACTGGGGAGAGGCCTCGCTTACAGCATCTTCCAGCCACTGGCTGAGCTGTGAGGTGTCCGAGCCAGCAGCTCCCGACATTTCTGGCCCCGTGCGCCGGGACCCAGCTTCCTGCTGGGCTGTGCAGACACCTGGCAAATTATGGGCTTGAGTGTGATTTTGGAGGGCATTTCCTTCCCTCTCCTGCTGGAGCCAGGGGGCCCCTCGGAGCAGGAGCCTCAGTGCCGTACTTTCTTGCCAAGCTATTTCCTCTGGCCACCCCAAGGGGCAGGAGACACCAGCGTGGGGGTGACAGGAGAAGGTCTCCAGGCAGCAGGCGAGATCAGCCCGAGCGGTGCCCGTTCCTACAGGCCTGGCACCTACAGTCAGCACCCTCCCAGCGCCCCCCTGTGTTCTTCCAAGAAACGGCGGAGCTGGCTCTGATGACGGGGATCCTCACTCAATTAGCCAAAATCCAAACATTTCCACCTGTTCTAAGTCGCACAGAACACTTCTCCGCTTCCAGACGCCGCTCCTCGCATGCCAAGGGAGGCTGTCTAGAAAGAGGGCGCGCCAGACCCACAGAGCACAGCACAGCTATTCTGATTGTTTCAAGCATTAGTGGATGTTTTGGCTCTAACCTTCCCTGTAGCTTTGGGAGCCCCAACCCAAAGACTTGGGCTTCCCAATGAGACCCACAACACCAGACCCACCCAGCTAATTTAAAGATGAGTGTTAACTCTGAAGTGTAATGATGACGTTTTATGTGTCAGCTATTTCACTGCTGATCAAAGTACACGAGAAAGGAGAGACCATCTACGGTCTGCTGTGAGGGGCAGCTTGAGTTCTTGAGTGCCCTAGCTTGTGGGTGGAACCTGGGAGAGCAACCCCCATACTTCTGACCCCTGAATTCAGGGAAGGAATGATTTGCTGTGCAGTCTCTCCCATCATCCCCTTTAAGTACCTGCAGTGAGATCTGCCTAGAACAGACACTAGGGATGTAGCGCGGGGGAGCTAGAATGACGGGAAGCGTGAGAGAACGAGATCACCTGAGATCAGCGCCCAGCCTGAGACAGTGACAAGGCAGAGCCTCCGGGAATGGTCACTGTGCTGACACAGCAAACAGCCCGAGTCCTAATGCCCTGCACCCCCCTTTCCCTCCTGTGCGGCAGGGTGGGAGAGAGCTCAGCCCAAGGGGGGGTGCAGGATGGATGCACCCCAAACGCCTGTCAACAGGAGGGGGAGCCCAACCGTGCCTTCCCCACAACTCCCGCAGATGCCTCAATCAAGGCTGGAGACAGCACCCGCTAATCATTGTGCTCCTGGGGCTGCCTCCCATCCTGGCCACGGCAGCAATGCTGTGCCCAAGAGACGCAGGGAGGGAGCAGGGAGAGCCATTGCTAGGGGAGGAAGTAGGATGATCCTATGCTCCTCGTGTCAGGAGCCGCCTGACGGACAGCAGCCCTTGCCGCTGTGCTGTGCTGGCGGGACACCCTTGCGACGCCAATTCACCACCCCACTCCCCGGCGCCAGAGCCAAGTCTGCCCTGGCTCCCCCCCACGCACAACAGGCACGTCTGACCTCTCCTAGAATGGGCACCATGCCAGGCAGCACCGCCATGACCAGCTGTATGTATGCAGGGGGCTGCCCCCGGGACACACTACCTTTCCCCCCTGCTGCAGCCAGCCCCAGCCCCCACTCTGAAGCCTGGCACCAGCCATTGCTATCCCAGACATGTGCCGGGTACTGACCAGCATCCAGACACAGCCCTACACTGGCCACCCTCCAGCCACTGAAGAGGGCAGAGTCTAGCACTATCCTAAGCATGGGGAGCGGAGGGAAGGGGAGATACTGTATCCATGCAGAGATTCCAAAGCCAGACAGGATCAGTCTGCCCTCCTGTAGGACCCGGGGTGTTCACCTTTGGACTGTGGTCCCTGCAGGGACTGAGATTGGTGAGGCATAGTGCCAGATGCCTCAGCCTGCCTAGCACCCATGACCCAGCTCCCCAGCAGCCTGGGGTAGAGGAGCACCCAGCACGGCCTGGGAGGCCTGGCTTGGAGTGAGTGAGCAACAGAGAAATAAACTCAGACATGTACCCAGAGGAACCTCCCACTCTCCTGCCCGACTCTCCGTCTCCAACTTCAAACAGGGGAACAAATCCTGGATCTACGGGCAAGGGGCTACAGGATGTCCACCTGAGAGCCCAGCCAGAAGGACAGGGAGGAAGCCATTACCACGGCCTGCTGGTGATGGAGCAATGGAAGCGGAGCAGATCAGCAGCCCTTGCAAGGCTAGATGGTCACCCAGGAAAGCGGAGATGTTCCTGAACCCCGTGGGACCCAGCCCCATGCCCACGTATGCCCTGTGCGCCTGCGGGACAGAGAGCAGGGTAGCAAGGAGATGGCATGGGAGGCAGGTCTGCTCAATGGACCCAGTGTTAACCCAGAAATTGAAACTTCTCACTAGCACAGAGAGCCCAAGTGTGCAACTGACAAGCAAAGGGAAACCGACCAGCCCTGCTGCAATCCCTCCTTTGGGGGCAGGGCAAGAGCCCCCCAACCCACCTGGCCCTCCCTTCAGGGTGGGTTTTTCTCCCCCACAGATGAATTTCCTTCTCTAATTGCTGCTCTCTGTAAGGCCATAAATCCAACCCAGCGTGGGAGAGGTCACGCCAGGCCGAAGGGAGCAAAGTCGTCTCTGCAGTCCTGATGGCGTAGCTGTCTTCACGGCTTTTTTGGGGAGTGCTGACCCACCAAGGCCACGAACACGCCTTTCCCAAACAGCGCACAAGCAGGGGGTGAGCAAACGCCACGTGCACCCCAAATCAGCGCGTGCGCAGTGTTAGTGTAACGCCCAGAGTGCCGGCCCCAGAAACAGAGCGGGACACAAGTCACCGTGCGCGTCTCCGGGTGACGGGCGGACACAGTCCCACACAGAGAACAGAGCAGGGAGCTGGCGGTTTGGGTCACTCACCCCATGGAATCTCCTTTTCTCCAAACATCCAACTCCCTGCATTTCCCAGACCCCGGCACCTTCCCCCGGCTGAGTGCCCCCACTGGCGCCACTAAAGTGCAAGGGTCACCAGTGACTCGACCCTGCCCAGCATTCCCAACAGAGGGGGCAAGGGGTGGGCATCCTCCCAGGGCACCCTCCCTCCAGCACTTCCAGTTGGACTGAACTTCGTGGTCCTACATAAGCCACTCCCGGGGCGAAGGGGAAAGAAGCCAGGCAGCTGGCTCTAGGGAATGGAGGACAGTATGACTGCAGCCTGCTCCTGGAGCCGCTGGCCCCTGCGAGACTGGTCTGGGGCTTCAGTAGGGTACCCTGAGCATGTCCCCGTACATGGTGGAATTTCTGCTGGCACCCGCCAGGCCATGGCCAGGTGACCCCACAGGGGGATTTTGCCGTATGCTGGCCCAGAGCTGTGTGCACGGTCGGGGGCGTCTCTGAATGGCCAGAGCGCCATGAATTGGCTGCACAGGCCGGAGGAGAGAGATCTGCCCCGGAGGAGTTTCCCCAGCCAAGGAAATTTGAGGAAACCTGCCACGTGCCGCACTCTCCCCCTGGCATCTGGCCTCCCCAGCACTCTCCTGCCCGGGACCCAGAGCGAGAGGCACTGGAGGTTTGCCCCCGGGACCCAGCGAGCAGCGTGACATGGGGCATGCAGAGAAGACATTATCCAGGGCTGCCCGAGCAGGAAGTACAGGGGAGCCGGGGAGACCCCGCCCCCCCCTTGTGTCAGTGTCCCCTTGACATTGCAGCAAGCAGAGACTGGCGTCATTCACCGGGCGCTGCTGCACTGGGCCCGTCCTCCCCTGGCACCTGTGTCCTATTCACTCCCCCCATCCCAGGCATTGCCAGGCCTGCCTCTAGTGCCAGCATTTCCCCCACACCCCTGCCCCGGCTTTGCCACACCTCCCCTGGCACCCGCATCTCCTCCACACCCCTCCCTGGTATTGCCACACCTCCCCCAGCACCAGCATCTCCCCCATGCCCCTCCCCGGTATTGCCATGCCTCCCCCAGCACCAACATCTACCCCGGCATTGCTACACCTCCCCTGGCACCAGCATCTCCCCCGGCATTGCCACACCTCCCTGCCATCAGCATCTCTCCATGCCCCTCCCCTGACATTGCCACGCCTCCCCCAGCACCAACACCTCCCCCGGCACCAACATCTCCCCCGGCATTGCCACACCTCCCTGCCATCAGCATCTCCCCACGCCCCTCCCCCGACATTGCCACGCCTTCCCTGGCACCAGCATCTCCCCCACTCCACCCCCTAGTCCCCGCTCTTCACCCCACACAGCCGGGCGTTGCCGGGGGAGGGAAAGCGATTGCACATCTGGAGCACTGGGGCATTTCCAGTGGGCGGCCAGCGTCCGCTCATGCCCAGTGCTGGCAATGCCAAAGTTACAAGGCACCGCGCGCATTTTCACTGCCTCTCGCGGCAGATGGCTCTGGACACAGGGGTGGGCTGTTGGCCTGGCTAACACCACGCCCAGAGTCTGCTCAGGCCCCTTCATGGGCTGCACCAACCATCTTCTGCGCCCCCCCAACCTCAACGGTTCAACACCAACCCAACAGCTCCTTCCCCTCCCTGCTCCGGCAGCTCATCCCAGACCTCCCACCTGGGAAACCCAGCTCCAGGGCCTGCCACAGGGCCCAGCCTGCTTCCTGCAGCTCCCCCAACCTTTGTGCGCCCATCAGGCAATCGCCTGCCCCTTTCCAGCTGGGGCTGATCATCCCCCACCCAGGCCCAAGCGTCGGTGCTTGGAGGGGCTCTGCCCCCAGGCCCGGAAAGGGGCCGGCTGCCTTGTTACAATGGGCAGCTGCAGCCTGGCACGTCTCACTGGGAACATCCATCCTGGCTCGGCCAGATGCAAACCCAACCCCACACGGCACAGACTGAGCTCAGAGCCCCCCACCCCAGAAACTGTCAGCAGCACGGCCCCTCACCCCACCCCCAATGCCGGGACCGGGGGCCGTGCTCCTACCCTGAGGAGGTGTCCAGCGCGAAGGAGACGAGCGAGCTGCTGAATCGCCGTGTGTCCCACAGCTTCACCTCACGCTCCCTCATCTGCAAGAGCAGAAAGACACACGCTTATTGGTTGTGTACATGTACACACACACACACGTGCACATACAGACACACGCACACACATGGCCAGGTGCTGGGCTCCAAGCCACGGTGCTTTGGGGGCAGTACCAGCAGCTGCTGCAGCCAGAGGTGGCAATGAGGCGGCCCTAGAGGCACAGCCAGTCCCTCGTGGAATACACGGAGCGGGGTCACTCTCTCTCCCAGTGAGATCAAACCAGAGCAGCTCCCCCTGCCGTTTGGGGTTTTCCCTCCCCCAGGCCCACATGCAGGCGTGAGCAGCCGTCATGGAAGCTGCAGGCCGAATGGCGGTTGGCTTTGAGGAGCAGGGACTAGAGCCAGGGGGCTGCAGGGCAGGGGCTTTCATGCTGAACCCCCAGCAAGGGGACACAAGCGGGAGCCTTTTTGTGGGGTGAGACACCAGGGAACCACCCCCACGCGGGGCTCAAAAGCAGCAAGTTCTGGACAAAAGTGAACATGGGGAACCCCAGTGCATCCTGGGATGGGCACAGGGGAGCCCTGGGCTATGCTGTGGGGGGAGCAGGCAGCGAAAGCATGCAATCCTCTTTCCCTTTCTGAAAGGGGCAGGCAGCCTGGGCAGGCAGTCATGAACCCCCCCGAGAGGGGACCCTGATCTTTCCCTTTCTGAAAGGGGCAGGCAGCCTGGGCAGGCAGTCATGAACCCCCCCGAGGAGAGGGGACCCTGATAAGGTGCATTGCATATGTACTGCATTCAGGGGAACGTGCTCCCTAGACAGCAAGGGCTTTGACTGGAGCCCTCTCCCTGCATCTGATCGGCCTTCACCGTCTTCCACGGCATGTGGCAGGCTCGGCCATCCATCAGGCACTGTTCCAAGGGGAATCCATCCCTGTGGAGTGCACTGGCAGAGAGGCAGATACCAAGGGGTGAAGCCCTGCGGCTCCTGGCCATCTTCAGTGCAGTACTCAGTGGTGCCGAGGATGGGCAGTGGGGTCAGAGGGGCTGGGGGAACCGAGAGGTGACGGAGGCCGACTCCAAGCCGTTTCTCTCGAGCCTGCCCCGGCTGCTGCTTCAGTGGGCAGTGGTGAGCCTGCTCCCCCAGGCTCGCTGCTCGCTTGCATGCCACAGGTTGGGATTAACTATTCCCAATGGACTTTGTCGCTTTCCCTAGCTCCATCCCACTGGCCCAGAGGGCGAAAATATGGGCACGGTGATGGGTCAGCAGCTGTCGCTCTGTGCACAGGCCAGCGGGAGCGCTCAGATCCCGGCACGCAGGCTGCGTCCAGAGTAACCGCCCGGCACATGGCCCTGCAAGCAAATGGCAGCACTCGCTGAGCTCAGGGGCTTTCGCTTGCACACGGCCACTGGGGACGGAGCTCAGTACTAGCTCCCCGCTCAGCGTGCCCTGCTCCAACGCAGCGTGGGATCGGCCACGGTAGCCCTTCCCGGAAGTCTCCTCCTGGTGCGCTCCGAGCACCACAGCTCCGCGCTGCAGCATATGGCAGAAGCAGGCAGCGCAGGGGAGTTGGGCTCGGTGTTGTCTAGCCCTGCTCAGACCCCTAGCCCCCCTCAGATCTGCAGGTTCAAATCCTGGAAGGGTTACCTCGTCTCCTCATTCTCCCCAGGTGGCAAGAGCTCCAGGCAGCCCCTCGGAGGGGAAATGACGAAGTGTCGGCCTGGCTGTTCTACTTGGCCGCTACCGCTGCCAGGGAACTTGGAAAGCCCAGGAGGTGGGCGCAGCGCTCTACCAATATTGCGCTTGCTCTCGCTCCATTCAAGATGTGGTGGGCGAGCTGGCCTCCCCTACAGAACCAGCTGCCCCTCAGTGGGGAGGGACGTACAGAGTGACCGGCAGGACCCACAGCACCATCTGCACAAGCTCTGCAGGAGCGAGGTGGTGGAAAGCCCCAGTGAAGGAACAATCCTAGCTAAGGGCGCCGGGGCGAGCAGGGGGCCATACCTGGCTGAATCCTACGGAGAGGACGTAATCGCTGGCGTTCATCCAGAGCAGCCTGGAATCCTTGTTGTTTTCGTGACCCTGGATGCTCTGAAAAACACAAAGGAGACCCAATGATCACTATTGGCACAGCACTGCAGAGCCGCTGTGCAGTGACTGAAAAGGGCACCCCTGGGTCTTTCCGGGACTCAATTTACATACGAGTTTGATCTGCCAGCCCTGCATAATCCAGCTGGGAACCAAGAGCCAGGCTGGGTTCCTCACATCTTGCTGAGCCCCAGTAATGAAGTCTCTCCCGTGACCTTCACTGGGTTTGCACACGTGTCACTGAGCTCAGCAAGCAATGCCGCTGCTGCTGCATGAAGTGGACCAGGCCTCAGCTACTTCCCCTGAGCCGGGCTGGCTGTGCAGGCCCACGGGAGCACTAACAGCACAGCTCTGGGCCAGTTTGTGCCACAGGAAGGGGCTGGTTTCACACAGTCACTTTTCTGAGCAGAAAGTCGCTGGCCTGTCTAACTCGGGAGGATGCCCTATTCCCAGTGACAGAAACACAGCTGGGCGCAGCGGGGCTGGGAAGCACTACAGCCCCCACTCTGCACCCTGTCATCTCTGGTCGTGGCGCAGGAGATGGGGCGAGGGGAGGGAAGCACTGGCAGGAGGCTATGCCACGCTGGCAGTGCAGTCACACAGCTGTGCAGCCCCCGCCCAGGGACATCTCCAGCCAGAGCAATGCCGGCCAAGGCAGCGCAGCGAGGTAGGGAAGAGAGGAGCTCGTTTCATCCTAGGACTTTGCAGATGGTCTCTTAGCCCAAGCCCAATGCAAAGGCCTTTTCTATTCAGCCAGCCCCAACACACACTGGGCCCCAGGCATGGCCAGAAGCTTCCAAAACCCTGTTCACCCCTCTACAGCCATGGAGGTGGTGGTGGTGGTGGGAATCTGAGCAAAGGCCAGAGTGTCGGGAACCCCTGCATCCCAGTCCTAACTTGCTGTGGCTTTGAGTAAAGCACAACCTCTGTGCCTCAGTCTCCCCAGTCAAATACCATTGGCCTAGCTCGCAGGACCAGCGAGGGCTAATGTTTGCATAGTGCTTTCAAGATGAAAAGCCCGAGTTAAAAAGCCTGGTTCTGCTCTGAGAAGTGACTATGTGGAATGGCCCCTTCCTGCTCGCTTGTGCATACACCAGCTCCCCCGCCCACCAACGCAACCGAAAACAGCTGTCTGCTTTGTCCCCCTGTTGGCTCTGCAGGGCCAGCCCGGCTCTGGGGGTGGGCTGGAGTCTATAGGGCTGGCAGAGCTCAGCTGGTGCATGGGGAAGGGCAGCTAGAGCGCTCCAGAGCTCTCTCCTGCCTTCCAGCCAGCGGCACCTGTGCAAACTGGGGGCATGGCCTGGGCTCACAGGTATCAGGGCAGGCTCCCTGGGGATCCCAGGCCACGAGGAGGGCCCCTCCACGCCCTGGCGGAGACTGCTTCTGCTTATTGCCAGCTGAGCCCACTCGATCCAGAGGCAGTGAGACGCAGACACCCTCCCCCCCGCCGCCGTTTCCAAAAAGTCCCTTTCCAGAGGAAGGGCAGAGGATTAGCTCTCGTTAACCAGCTCTGGCTGGCTGCCACTCGGCAGACGGCCCCCAGCTGGGCTCTGCGGTTAGCGGCGTTCCAGCGTGGCGGATCAGCTGGTGCCCACCCCCATTACGCACCAGACGCTGGTTTCCTATATGCTTATTGAGAAAGTTCCAGTTGTAAAAAACCCCAAACCACTAATGTTTTAAGCGCGTCAGGGAAAAGCAAAGGCCCCTGCCAGGGCTAAGCTGGGAATGCAACTTCAGAAAGCTCCAGACACCAGAAGAGCTCATTCTCTCCCTGAGAGCTCTCAGGCCTGAACTAGCAATTAACTAAGAGGCCGGCACAGCTCCATGTCATTACACCAAGCGGGCAGCGAGCAGGCGCCGTTCAAATCCACCAGCCCCGCTCAGGTTGGGGCCGTCCTCTCTCCCAAGCTCCCCTGGGCTGGGCGTGGTCCACGGGTGTGTGGAAATGCCTGTGTGGCAGGAAGTGGGGTTGGCGCTCTTCCACCCAGACCAGCTCCCGGACACAGCGTTCCAGGGCTGTGCTGCAGTGGGCCACGGATCACTCAGACGCAAGGTAGAGGTTGCGAGTGCTCAGAGGAGATCCGAGGGCCGACTCCGTCTGCAAGCCACCCAGTGCTAGGGCCCGCGGCCCGAAGGAATCCGGGCTCAAGGAGTCCATTTGGCCTCCCTGCGCTTTCAGCTGGACACAGAGCTGCCCTGGCGTTAGCTCTGCTGAGAAATGGACCTGCCCTTTCAGCGCGGCTAATGCCAGCTCTGGCAGGGTTTGCAATGCCAGGGGCACCAGCACAGAGCTGGAAATCTAGCACAATCGTCTATCCCTGCCCCGCGCAGGGCTGATAGACGTGGTATTAGAAACCCAAGTGGCGCCCGCAGTACCCTACGTTGGGGCTCCCGATGCTGCTAGCATCGGCGTTGGCAAATGCACGTGCACCCTCTGCCTAGACACTGCAGGATGGCGAGTCAGCCCCTGGGTCGAGCACAGAGCTGGCAGCAGGAGAGCTGTGCCCTGGAACCCAAGCCCCATAAGCGGCTGCTGCTGGCCCCGCTGGCAGGAAGCCAGGGAGCGGCTGGGCTCTGGGGGAAGGAGCTGCTCTCGGCTTGTTCTGTTTGCAGTGGAGGGGGACTGATCGCACCTTCAGTGATGCGCAGAACTAGACACCTCCACGGCTTCCCCCTGCCACTGCCCCAGTCACCTACAGCAGCCCATGGATTGAGTCAGGGGCTCAGTATTAGCCCTGGGCACGGGCACAGCAGCATCCAAATCACACTTGGAGTTGCAGCTAGCAAGAGATGTTAAGAGTAACAGGAAGGGTTTCTTCAGGTATGTTAGCAACAAGAAGAAAGTCAAGGAAAGTGTGGGCCCCTTACTGAATGAGGGAGGCAACCTAGTGACCGAGGATGTGGAAAAAGCTAATGTACTCAATGCTTTTTTTGCCTCTGTCTTCACGAACAAGGTCAGCTCCCAGACTGCTGCACTGGGCAGCACAGTATGGGGAGAAGGTGACCAGCCCTCTGTGGAGAAAGAAGTGGTTCGGGACTATTTAGAAAAACTGGACGAGCACAAGTCCATGGGGCCGGATGCGCTGCATCCGAGGGTGCTAAAGGAGTTGGCGGATGTGATTGCAGAGCCATTGGCCATTATCTTTGAAAACTCATGGCGATCGGGGGAGGTCCCGGATGACTGGAAAAAGGCTAATGTAGTGCCCATCTTTAAAAAAGGGAAGAAGGAGGATCCGGGGAACTACAGGCCAGTCAGCCTCACCTCAGTCCCTGGAAAAATCATGGAGCAGGTCCTCAAGGAATCAATTCTGAAGCACTTAGAGGAGAGGAAAGTGATCAGGAACAGTCAGCATGGATTCACCAAGGGCAAGTCATGCCTGACTAACCTAATTGCCTTCTATGAGGAGATAACTGGGTCTGTGGATGAGGGGAAAGCAGTGGATGTGTTATTCCTTGACTTTAGCAAAGCTTTTGATACGGTCTCCCACAGTATTCTTGCCGGCAAGTTAAAGAAGTATGGGCTGGATGAATGGACTATAAGGTGGATAGAAAGCTGGCTAGATCGTCGGGCTCAACGGGTAGTGATCAACGGCTCCATGTCTAGTTGGCAGCCGGTTTCAAGTGGAGTGCCCCAAGGGTCGGTCCTGGGGCCGGTTTTGTTCAATATCTTCATTAATGATCTGGAGGATGGCGTGGACTGCACTCTCAGCAAATTTGCAGATGACACTAAACTGGGAGGAGTGGTAGATACGCTGGAGGGTAGGGATAGGATACAGAGGGACCTAGACAAATTAGAGGATTGGGCCAAAAGAAACCTGATGAGGTTCAACAAGGACAAGTGCAGAGTCCTGCACTTAGGACGGAAGAATCCCATGCACTGTTACAGACTAGGGACCGAGTGGCTAGGCAGCAGTTCTGCAGAAAAGGACCTAGGGGTTACGGTGGACGAGAAGCTGGATATGAGTCAACAGTGTGCCCTTGTTGCCAAGAAGGCTAACGGCATTTTGGGCTGTATAAGTAGGGGCATTGCCAGCAGATCGAGGGACGTGATCGTTCCCCTCTATTCGACATTGGTGAGGCCTCACCTGGAGTACTGTGTCCAGTTTTGGGCCCCACACTACAAGAAGGATGTGGAAAAATTGGAAAGAGTCCAGCGGAGGGCAACAAAAATGATTAGGGGGCTGGAGCACATGAGTTATGAGGAGAGGCTGAGGGAACTGGGATTGTTTAGTCTGCAGAAGAGAAGAATGAGGGGGGATTTGATAGCTGCTTTCAACTACCTGAAAGGGGGTTCCAAAGAGGATGGATCTAGACTGTTCACAGTGGTACCAGATGACAGAACAAGGAGTAATGGTCTCAAGTTGCAGTGGGGGAGGTTTAGATTGGATATTAGGAAAAACTTTTTCACTAGGAGGGTGGTGAAGCACTGGAATGGGTTACCTAGGGAGGTGGTGGAATCTCCTTCCTTAGAGGTTTTTAAGGTCAGGCTTGACAAAGCCCTGGCTGTGATGATTTAGTTGGGATTAGGTCCTGCTTTGAGCAGGGGGTTGGACTAGATGACCTCCTGAGGTCCCTTCCAACCCTGATATTCTATGATTCTATGATCCTGCATGGCACCACGTGCCAATGCTATGGCATCGCACAGGAAGGAAGCGGGCTAGTGACGCTGCTCCGAGAGGGGAGCCCACACAGATCCTTAGATCCACTGGCACAAACAGAACAGAGATCCCACCTCCCCCCTGCAGAGACTGCATGCAAAGCCAGGGAGCCACTCCACACTGCATGGCTGTACAAGGTTGGAGTGCCCAGGCCTGGCATGCACCATGGGGCAGCATGGCCAGCCAGCAGGTGCAGGGACCATGGGCCTCCAGGGGATTGGGGCGTCCTACAGACTTACAGGCTAACACACGGCAGAGATTTCATTTCCCAAGAGAATAGCTTCTGCCTGCAAAGGTGTTCCCAGCTTAGCCACTGCCCCAGTGTCTTGGGGAGCCACAGGCATCCATCACCCCAAGGAGCCACGAGCACTGGTGAGCTCATGCTGCCCACCCCTGCGCTGCCCCACGCTGGACACAGCGAGCTGCCCCAGTGAGCGTGGCTGTGTCCTGGTCTCCCTCGGGTCCCACATGCAGCCCTGCAATGTGCCGGGGTGCGGTGGAAGCAGACCACACGTGCTGGTTTGCTCCATGGCAGTGGCACCCGGCCCCCATGCCAAGGGAGAGCACAGCTCATCCCGCTGGGTTTGCTCCAGTGGATGCTCCGTATGGCCCTGCAGCTGCTCGCCCCACGGGCACTATCCAGCTCTGAGCGCTGCCCCCTCGGGCAGTCGACATGCAGCCGACTTTAACGCTTGCCCTTTGTTCTGCAGCTGCCCCCACGGCTTCCTCCTCTCTCCTGCTGGCCCGGAAAGGCAGAGATGGGAGCAGGCCAGGTCTGCAGACAGCACAGGCCTGTGGGCCCTTCCACACTGCCCAGCCACCTCCACCCAGCCTGCCTCCCCCATAGCATGCTGGGGCCTCAGGAAGCGGGTTCTGGGGAAGGAGGAGGATTGAGGGCAGGAGGGGGAAGGGGACAGGGTAACCTGCTGTGTACCCAACGAAGGCCTCGTGTTCTCTCCGGAGCATGGGCCATAGTGCCCAGGGAGCACCCACCCTCTGCCATGGCGACCCCAATGCATGCAGCTCACTGCTGCCTGGGACGCTCAGCGGGGGCCTGCCCCCAGCCCTCACTCCCCAGCCGATGGCGTGCGCCCATTCAGCAAGGAGGCCAGGCCCAGTGACCGTGCTGGTCCCCTTGGAATCCATGGACAAGCAGCAGAACAGGGCCGAAGTCAGAGAGCCTGAGGGCTCCTGCAGAACCCAGTGCAGAGAACCTGGGCAGCCCCACCACACCCCTCCAGAGCCCGCTCCCCTGTCCACCCCACATGGGATCTTTACGGACCCAACAGACACGCTTCCAGCCCTGGTAATGCAGAAATGCTTTGCCCCCCGAGCGCCTTCCCTCAAGCACTCTGCAAAAGGGGGTTTGACCCCAGTTTACATATTCGAGAACACTGAGGCATGGGGTGGGTGCACCCTGCCAAGGTCACACAATGGTAGCAGCAGAGCCTGGGACAGCAGGCAGCCCGAGGGGGGGGGCACTAGATACAAATGCCCAGCCATCATACCCCAGTGTGACACACCTCTCCTTCCAGGGACGAGGGGGAAGCACACCGACAGCCGATCACACCACCAGTGCAGAGGGGGCTGGCTGCCGGCCACTCTTCACACACCGAGCCCCAATCTGGGCCCACTGAGTTATAACGTCAAAGCCAGAGGCTAAACACCAAGGGAGCAGCGCCCCTGCGAGAGCCCAGCTGTGGTGACAGCAGGTTTGGGCTTTGAAGACCCTAGGTGCTGAGTTCGGAGCTGTGCCTCCTCCCCAGGTCCCCGTCCCAGCGGTGACGTTTCACAGCACGTGGGCTCAGTGTTCTCCGTAGGATCCGCAGCGCTGGGCACAACCGACCCCAGAGCCACTCAAACCACTCGGCAAATTCATTGACAGCGAGATCCTTCCCTTCTGGGAATCCCAGGCACTGCGGCTCCCTGCACGGGCTGGCCAAGGAGGGTTCATGGTTAACAACCGCTCTAATGTTGCCAGACCCAGAGTGCCTGTGACAGGGTGCTACACTGAAACAAAGGCCATTCTGGAGCTCCCCCGGGCTGCACTCGCCTGCACGCTCAGCACTGCCAGTTCCTGCACCCCAAGAGCCTCGAGGTGGATGCGGCGGCCAATGAGAGGCTCTGGCACCGCTGCCCTGTTGGATGAGGGGTGTGTGATACATGGCTGACGCTCAGCTGGACAGACAGCTGGGACCCTGCCAGTGCCCTTATGGCTCTCATGTGACCTAAAGGGGCCAATCCAGTAGGAGCCACGCGGAACTGTTCCCAGGCGGACACTCAGGTCTGGATCCCGGTGCACAGGGAGCTGGGGGGAGGAGTGTTCCTGGGGACGAAAGGGGCCCTTCAGAGGCGACTAACAGGATACACTGCACAGCTGGTAGCACGGACAGTAGTCATACAGCCTAGCGAGGGGCTCCAAAGCCCGCCCTCCAGCAGGGCTGTGGGGCTGGGTGAAGGGCTTGCGAGTCCTGGGACCGGGCAGGAATTCCTAGAGGACAGATGTGTTGCAGACTGCGTGCAATGCGAAGGGATGAACCCACCAGCACTGGCAGGCTAGCAGATGGGAAAGGGGCAAGCTAGGGAGGGAGCTGTTCACTCCAGCAGAGAGAGATTTTTGGAAGGAGAGAGGCAGCAAGCGGCCCCTTGTTATTAAACCAGGAGGGGGCCTACCAGGGGAAACAAACAAGCAGGATCTTCCATGTCCAAAGGAGTAAGAGGGTGATTAAAGGGGCAGGGCTGGCCCCTTAGGAGGCCCCCTCCCACCCCATTAGACACAGACCCTCCAGGTGGGGGCACACGGGCAGATCAGTTAGGCCCAATGGTGACTTTGTTTCATTAGAAAAGAACAACACATCCCGACTAATCTGAAGGGAAGGGGGTTTCTGCTCAACAGCAGCAATGATGGTTTGGGGCTCGAGGAAACCTGGAACCAGGGATTTCCCTACATCTGAACTCCCCCACAACCTGCAGTGGTTAACTAGTTACCATCAACTCGCAGTGTTGCCAATTTAGTCGTTTTCCAACTAGATCGAGCTGTTTTAATTTTCTAGTTGGAAAACAATTCCATTTAGTTGGTGGTTGGAAATCTGAACTGAAATGGAAACATTACTACACACTTTAAAAGCAGATATATGATCAAACACTTGTACCTGAAAAAGCATAATAAGTTTGAAAAGTCTGAGCAAAGACAAGCTTCCTCACACAGCTGTGTTTGTTCTGACAGTATCGGCGCGTTTGTTTCGGCTATGCTGGCCGACCTAATCATTTCAAATGATGATTTATAAACAACAATAAATCATCAGAAATTCAAATGCTGGTGTTTATTGGTGTTTTATGATGTTTAAAATGTGAGGCCGAGAGGTAGCGCCAAATCACCTTGCCAACGAAAACGTACGAAGCTGCTCCACAGAGTGAGCTTAGCTCCTCTTTTGTTAGTGAAATTCCATGACAGTTTATGCACATATAGAAGGAATTAACATAATTTCTTGTTCTTGGGACAACTAGATTAGTATGTTTTAGGGACTTGGCTCCAGAATGCTCGATTTGTGACTGGGAAACTTGTATCAATATACGTTTCCTAGGAGGCCAAGGTTTTTAAAATGCATTATTTGCCATGGTCGTGATCTCGCTTCGGTGCTATCTCGAGAGGTCGTTAGCTCAGGGAGTTTCTGTCCTAAACATTTTTATTATACTATAATTAATTTTTCACAAGTCAATTTAAATACATTTTAAACATTTTTTGTTTTAGAAATCGAAAACTGTCATGTGTTTTTCAAGTTATTACTTTGGTGTCATATAGCCCGCCCCTACCTTTGCCCTCCCGGTCCCCCCCCCCCCCCCCGGCCTGCACGCCCCTGCAAATTCAAACACCCCTTCTCCCATCAATTCCTGGGGAAAACGCTGTCTGGACCCAGTGCCCGGGGATCAGAACAATACACTGGCTGTGAACGGGCAGGGACTCGGACCATTTTGGCCAAGGCACTGCAGTGACCAGCGCAGATGCAGCCGGTGAGAGGCAAAGGAGACGGTCGGCTTCCTAGCAGCGCCCCTTCTCTACACCAAAGGTCTCTAAAGCACGCTCAGGGTCTCAGAGGTGGGACCTGCGTACTGCACGGAGATGACGCCCTGGGGAAATGGAAGGAAAGTGAAAGGAGATTTGTTTCCATCCAGATTTTCCCCAGTGAGCATTTCAACCCCCCAACTTACATCAATTGGGAAATGCTGGCACAGTCCCTGGAAAAATCATGGAGCAGGTCCTCAAGGAATCAATTTTGAAGCATTTAGAGGAGAGGAAAGTGATCAGGAACAGTACGCATGGATTCACCAAGGACAAGTCATGCCTGACTAACCTAATTGCCTTCTATGAGGAGATAACTGGCTCTGTGGATGGGGGGAAAGCAGTGGACGTGCTATTCCTTGACTTTAGCTTTTGATACGGTCTCCCACAGTATTCTTGCCAGCAAGTTAAAGAAGTATGGGCTGGATGAATGGACTATAAGGTGGATAGAAAGCTGGCTAGATCGTCGGGCTCAATGGGTAGTGATCAACGGCTCCATGTCTAGTTGGCAGCCGGTTTCAAGCGGAGTGCCCAAGGGTCGGTCCTGGGGCCGGTTTTGTTAAATATGTTCATTAATGATCTGGAGGATGGCGTGGACTGCACCCTCAGCAAGTTTGAAGATGACACTAAACTGGGAGGAGTGGTAGATACACTGGAAGGAAGGGATAGCATACAGAGGGACCTAGACAAATTAGAGGATTGGGCCAAAAGAAATCTGATGAGGTTCAACAAGGACAAGTGCAGAGTCCTGCACTTAGGACGGAAGAATCCCATTCACTGTTACAGACTAGGGACCGAGTGGCTAGGCAGCAGTTCTGCAGAAAAGGACCTAGGGGTTACGGTGGACGAGAAGCTGGATATGAGTCAACAGTGTGCCCTTGTTGCCAAGAAGGCTAACGGCATTTTGGGCTGTATAAGTAGGGGCATTGCCAGCAGATCGAGGGACGTGATCGTTCCCCTCTATTCGACATTGGTGAGGCCTCACCTGGAGTACTGTGTCCAGTTTTGGGCCCCACACTACAAGAAGGATGTGGAAAAATTGGAAAGAGTCCAGCGGAGGGCAACAAAAATGATTAGGGGGCTGGAGCACATGAGTTATGAGGAGAGGCTGAGGGAACTGGGATTGTTTAGTCTGCAGAAGAGAAGAATGAGGGGGGATTTGATAGCTGCTTTCAACTACCTGAAAGGGGGTTCCAAAGAGGATGGATCTAGACTGTTCTCAGTGGTACCAGATGACAGAACAAGGAGTAAAGGTCTCAAGTTGCAGTGGGGGAGGTTTAGGTTGGATATTAGGAAAAACTTTTTCACTAGGAGGGTGGTGAAGCACTGGAATGGGTTACCTAGGGAGGTGGTGGAATCTCCTTCCTTAGAGGTTTTTAAGGTCAGGCTTGACAAAGCCCTGGCTGGGATGATTTAGTTGGTGTTGGTCCTGCTTTGAGCAGGGGGTTGGACTAGATGACCTCCTGAGATCCCTTCCAACCCTGATAGTCTATGATTCTAGGGCCTCATGTTCCCGCCTGCGCTCTGGGCCAGGCTCCCTGGTCAACCTACATCTGCAAGGATGCCCCAGGGTCACCCCTGCTGCAGGCCACAGCAGTTGCACAGGCGAGGTGCATCACATGGCCGGCTGCGGCCCTCGGCTCAGAGAAGGGAAGCAGGAGGCACTACAGTAGCATTTCAGAATTCAAAGCTCTCCATTTCAGAGTGGTCAGTTTGTCCCTGAATAAAGGTACACTTTCCACAGACACTTTTCACACAAACGTTTTATTCAAAAGCCAGTCGAGACAGAAAGTCTCCGGCTAGGCCTAGCAGCCGGCAGCTCTCCAGGGACAGACGTCCTTGTCTGATCCCAGTAAGGGGCCAGCGCGGCTCAAAGCGTGCGAGCTGGATTGCGCAGCAGAACTGCCCAGGCCGTTCCCACTGCAGTGACCCTGCCCAGGCCAAGCCAATCCACCCTTTCAGCGCAGGCCCGGTCAAAGGGACCCTTCACTGCCATGTCAACTCTATTGCACTTCAGACACAGGGTCTCATTTTAGCAGTGGAGTCTCTTTAACCCGGCCTCAGTCACATTCGAGACTCACTCCTTGGTTCAGGCCAGAGCAGTCTAATGCCCCCCACACCCTGCTCTGCTGCGACTGGCGCCTCAGGCGTGTGGAGAGGAGAGTGGGGTTAGCACCTCTGCATGGACCCAGAGGGAAGGCCATTAACACCCTGCCGCATCTGACTCCATAAAGAACAGGTGTGTGGAGCGTGCGGAACGGCTGGAAAAGTGATTTCAAGGAAACGGCTCTTCTGAAGCCGAGAATTGCTTCACGGGGCTGGCGCTGGAGCAGGGATGGAAGGACAGCTCAGCCAGCAGCTCCCGACTGTCCTGCCGCTTGCTCAGCACCCCGGCAAGAGGGGAAGCAAGAGAATAACGGGCTTTGATCCAGCTTGAGCATGTGGCGATGCACCCACCCCTCCAGGAGCATAGGAGGGCCTTCCCCTGGCTCAGCAACGAGCCCGTGAGCACGGCGATGGGAGCAGGTCAGGAAGGAAGAGGGAAGGGAATGGGATGGGGTCAGCCAATCTCTCCCACCATGAGCACCACTCTTACTAAAGAGCAAACTGCCTTTGCGGGAGTGGGGTCAGAGATCCAGGGCTGGGGGAGAAGAGCTCAGAGCCGGGCTAGGAAGAAGCGCCCGCCAGTCTTGGGAAAGCAGGATTATCCCATGGGCACAGTCCTTCACATGCAGGCTGGGCCACCATTTAAGACCACAGCAGCCCAGCCTTTACTGAGGCACTGCAATGAGCTGGGTAGAGGACATGTCCATCTGCTCCCACCTTAGCCGGGGGAGAGGTAGACAGCTGCCAAAAGCCAGGCTGAACCAGCCCCAGTCCCATCCCACCCAGGGCTGCCGGCTGTGCTGGATCATTCCTCAGCGCCATCTCCTCTGCATCCATCTCAAGCAGCACCTGGCTGGGGCACAGGAGTAGGCGAGATGCTGCCTCTGCTCTAGAGGAGGGCTGGCAGGAACTGTGCCCTGCCTCCATGCCTGGTAGGGGAGACGGAGCTGCTCCTGGGAGCCCCAGATGTCTAATGAAATGCTCTAGATTGCAGGGGCCCTGTCTCCACCCAGCCACGCTCCTGGGAACATGCAGCTCAGTGCCAGCAGCTCAAAGGACCTCATCACCCTCCCCAAACTGGCCACATCAATCTATGCCCCCCAGCTGGGGATCTGTACCCCTCCCCCAGCTCACCCCCCAGCAACGGCCAACAGAGTTTACTGCTGAGATTAACACTCAACTTCTTCCTGTCCCAATGGTACATCCTCCTGCACCCCGCTATCCCCTGCACGCAGAGAACCCCTCCCCAGGAGTTTGAGGGTCCAGAGGTGGGCACCTCCTGCCTACAGGGATGGACTGTGTCACTGCCTGGCCCTGCGGACCCCACAGAGACGTGCCCAGAACAGACATACCAGGCTCCCATGGGAGGGATTTACGGAGGTCCCCTGGCATCGGGCAGAAACAAGGGGCTGCTGTCCCGCTCCCACAATGGCAAAGAGCAGGTGATAGAGCAGACACACCAGCTCCCCTGGGCCTGGGAAGGAAGGGCGACTGCTGCTGGGGTGGCCGAGACACCAGGCGGTGCAGATGTCACAAGCGAGAGGTGAGTGTGCAGGGGTAGGGGTGTGTGTGTGTGAGAGAGACCGGAGTGTGCAGGGGTGTGTGTGTGTGACTGGAGTGTGCCATAGCACCCCCACGTGGTGGGCTCCTGCTGGATTCTCTACAGCCAGGTCCTGGTGGGCAGCAGACTGCATAGCAAACCTCTCAGCATCCCAGCCACCGGCATGAGCACCCAGGGCAAGACAAGGCAATTATCGAGTAGGTTCCCCAGTAGCATCTACCCCCTCCAGGTTCCCCAGGGACTTGGCCGCACTGCGGTGACACAGAGCGAGTCCTCCCCTCGCCCCCAGGGGCAGGACAAGAGCTCCCCAGGCCCTGGAAGGAGCAAATGCAGATGGTGGCTGCTGTGCCTGATAGTCAGGCGGCCAGTAGCTGGAAAGGAGGTGGTGGGCTCCGTTCTATGTGCGCGAGCGGCCCTGAGTGCCCAGGATGCTCCCAGCTCAGGGTGGGCCAGGTTCTTGTACAGACTAATAAAGGCCTAGAAATCTGGGGGGGGGAGAGAATCTTGGACCCCCCTCCCCCAGTGTCACCCCAGCCAGGAGCTATGGCAGGCTTGTACCTTCTTCTCTAGTGCCTGGGCTGGCTAATTTGGAGCAGCCCCAGAGATAGAGTTTCCTCCCCTTTTGGCAGACTGACCCAGAGCCTGGAGGGGTCTTCCCTGACCAGAAGTTTTGCCAGAGTTTTCCTTCTGTTAATCTCAATCCACTACTCTCTGCTCCAGCCCTGAACCAGCCCTCGCTGGTGCTGACAGCCTCCATGCACCTGGAGCCAGCTGTGCCCCTCTCCTCACCCCCCACGCCAAGCTATCCAGAGCGACAGTCCAGGGCTGAGAGCAGAGTCCCAGAGCCCCGTAATACACAGGGGGAGCCCGTGGATGCTCCAGCCCAACGCAAACCATTTCTGGCACACACAGAGCCTGCTGAGTGGAGGCAGCATTGGCTAACACAGGCCTCCAGCCCCCAGCCATGCTGCTCCAGGGTGCTGGGCTGCAGCAGGCTAAAGAGACGTGGGGGCCCTAGGGAAGGGCAGGAAGAGATGGCCCTGTGAATGGGGTGTAGATGCTACATGTCAGTTGCAGCTGTTGGCCGCTGAATGGGTGACGGGTCAGCGAACTGGTAACAGCTGGCCGCAGCGAGACAGCGACTGCTGCTGCCTAGGAGCACAGGGAACAAAGGAAAGTCAGCAGCCCCCCAATGCAGCCTCCGCTCCCATGGCCAAAGCAATAGCTGGCGGGGAGAATATTGACTTTCCACCTGACAACAGACAAGGGAGGATGGCTGGGACCGCTCAGCCGCACAGAGGTTGTTGGAAGTGGGCCCCGGCCCTTGCCACCGGGAGAGCCAGAGGCCAGGCAGCCGTAGCTAGGACGCAGCCTGAAAGCTACGCGGCTCTTGCCTCCCGGGCCTGGGGCGCTGCAGGTTCTATTTACCAGCGCCGGGAGCCGAGGGCGGCAGCCGGCTCGCTGGGAAAGAGACAAAAGTCAAATCAGCTCCAAAGTTTACAAAAAAGAGAAGAATCCCACACGTCCTCGCCAACTTCCTATCCCATCAGCTGGCTCCCCGCCCCCGCCCCATTGGAGCAGCTTTCTCCCGGGTCACAGGGAAACTTCAAAGCCAGGAGATCAGCACAGTCATGCCAAAAATCCCTCCCCCTCACTCATTTCCCCTGCCTGCTCCTGCTCTGCCAGTGCTGAGGGAGGGGGAGTAGCTGCTCTCCTCTGTTAGGAGCATGCAGCCTGCTCCAGCGAGTGCAGCATGGAGCTGTGAGTGAAGCCCATGGACCCAACTCACTGCAAGAGCCGGCTATGCCCTTGATGCCTCTGAGGGTCAGGTTTTCCCTCTTCCATGGGATGGCTGCTACAGCCACAGCAATCACCTGAACCCACTAGCTACAGCCGAACACGCTGGTGAGCCAAACCTGCGCTGGGCATCGCGAGCAGAATGAGCTGAGCACAAACTCTCCCTGTGCCCTCGCGGCTTTGCACGTGCGTAGCTGGCAGTGCAGGAAGCGTGCACACACCCCCGAGGCGGGGAGGGCGGGTTGGATAAAAGATTGCTTTGTCTGGAATCCACTGAGCTAGAGAGAAACCTGCCAGGCCCAAGGTCAGAATAACGAGGCAGGAGGAAACATACCGAGACTCCCCTAGGAACCGTGCCCCATACAGCGCTGAGCACAACAAGGCAGACAGTGCAGCATGCGGGCTGTACCCCCGACCCCCAGCCGGCTGTGACAGACAAGTGATGGGGCTCAATCTAGGGGTGGCTGGGTGAAACTCTCCGGCCTGTGCTGTGCACAAGGTCCAGCTACATGATCTAATGGCCCCTTCTGGCCTGAAACACTAGAGTTTGGCTCCTTCTCTCTGTCGCTATAGGTCAGGAGGAAGAAAAGGAGCCAATGCCAGTGCACCCCTAGCTGTGGCAGGTCAGCAGGAAGAGCAGGGGGTGGGCCCAGCAGGGCTGGACACTGGAGTCAGCCAGGCTGGGCTGCGAAGAGGGACTGAGTGGGGCTGGGGTTTGAGGAATTACAAATGGCCCAGATCTGTAGCCCAGCAAGTCCCACCTCCTGGCTCCAAAGAATGACCACTAATGATGGCTTGCCCAAAGGCAATGAGCTGCCTACACAGACAATGCTGTGCTCTCAGTCCCTACAATCGGTGGCTGGGTTACCCGTCTCCACCTGTGTAACTAACGTGTTACTGGCATGGGTAGGCACAGGATCCTGCATGTACATTCTTCCCGGGCAGCTCTGCTTGGACAAGCCACTGTAAAAATGGCACCTTATTTCTTCTGTTTATCAGGCGTGGCGCAGCCACGCCACCTCAGCAGAGCCCTCTGACAAGCATCAGATCTGGGCAGAGAGCAGATGGGAGACTTCGGTCTTTGCCCACAGGGGTGAAGGCTGGCCGCATATAGACCCTGGCCCGTTCAGGAGTAGCGTGGCAAAGCAAAACCAGTCACATGCATAGTCAGAAACCATCTCTCGCCGCCAGCTGCAGACCATTCTTCACACCACGTTGACGTCGTGGAGAAATCTGGGCAGGGCGAGTGGGCCCACACCAGGCACCTCACTGAGAAGCGTGCTCTTGGGTGGCTGAAGAGGCCTGCGTATTGTGGTAGGCTCGGGTTGGCCCTTCTCAGCCATTCCAGCTGCAGCATCGTCATGCTGGCTGTGTAGAGGAGCAATGCTGCTTAACACGGGAGCCGCGCTGCTGGCGTGGGTCGAATGGTCCCAGTGACGATGCACATGGTTGAATATTAGTTTCGTGTCCCCCAGCTTCCTGTAAGACGAATGGAGCCCAATGGAACACAATATTCTGCTGCACAGTACCTTCTTACTTCACAGACCTGTCCCCGCTACTTCCTGCCAGCAAATGGCCAGCAGCCATTGCACGCTGGAGACAAACGGCTCATCTGTTCAGCCTAGACCAGCCTTAGATAAAGGCATGTGGGTGGCTGTCATGGGAAGAGATTGCTAGCTTCTCTGTGTGGGGCTGCATGGGCCGGACAGGCTCAATTGTTCTTCAGAGTCTCCATCTCCATCCATCTCTAGCTGTTACGGCTGCAAAGAAAAATTCTCAAAGTGTAACCTGAATGTGACTCAACATGCAGTGATCTCTGCCCAAGTTTGCAGAGAGCCTGAAACAATAGCTCTGAGGCATGAGCCATCCCATTGGTTTCAACGGGATGCCAATGGTGACAGCAGTGTTGACACAGACTATTTCACTGTTTAGAGCATGGGAGGAAGGAGAGGAAATACACTGTGAAGAGCTACACAGCCTCCTGCCAGTGCTCCTTTTGGGTAGGCCAGACCGCTGCATCAGGGCATGACTGAGCTGAAGGAAACGCTGCTGTTCAGACTTGGGGAGATGCTGCTTTAGGTGGCCAGGCCCCAGCCCTGGTGGGAAGCATGGTACAAACATCCCCGTTCGATAAGCCGGGAATCTGGTGTGAGCAGGCCTCACCTCCCCCATTGCCCTGGGCTGGAGCAAGGCTGTGAAGGCAGGACAAGCCGGCCAGGGCCGAAGGAAGGAAAACTTCAACCAAGAACTCCTGCATGGGCCTGCAGGGGGTGGAGGGTCGGGGTTCCTGATCTCCGAAGACCCTCTGCCCAGCCCAGGGAAAGACCAGCTACCATCTAAAGAAAACAAGGGCGTGGATTTAACACTAGCCTGGGCCAGTCCAACAGGGGACAGAACCAGAGCTGACACTGGGCCTGAGACCGTAAGGAGCCAGCCATGCTAGGAATACCTATGAGAGAGAGATGGAGAGAGCAGCACAGCGTGAGCCATTCCCACCGCACCCGCCCAGCCAGGTCACAGCACGGCCGGCACAGCTGGAGTCTGACCCAGTGCCCAACCCTCAGTTCCAGCCTGGGCTTTTTTCCAGGCCCCGCCTCAGCATGCAGCAGGCCCAGAAGAGGGAGGGAGCTGCCAGGTCTCTCTGGAACAGAAGGCTGGCATGCTGCTGCCCTGCTGGGATGTTTGCTCATTGCCCTCCCTACCAGGCAGCCGGCCTCCCCTCTCACTCCTCCAGCTTCCCTCAGGGCTCCCAATGGATGGAGCGCATGCACTGCAAGGAACCTGTGCAAGCCTCTCCACAAATGGGATGCTTCCTCCCCTCCCCGAGTCCCTGGGGCAGGGGAGGGCACAGACAACGCAGAAGCCCACTGGGCACATGGGCGGACGAGGGTCAGGACTGCCACGTGTGGACAACAAAGCCCTCTACATGCACGCTGCATAGCACGGGCAGCACAGCAAGCTACATGCTGCAGTCCCTCCTCTTCTGCCCTCACGCCTGCCCATTCCCCATGAATGGGGCCCCGCCTGCCCCAGAGGGACCGCCTCCAGCAGGGGGGGCAGCCTGGACCACCCTGGCAGACCTTGGCTTTTCCTGAGACTGCCAGCTGGTGAGAGCTTCGCCCCGAGGCCAGGGACTCATCTCCCATGGTCTCATGTCAACAGCTGCACTGGCAGGGGTTTCAAGCTGCGGCGTGGAGGCAGAAGGTTGCACATCCCCATGAGCAGGCCCCTTGGGACAGCCACAGTCACCTCGACACAAGAGCAGAGCAATCTGGGCGCAACCTGGCAAAGCGCTGCCCCCATTCTAGCTCTGAGTGGGGACAATGATCCCTGACACCCCCAGAAGTGGGTTTGCCATAGACACCAGCCCCAGAGGAGCCACCTCACCCCAGATGGTCACAGGTCTGGCCTTTGGCCAGCACCGGACGGCATCCTGGGACATTTCAGCACTCAGTGGGATGCAGTCCCCCAGCCCCACTGGGACAGATTCCAACAGAGCAGCAAGTGGAGAGCGCATCCTGCCATGACTCTGCTGGCTGGTGCTTGGTCAGAAAGGATCCTGCCTTCTCCACCATCCCAGATCTCCCCTGGTGGCCCCTGCCTACAAACCAGAAGTGGCTCATGTCCCTGTCGAGGGTGGGACAGGCCGGCACATGGGGGAAGCTGCTGCTCTCCAAGCCAGCACTCCATTCAGAGGAAAAAGCACAAGGGCCCTGCCTGGTCCCGGTGGCGGACAGCTCCCGCCATACGGTACCCAAATCAAACACTACTGTGTCCTCTTGGCTCCTCCTCCGCTTTCACATCTTTGCAATACCAAGCAGCATTCTTGTGAAGGACGGATGAGGGGGAGAAGAGAAGAGGAAATATAAACAGTCTTGTACAGTTACACTAGGGAACAGAAGCTTGAGAGCCTGTAGTATGTGTTACTATAAATAGACAGCCCATAGCTAGGCCAACTTTTTCAGAGCTTCCCACGGCCTCCTTGGGAATGTGGGATACAGGGGACCACTCTCCGAGCATGAAGGAGGTTTGGCTACTGAGGGTGGGAGTCAGGTACCCCCTGGGTGACCTCCGCATGGGATATTACGTCGGCCGGGAGGTGGGAGGAGAGAAAATTAAACCTCTGTGCGCTGCCGAGTCTTTTCTCACCAGCCCCCCTTCCCAAAGCAATCCCCAGCCAGCTGAGATCTGACATCACGGCGAGCACAGGACACTCCCCGAGATCAGACGTGACAGGAGGCTTTGCAGAGCCGGATGGGCTCTCGTGCAGCGGGGATTCCTGGGCGGATCCAGAGGGTCGTGGAAGGATCTCCCGAGCAGAAGGCTGAATTCCCATGATCCGAGGTGTTATTTCTTTGGCTCTCAAGTTGTTTCACCACATGGGTTGTGGGGGCAGCGGCCACACTGACGGGCCATGGCAGACTCGGCTCACCGCTCCAAGACAGGCATTTGCAGTGGTCTGTCGCTTAGCAGCATGAGCAAAGGAGCGGCTGCAGCGTCCATTTGATGCTGCAGAAGAGGAGCAAAGCCCAAATGAGACGTCAAAAAAGGGATGTTTGAGAGCACAGACCGGGGAAAAGAAACCTCACAAGGAACGAATGATGCCAGTTAGGGGTGCACCTTGTCGGCAGCCAGGACTCCTGGGTTGTTTCCAACCTGGTTAGTAAACACCGTAACCCAAATCGGAAGCAACCCTGACTGCAGCAATAAGATATTTCTCCAATGCCTTCCCTCTCACAGCATCCCAAAGCATTTTGTGCACTATTCAGGAACTTCATCACCCACCGGTGAAACGCGGCTGCGTCTGGGATGGAACGTGGCCGCTGCCGAACACAGGAAGAGAAGAATATGGTTACCCACTTGGAAATGGAGGGGCAATTTAAGTGGGCAGAGGGTAATTGTCTCCTGTGAAGTTTGCTAGGCACAAGTCAGGGTGCTAGCTTCTCTGCAATGCTCACCTGCGGGCAGGACCTCATGTTGGCATTCACGGGGAAGAGGGCACCTCCTGCAGCACACTGGCGGCTGGTTCAGTACCCACCTGGGGGAAGGGCACCACCGACTGGCTCACCAGCGGCATTTCCCAGGCTCTCTCTGGGAGATCTCCCACCCCAGTTGTGAACAGTTCAAGCCCGTGCCCCAGGGAGCAGTGCTGGATCTCCTCACAGCATTCTCTGGTGTACTGCCCTTGGGGGAGCTATCCCTGCCCCCAACAGATTGGCCCATCAGGAATGGGGTTCCACCCGCCCCCCTCATTCTGCGGCTCAGCTGGCACCCGTTTCAGAGAAACCACCCGATTCTGGTCCCCTTTCCGATCGATGTGCAAGCAGAAGGATCACAGCTGGGTATGGCCTAACCGTGACAGTCACACGTACAAAGACCCAGCTCCTCCAGGCCCTGCAGAGAGAGAGAGACCCTGCCCTGGCCCACCCCCCAGCCATCAGAGCAAGGCAGCCAGCACAGGACCTGGCACTCAGTACCCCAGCCAATGCTGCACAGTCCAGCAAATCCCCCTCAACCTGCTTCACAGCAGCACTTCCTGCACCTAGCAGCTCCAGCTCTAATAGCAGTTGAGGGAGCAGAGATGCCCGCCCCAGGCAGGCCTCCAATCCCAAACCCAGGAGGCATAGTGCATGCGGGCAGGCTGCTGGAGTCGCTGTGAGGGGAGCAGCAGAGCCAGCAAGTGGCCGCTGGAGTCACCGCTCACATAATTGCTGCCTGGGCATCAACGGGAGTGAGTAGAGAACCCAGACGGGAGGCCAGCCCCCCTCAGCCCAGCTGCCTTTGCCAGGAGGTTCCGTTTACTGACAGTCCTTTAGAAACAGCAGCTTGGTGCCGTGCACAGCAGGCCCTCTGCCCTAGTGATCCACTCCCTGGCATCTGCCTGCTTCCCGAGGCAGTCGGGGGTGCCAGCTTCAAAGCAGAGGGCTGCCAAAGCCCTGCACTCCGGAGGGAGCAGACCCCGTGCTGAGAGCTGCTCCCCGAACTAGTCAGGCTCCCCTGCGAGGGGGAACGGAGACGCTTGCCTGCCTTTGAAACACATTTGGGACACACACTAGGCAGTGCATACTAGTACTAGAGACTCACCCTCACCCCCCAGGGCCTCGGTAGGGCTCCCACTCACCATGTACAGACAGACCTGCAAATGGCTCCCAGCCCAGCCAGGGGAGTCTGCAGACAGCACGATCCTAGATACACATGGCCTCGTTCCTGTAGGTTCTGCACACCCACCGACTCCACTAAGTCCGTGGGAAAGAACAACCTAGAGAGGCAGGATAGCCCAGTGGTTTGGGTGCTGGCCTGTGACTTAGGAGAGTTGGGTTCAAGTCCTTGCTTTGCCACATACTTCCCGTTGACCTTTGGCACGTCACTTAGATGGGGAAGTGAGGCACAGGGAGGCTGTGTGATGGGGATAAGAGCCCTGCCCTGCCCCAGATTGCTGGGTGCTCAGATATGGCGACAGGGGCCAGATAAGAGCCAGAGATAGAGCTGCAGGTGCTCAGCCCCTCGATTACCAGCAGAGACCAGTGTCAGCATGGGAACAAGGCAAGCCCTGAAGATTGGTACCACGCTAGCCCATTTTGCCTCCCAGCCTCCTTGTCACAGTCGCGGGGGGTGGGGGGTGGGCTAGAGAGTCTGTCCCTTGTCCCCAGCGCCACCACAAGGAATGATGGAGGCTTAGCTAGATGAACTCTGAACTGCTGGAGACCCCAGAGCGAAGACAAACCAGCCAACTAGTCACGCAGGGAATCGACAAACTCCCTCCAGGCCACTTTGTGCAGTTGGGAGTCCCTGTGCCATGTGCCCAGCCATCTGAGAATGGCTGAGGGAGTTGAAGATGGGTAGAACACCCCCCTTATCCCTACCAGTTCCCATCCCACTGGGGCAGCCAGGCACTGCAGGGAGTGAGGAGCATGTGCTCCCCAGACCCTGCAGTGTGGAGTCACACCAGTGCCACTGCAGGATGGTCCTCAGCAGCCACCAAGGAGACCAGACTTGCCCCCACAGGGTGTGTGAATTGCCTCCATACCGCTCAACGGGGCGTTTACCGCTGAGCCTCACCCTTCAAGCCACTACAGCGCCTGGAAGGCTTCAGCCATCCCTCCCACCTCCTCCACCCCCCGTAGCCACCATGGTGTCCCAGCAGCAAGCACGGTGAGCGTCCTGGGCCTGCCTTTCCAGCCCCACCTGCAGCAGGAGGCTCCAGGGTCCCCAGCCCACTCTTGCTCTCAGCCACCTGCACTTCATTTCCCAATTGCTGCCTTCTCCTGAGCTTGGCTCACCAGCTATCCTGGGCCCTGCTGCTTCTTGGGGGGCTGCATAGAGCTCTAGTGGGGGAGCAAATGGGAGAGCTGGCTGGAGGCAACACAATTCTGTAGCTTTGTAACCAGGCATGGTGGAAGGAGTGGCTGGCGTGGGAGACATCAGGGGTCTTTGCTCCCTGTGATGGGGTGCACTCACCACTATGGCACCTCCTGCTGGCCATCCTGGAGATTAGCTCCAGCCAGGCGCTGTGCCTTCCCTGGCAGTGTCTCTCCTGTCAGCCTCTTGCCAGCTCCATCTTCATGACTGGGCCCTCTGGCAAAGCCAGGTCACCATGTGTGTTTCCCCTTTTGGGCCGGGGAGTGAGGATGGTCAAAGTCCCTCCATACACGATGGCAGCCTTCTCTTTACTGCTCTGAACATGGGGCTCCTCCAGTGGTTGGTAGGGGGACCTGAGCCCACCCTCTACTCCACGTCCCGGCTCAGGGGCCCTCCAGTCACCAGCCCAGGGCTGGACTGTCCGACCTTGCTGCTATTCCCTGGAGCCGTCTCCTACCTTCCTGGCTTCCCCCCTCTCTGGGTTCACCAACCTCCCAACTCCCTTCTCCCAGGCAGTGACCCTGGCCTTCCCCCTGTAGTCCTTAGCACACCTCTGCCCTCTCAGGGAGTGACGGGAGTCTGCTACCCTGCAGCCCCTTCTGTTCCCAGCATCCTGGGCTATACAGGCTCCACCTGTCCCTGCCCCGCTGAGCCTTGTGTCTAAATCCCTGCTTGTCTCCTCCTCCAGGTGCAGCCAGGGCAGTTAACTGGCTCCCTTAGTCATCTTAACCCCCCCACCCCCGTACACCCACATTACCGCAGCAGAGAGCCCGGCACAAGCGTTACAAGGAGAGAAGATCCAGCCGGTTCCGGGGACACACCGAGAGCTTGGAAAGGGCATTTCCAGGTCTGGCCTGTGTTCTCGACCTCCTTGTCTGCCTTGGTGCAGCGCCCCCTCCCCCCGCCCCCAAGCAGAGAGGGAAGGTTACCACCTCCTACCATCCTGTGTCTCCCCTTTCCTGTTCCCAAGCTTCTGCCAATGGCTCCTGGGGCATCTTACACCTAGACACAAGGGCAAGGAAAGGGCTTGAGCTCTAGCAGCCTACCACCTGCCCATGCCTCAATTTATCTCTGTACCAGGCCCCCAGGACCAGCGATTCACCTCCAGGTCACGACAGAAGGAAGCAGAGCTGGCTTGGAGGCTCACTCTCACCTGGTAGCCCCCAGCCCTGCCTCCTGCCTCCTGCCTCCCTGGCCAGGCTCTAGAGCCAGCACACAGAGCTGGGGGGGAGGAGAGGTACACAGTGCTCAACAGCCACCAGGGCTGGCAGCGCCATGCCCCAGCTGCCCACGGCCTTAGGGAGTGCTGCTGGGCCTTGGTGCCTGGGGAGGGGAGAGGCAGCTGGGGGGAGGGGGGAGAGGCAGCTGGGAAAGGATTGAGGGGATCGATAGATGCTGGGTGTTTGCTCCCAGGACATGCCACGCGCACCTCCCCACGCCCAGCACCGCCCCCACCCAAGGGGAAGTTTCTCATGAGAAGACGCTGCATTCTTGCATATCCCGCACAGGCCACGCTCACTGGCTTCCCAGCGAGGCTCATTAACACAGCCTCATCCCGGCTCCCTAATCGAAGCCAGGTGCCGGCCAGATGCACAGCTGGGGCCACTCAGTGCTTAGGCAGCACATGAGTGAGTGAGTGGGCCAAGGGGAACAGGGCTACGTTCCTTTACCACACCCCCGCTCAGCTCACAGCAGCTTTCCCCAGCAAGCCTCCCCCACTCACCAGCCAGGGGTAGGGGGCAGGGCTGGGTTTGCAGCAGCAGCAGGGCCCTTTGCAGAGTCATTTCAAGGGAGCGCACAAGCCCGTCCGTTCGCTGAGCCAGGTGGAAACGTCACTAGCTCCTGCACTCAGAACAGCGCTTGGCCCAGCATCATGCCTAGGGCAAAGCAGGCCCACTGCCTTCCAGTGAGAAATCGCAGCCCCAGAGCAGGGCCACCCACTTCCTGGGGCATCTCCCACTGTCTCCCTGCCCCCACCCTGCTCCCCACTCAGATCTAAGTGTCCCTCCTCTTCTACCAAGAAGCGGGAGACCCAAGGCCTGGGGACAGCAGACATCGGGGGCCCGGTGGTGGCGCACAGAGGGGGCGGGACGACAGAGAGCATGGCCCTGAAGAGGCACCTTCCAGAGCCCCAGGACAGCTGAACTCACTCTCCTGGTTGCTTTGCTGTGGCTCCCAGCCCCTCTGTCCCCGGCGGCACGATGCTGGGAGCCGGATTCCGCCCAAGCAGGAGCCGTTCCTCACAGCTAGCCAGGTGCCTGGCCCTAGTGGCCGTGCCCTCACAGCCACCCAGGGCTGCCTCCAAGCTCCCAGGGCACTCCAGCCCTTCCCCCGCTGTCAGGCTAGCACCTGCGTAAGCACTGTTGGAGGCAGGGCACCAGATCATGCATACCCCCTGCCTCAGCTTACACTGCGGGGGGCAAGGTCAGCAAGGGGAAGTGCTGGCGACTCCCAGTGCTGGCGTCCCCCGGCGCCCCCCCCCCCCCCCCCCCCCCCCCCCCCCCCCCCCCCCCCCCCCCCCCNCAGGGGCTGCATTTGAATGTCCTTCCCAGTGCGCCTATGCAACCCGCCTCTAGGCCTGCAGGTGCCTCAGCACCAGCCTGGGCTCCACAGCAGGGTGCACCCTCGCATGCAAGCCAGCCAGGATCCCCCTCGGAACAGCCGCCCCTGCAGAGACACCTGGCAGGTACAGAGCTGGTACTGTCGTGCTGCTGTGTAAAGGGAACACAGCCTCCGAGCCCCTGCCAGCTCAGAGCATGGCAACTTTCCAAGGACACCCCCCCGCCCTGCTTCATCCAGCCCCATGGCCTGCCCTGGCAGCGACCCATACCCAATGCTTCGGGGCAGGAGCCCCACAGACACACCCAGCCAGTCATTCCAACACCAGGCACTGGCACTGGGGAGCTCCAGGGCATCATCTCATACTGCGCCCCTTCATCCAACCCGACAGCCAGCACTGCGGCACCGCCTGAGGGGAGGCGTCACTTACTGCACTGCATGCTGTGCTGTGTCATTGAGAGTGGCATATTCATGTGCTGGGAAGAGAGGGACCCCTGGCACCCTGCCCCTATTCACTAGGATTGGGATTCAGCTGCTGCAGGGTTAATCAGCCCACACCAAGTGCCAGGCTGGTGCCTTCCTTCAGGGTTCTGCCCCACAGGGAATCGCTGGGGTACCCAGTGCTAACCAGGGGAGAAGGGGTGGGCGTTGCATGTGCAATGAGAGAAGGGTGTTAACGAGCGTTTGAGGACACACCCCTATCCCTGCACCATCAGCTCCCAGGCTGGGGCCAGGAGACGCCATTTCTCTGCATGGACCTCCCTTAACCAATACAGAAATGATGGAATTTCCAGTAGGCCTGCTACCCCCCAAACACAGCTCTCCCCGGCACAGCATAACGGGCAGGAGCCAGTCCTGGCCCGGTCCTGCCAGTGCCATGGACGAGCACAGACCAATTCACTTGGAAACACACCAGAGGCACGCAAGCTGGAGCAAAATGGAAGGGTTAAAGCAGAGAGGCAGGGCCTCGGTGGCAGCACACTCTGAGCACTGTACAAAGGGAGAGAGTGAAGGAAGGGAAGTAGGCAGGGGAATGAGAGGAGCAGAGCAAGGCTGGGGGCAGGAAGGCAAGGGAAGGGGGTCCACAGCAAGTGCTGACAGCCAAGCAGTCATGGCATCATGGTTGGTGAGGACTGGACCCTAGAGAGGGGACGGGTAACTGGGCGGTATTGAAGGAGAGCACAGAACAGGCTAGCACAGGAGTCAGAGGGTGCCACTAGAGCAGAGATGCGAGCAATGGAGGCACAAGCCTGAGAGCCAGCTGCAGCAGGGTCAGAGAAAGGAGAGCAGCGCCCCAAGACAGCAACAGGCACTTTGTGACCCAGGTACGCGAGGGAGGCAGGGAAGATGGGGTGTCCGGCCTTGCAGGGAAAGTGAGGGGCTGAAGCAGAGTGCGGGACACGAGACCTTCCCCCATAGGCAGATTTGGGTCCTTGGAGCACTCCAGGGTTGGCAGCTGGGGCGGGAGCAGGAGCTGATCAAGTCAGGCCAGGGAGACAGTGGGGCTGCAGGGACTGGTACAGGCAGGTGTCATCAACATGGAGGGGCTGGCTCAGATTAGCAAGGAGAAAGCCCAGAGAGAAACACTGAGTGAGGATGCAGGTTTAAGGCATTAATTAATGGCTCTTTATTGGCCAGCCATTTCCCAGCACAGCCACCTTAACCTGGCCAGAGCCTGCAGGGAGCATAGCTGGCAGGAGCAGATGCAGTCCCAGTCCATGGCCCCTGGTTACCATGGCAGCCTGCACTCTGCTATTTCTAACTTGATTTCCAGACCATCACACTACCAACAACCCCACCCAACCTCTGGCAACAGCTAGGCACTGCAGAGGAGAGTGTGGGGGATGGGCACTGTCCCGAGGACCAGAGCAGACACTGGACACAGGAGACTTGGTGCTTCACCGTCCTGCTATCAGCCTCTCGCTGCTTGGCTCTCTCCATCCAAGCACGTTCTGGAGTCAGAACCTAAACAGTGTAGGGGTAGCTCTTCCCTGCTGCCGACTCAGCAGACACTGACAGCTAGCGTGCTAGGGATCCTCAAACAGTGATCTGGGGGTGGGACATCCATCCCCATCCAGTGGCCATCTCGCCGATGCCTCGCCAGTGAGCTCAGCTTGGTATTTCCCCAGCGCACCGCTGGCCCAGCAGGGCTGCGACAGTTCCTGTTCTCACCCCTCTGTTGATTAGCTCAAGAATTGGTGAGCAGCATTCCGGGTGGATCCCCCCAAACAGGGAAGAAGGGGTGCAGTGACTGTGGTTCTTTGAGATGTGTCCCTCTGGGCACTCTACTTCAGGGGCACGTGCGCCTCTCAAGCCCTGGATCGGAGATTTTCAGCATCCGTTCGACCCGCACATGCCTCCCCGTGCTGGACACCGAGACTACATCGAGGTGTATGGGCAAACCCTCAGTTCATTCTTCATCCAAACGTTGTCCAAAAGCAGAGGGGAAGGAGGTTGGGTCATGGAGCACCCATAGGGAGACATCTCGAGGAACTGCAGTTATGGCACAGAGCAAGTAACCCTTCGAGCAGTGTCCCTGTGGGTGCTCCCCTGCAGCTACCTCCCGAGCAGTACCCCAGATGGAGGAGGGTGCTTCAGAACAGAGTCCAGAACTGAAGACTGTGCTGCAGAACCAAGTACCACATCGGACCTGACAGCGTGGATCAGTGGGAAAGGTTTCAAAGCCCATGGAGCAGCCCCACAGATCTCAGATACTGATGCATTGTTCAGCAATATCATAGGTGTTGCCAGTGAGCCGGATGAATGTGCTATCGCCCTTTGCAGGGGCGGGGTGAATCCCTGCAGCTCACAACAGGTGATAATACTCCCAGATATCCACCTCTATAGTCTCAGAGCAGAGATCAAGGATCCCGTGGAGCTATCCATGAAGGAAATGAAAGGCCTACGTGGCTTCCTAAGTTGCTTGGTCCTATCTAAGAATAAGGCCAATGCCCTTCTAACATCCAGGGTATGGAGACAGGATTCCTGCTGAGAAGTATGGGCTTTGGGGAAAACACAGGTAGGTGAATGGATTGACTAAGGTGGAACTCTCACAGAACCTTAGGCAAGAATTTAGGCTGTGGATGTAAAGAGGCCTTGTCCTTAAAGAACGCCATGAAGTGTGTGTGGGGGGGGAAGGGGAAATCTACCAAGAAGGGTTCAACCTCCCTGATCCTATGGGCCAAAGTGATGGCTACTAAAAAGGCCGTCTTCACAGATAAATGCAACAGAGAACAGGTTGCCAAAGGTTCAAATGGAAGTCTCAAAGGTAACTGAGTACAAGGTTGAGGTCCCAGGTTGTGGTAGGATCTCTAACCTACAGGGAGAGATGCTCCAAACCCTTAATAAAGCTAGACAGTACTGGGTGAGAATCCTTCTACTGGAGGATGAAAGGCATATATTGTGGCCAAGTGGGCCTTAATTGAACTAACTGATAACCTCTGTTTCTTCAGATCCAACGGATAATCCAGGATGGCTGGAAGTGGCACCAAACCAGGCACAAGGCAGTGACAACTCTTCCATTTCCCCAGGTAAGTATGCAGGTTGATCTATTTCTAGAATTCATTAACACCGGTTGTACTTCCGGAGAGCAGGAGGAGTCTAATCCTATGAACCCTTGAGGAGCCATGCCCTGAGGTGAAGAACTGCTATGTTGGGATGACACGCACGACCCGCATCCTGTGACAGGAGATCAGGGACAGTCAGGAGCTTGAGTGACAGTTGGACACACCAGTGAAGCAGGTGAGGGTACCAAGCTTGTCTCAGCCAGGTTAGCACGAAGGACAACTCTGGCTCTGTCCTGCCTGATCTTGTTCATCACCTTCAGTATCAGCAATGTTGGAGGAAACTCACAGAACGGACCCTTCTTCCAAGATCAAAGGCCTCTCCCAATGAGTGGTGGCTCAGACCCCCTGCAGCAGAAAAGAGGTCATTTCCTGTTGCTGGAGGTGGCCAAGAGACCCACCTCTGCCGGTCCCCATCTTTGGGGCATGCTGTGGAGAACTTGGGTGTCTGGCTCCCATTCATAGTCCCGTGAGAAGTGTCTGCGGAGGACATTGGCTGTGGTGTTCTGAATATCTGGGAGGCAGACCGCTGAAATTTGGATCACCAGTTCCATAGTTTCATGGCTTCGGCCACAGGGTGGGGGATCTTGCTCCTCGCTGTTTGTTGACATAGAACATGCGAGATACATTGCCTGTCATGACCCTTATTGATTTGCCCCCAATGAGGGGTTGGAAACAAAGGTAAGCGTTCCTGACAGCCCTGAACTCCAACAGATAGATGTGGAGACTGGTTTCCTGAATTGTCCATCTGCCCTGAGCCGTGAGGGGATTGAGGTAGGCTCCCCATCCCAACAGCGACACGTCTGTTGTTAAAGTCACTGATCGGTCTGTCCAAGGCGTATGCCAGGAGAACAGGTAGTTCTGAGCCAGCCCTGGAAGCAGGGGAGGTTTAGCCTTGCGTGATCGGTCACAAAGTTGCAAGCTGCCACGTGAACCAGCAGCTGAAGACAGTGATCTATTTTGGTCTGAGGGTTCCCCTGAATTGCCTGTATTAGACCTGACAAGGTTGCAAATCTGTCTAAAGGAAAGTAGGCTCTGATAGTCAACAAGCCCAAATACACCCTATAAACTGTATCTTCTGTACAGAGATTAACATGGACTTTTTTACATTCAGGTGCAGACCCAACTCCTGGGACAGAGCGAGGGCCATCTGGGTGGAAGATAGCACTGCTTTGGAGGAGAAACCCTTGCATAGGTGCCGGCTCTGTGGGTGCTCCGGGGCTGGAGCACCCACCAGCATCTCCCCACCACCAGCAGGCCCTGCGGATCAGTGCCTCTCCCCTCCCTCCCTACGCCTCCCACCTGCTGCGATCAGCTGTTTCGCAGCATGCAGGCAGGAGGCTGGGAGGGAGGGGGAAGGAGCTAGTACTCGGTGCGCTCGGGGGGAGAGGGTGGACCTGGGCAGGAAGAGGTGGGGCGCGTGGGTGGAGCGGGGGCAGGAAGAGGCGGGGAGTGGGTGGAGCCTTGGGGGAAGGGGTGGAGTGGGGAAAGGCCTGGGGCGGAGCTGGGGATCAAGCACCCCCCGGCACTTTGAAAAGTCGGCGCCTGTGAGCCCTTGATTAGCAAGTCATCGAGGTACGGGAAGACTAGGATTGCTTCTTGTCGGAGGGAAGCCACCACTACCACCAGGACCTTTAAGAACAGCCTTGGGGCCGAGGAAAGACCGAAGGGAAGCACTTGGCATTGGAAATGATCCTGGCCTATAGTGTTGGAAAGAGGCAAGGTGGTCTCCAAAGGGGGGAGGTGCGAGGGGATTTGAATCCTCAACCAACCCATCAAAACTACTCCTTTGAAGATGGCTGGGTGGTTGTGGAGAGCATTTGGGTGACCCTCTTTCCCTGAACTCAATGTCTTGTTGGGGGGGGGGGGGGGGGAATCAGTGGATCTATGGAACCCAGAAAGCTGAGCAGGATGTGATCACTGGGAAGTCTGTGACCTACCGAATCGTTTCTTATTTGTAGGTGTAGCTATGCCCGGGGAGATCATAAAGTACCCTAGAGTCCATTAGAGTGTGCAAAGACTCATCCTCCGAACACCAGGGCCCGGGGCAGACTCTCAGCCATGGCCTCGAACGGTAAACCAAGCCCCTCTCTCGTTAGATGCACTGGCTCCTTCCCTTGACTGTTCCCACCTACACCCCCAGTGGGAAGATCGGCAAATCCAAACCAAACTCTAAGCATGGAATCCCGAGACCTAGGGCGCTCACGTCTGGTCTTCCTGCAATTGAAACTGAGCCGGTAAGACGTGGTGTGACGGAGCAGGGAGCAGGGCGGATTTGACCTGGGAATGTTGCAGGGGAGTTACGCTGGGGGTGGGAAGGAAGCTACCTGAGCTGTAACCTGAGCCAGGAGGGGGGTGGGGAGCAGTGACACCTTTGGCCGGGAGACTGAACAAAGGAGAGGAGGAGCAGGGGGAGGGGTAGACCTGCTGGAGGAATTTTGTTTTAGTTTTGAGTTTTGGGCTGGGTAGTGAAATGCAGGGAACCCCAAGCTGGGGGCTAAGTTCCCTAAACCCCCCAGAAGGACTTGATTGAAGGGATCTGGTGGTACCTACATGTTCTGCTTGGGGCTGTGTTCCTGTCATCTAATAAACCTTCAGTTTTACTGGCTGGCTGAGAGTCACGGTGAATCCCAGGAAGAGGGGTGCAGAGCCCGGACTCCCCCACTCTCCGTGACAACTGGTGGCAGAGGTGGGATCTACTGCACCCTGTGGATGGCATGTTCTGCAGTAAGTGACTGGGGAGCAGTAAAACGAAGGGGGATTGACGGGGACCAGGCGTGCTGAAGTCAGCGAGGGACGGTTTCAGGAGTGATTAACCCCTGGGAGCATGTGACCAGTGAGAAGGACTTTTGCAGTAACAGGGTCCCCCGGGGGATTGCAGTGAGCGGTCCCAGGGGCGGAGGAGTCTGCAGCTCGACCCTGGCAGAGAGATGGTTACCTCGAGAAGGGCTGGCACACTAGGGGTCTCCCTGGAGACTGTGGGGAGCAGTGAGCACCCAGGCCTGTGAGTGGCCAGCAGGAAGATGTATGCCAAGAGGCTAAAGAGCGACCTGGTGGAGCTGTGCAAGCAGAGGGGGCTGCGCAGGGGGAGGCTCACTAAAGAACAGCTCATTGCCCAGCTGGAGGAGGGAGATCGCTTGAATGATCTGATTCCTGTCTCTGAGGGAAGCAGCCTGGCAGATGCAGCGCAGGCACCAGTGTCTGTCCCAGCTGGGAGTGGTCAGCCAGCTGTTGAGGGCTTCCCGAGACCCCCCCTCCTATGCCTAGGGGAAGGGTGGGGAGGAGCCCAGTGAATACCGAGGGCACCGTGACCCCCCCCCCCCGCCAGCAGGGGATCCTCCCGGCGAAGCTCAGCCTCCGAGGAGGGGGGGCGGCGGGATTGGGAGAGAGAGCTCAAACAGAGAGCTGGCGGATCATGAGAACCAGCGTCTGTCACGGAGTCCCTGGGCGATGCTCTGGAACTGCTCCCCACAAAGCCAGTCAGGACTTTGGGGAGCCTCCTCTCCCTCGGAGCAGACTGTTTTCAGGGCAAGAAGCTCACAGGTCTTCACCTCCTGGGTCTCTCCTTGGAGTATTCAGCATATGCCCCTCCGTGTGCTTCCCACAGCGAGTCCGCCCAGGCGGGGTCCTGGGGAAGCCAGAGGTCCTGCAAGCACCCCCCACTTCGCAGTCAGACGTGACTCTCAGCCAGCCAGTAAAACAGAGGTTTATTAGATGACAGGAACACGGTCTAAAACAGGTCTTGCAGGTACAGACAACAGGACCCCCTCAGTTAGGTCCATCTTGAGGCCCCAGGGGGGCTAGAGCCCCGTCTGGGCGCCCGTCCGTTTCCCCAGCCAGCTCGAAAACTGAAAACCCCCTTCAGCCCCTCCTCCTCTGGGCTTTGTCCCTTTCCCGGGCTAGGAGGTCACCTGACCTCTTTTTCTCCAACACCTTCAGTTGGCACCTTTTCAGAGGAGGGCCCAGGCCATCAGTTGCCAGGAGACAAAGTGTCAGGCATTTCTGTGCACTGGCCCTCCGCTCTGCAACACCCATACACCCTTATCCCACCACCTGGATACTTAAGAACTGCATAGGGGAAACTGAGGCACACACACAGTATTCAGAGGAAACATTAACAACATTCCCACTTCGTCACACCGTCAGCATGAGGAGAACCAGCGTCAGCATGAGCTGGAGCTGGCCAGGCTGAGGAGCAGTGGGGCCCCGGCTGCGGTGAGTGAGGGGGGACCCAGAACTGCAAGGAGCTTTGATAAGCCCGTCCTGGCCCAGCGTAAGGAGGGGGACGACATGGATAGCTTCCTGACTGCCTTTGAGAATGCCTGCGAGATGCACAGGGTTGACCCTGCAGACAGGCTCCAGTTTCTCACCCCCTTACTCGCCCCCCCAGCCGTGGAGGTGTACAGCCGACTGAAAGGGACGGAGACAGGGGACTATGAACTGTTCAAACAGGCCCTGCTCCGCGAGTTTGGGCTGACCCCCGAGATGTACCAGAAAAGGTTCCGGAGTGAGCGCAAAACCCCTGAGGTCACCTACCTACAATTGGTCAACCGGATGCAGGGGTACGCCCGCAAGTGGACAGCTGGGGCCCAAACTAAAGAGGACCTGCTCGACCTATTCGTACTGGAGCACCTGTATGAGCAATGCCCCTCCGACCTGAGGCTGTGGTTGGTGGACAAAAAGCCAGAGAGTCCGCAGCATGCAGGGCAGCTGGCCGACGAGTTTGTGAACAGTCGGGCAGGGGATACCAGGGAGGCGTCCCAAAGGAACAGGCCCGCCGCGATGCAGCGAGAGAGTCACCATGGGACCTCCCATAGGGAAAATATGGAGAACCCCCTCCAAGGGGGAACATCCGGGGTCAGGACCAACCGACCCGCTCGAGGGGACCAACGGGACATGAGCTGCTAGTACTGTGGCTGGAGAGGCCACATACGGGCCCAGTGTCCCACGCTCAGGGACAGGCTGAGCAGACCGAATCTGCACAGGGTTAACTGGGTAGGGACCCAGCCAGATGAGGGGCAGACGGCCCAGGCAAGGAGGGCTGACAACCTCCCAACTGCTCAGGAGGGAGGCGGGCCCCAAGCCAGTTTCTCTGGGGGGATGGATGCTCCGGACACCAAGTTCTCCGTTTACAGGGTCGGCGCGGGGCTGTCCCTGCGGAGCGAGTGCCTTGTTCCCCTGGAGGTGGATGGAAGGAAAGTCTATGGATACAGGGACACGGGCGCTGAGGTGACACTGGCCCGGCCCGAGGTGGTAGCTCCAGATCAGGTGATGCCCAACACCTTCCTGACCCTGACGGGGGTGGGCGGGACCCCATTCAAGGTGCCCGTGGCGAGGGTACACCTGAAATGGGGGGCCAAGGAGGGCCCCAAGGACGTGGGAGTGCATCCCCATTTGCCCACTGAGGTGTTGATGGGGGGGGACCTAGAGGACTGGCCAAGTAACCCCCAGAACGCCTTAGTCGTGACCCGTAGCCAGAGCCGGCGAGGGGCACTACGCCCTGACCTCGGCAGGGATGTCACACTGGAGGCACAGAACCCTACCCTGGTGGGGAGGGAACACCCAAGGACAAGGCTCAGGGGGGCTGTGGCTTCCGACCCAGCGGCCAAGAGGGAGCAGGTCCCCATCCCGTCCCCAGCCGCCGAGTTCCAGGCCGAGTTGCAGAAAGATCCCTCCTTGCGGAAGCCAAGGGACCTGGCCGACCTCAGTGCGGTGCAGACCATGGGGAGAGGTTGCCAGGAGAGGTTCCTGTGGGAGAAGGGGTTCCTATACCGAGAATGGGCTCCCCCCGGGGAGATGGAGTCCTGGGGGATCAGGAGGCAGCTAGTGGTACCCCAGAAGTATCGCCGCAAACTCCTGTACCTGGCCCATGACATCCCTCTCGCAGGGCACCAAGGGATCCGGCGCACTAGGCAGAGGCTGCTACAGAACTTTTACTGGCCTGGGGTCTTTACTAATGTCCGACAGTACTGCCGATCCTGTGACCCCTGCCAGAGGGTGGGGAAGGCCCGGGACAAGGGGAAAGCGGCTTTGAGGCCTCTGCCCATCATAGAGGAGCCTTTCCAGAAGGTGGCCATGGACATAGTGGGACCTCTCAGCAAGACAACCCGGTCAGGGAAGAAATACATTCTGGTGGTGGTAGATTTCGCCACCCGCTACCCCGAGGCAGTGCCCTTATCGACCATCGAAGCGGACACTGTGGCAGATGCCCTGCTGACCATCTTCAGCCGAGTGGGATTCCCCAAGGAAGTCTTAACAGACCAAGGGTCCAACTTCATGTCGGCCCTGCTCCGATGCTTGTGGGAGAAATGCGGGGTCCAGCACAACTGGGCCTCAGCGTATCACCCCCAGTCCAACGGGCTGGTGGAGAGGTTCAACGGGACGCTAAAGATGATGCTAAAAACATTTATGAACCAGCACCCGCAGGACTGGGACAAATACTTACCTCACCTGCTGTTCGCGTACAGGGAGGTACCCCAGGAGTCTACCGGGTTTTCGCCTTTCGAACTGTTATATGGAAGGCGGGTAAGGGGACCCCTAGACCTGATGAGAGACGAATGGGAGGGGAAGGCCACTCCTGATGGAGAATCAGTGGTGGAGTATGTCCTGACCTTCCGGGAAAGACTGGCAGAGCTCATGGGCCTGGCCAAGGAGAATCTGGCCAGAGCCCAGAGGAAGCAGAAGGTCTGGTATGACCGCACGGCACGGGCCTGCGCCTTCGCCACCGGGGATCAGGTGATGGTCCTCATCCCCGTGACGAAAAACAAACTCCAGGCCGCCTGGGAAGGTCCCTTCAAGGTTGTCAAGCAACTAAATGAGGTAAACTATGTGGTGGAGCTGTCGAACCGGGCACACCACCACCGGGTGTACCATGTGAATATGATGAAGCCATATTATGACAGGGGGAAATGTGGTGTTGGCCATGTGTGGACAGTGGGAGGAGCAGGGAGATGACCCTTTGGTAGATCTATTCCCTGGGACAAGAGCTGGTTCCACCCTGGAAACAATTCCCCTCTCTGATCAGCTGACCCCGGCCCAGCAAGCTGAGATCAGAGGGGGTGCTGCATCTGTACCGACAGCTGTTTTCTAACCAGCCTGGACGCACTAATCTGACTGTCCACCGGGTGCAGACAGGATTGCACCCGCCCATAAAGTGCTCCCCCTTCCGAGTCACAGGGAAAACGGCTCAGGACCTGGAAAGAGAGGTCCAGGACATGCTGGCTTTGGGGGTGATCCAGCCATCTTCCAGCCCTTGGGCCTCGCCGGTGGTGCTGGTCCCCAAAAAGGACGGATCTATCCGGTTCTGTGTGGACTATCGGAAGCTCAATGCCATCACGATATCCGATGCCTACCCCATGCCCAGGCCTGACGAGCTCCTAGACAAGCTGGGAGGCACTCGGTACCTCACTACTATGGATCTTACAAAGGGTTACTGGCAAGTGCCGCTAGATGCAGATGCCAGGCTGAAGTCGGCCTTTATCACCCCGCTGGGGCTCTTTGAGTTCCTGACCCTGCCTTTTGGCCTCAAGGGAGCGCCGGCCACCTTCCAGCGCCTGGTGGATCGGCTACTGAGGGGGATGGAGAGTTTTGCCGTGGCGTATATTGACGACATCTGTGTCTTTAGCCAGACCTGGGAGGGTCACGTGTCCCAGGTTAAACAAGTGCTGGACCGACTCCAGGAGGCTGGGCTGACCGTAAAAGCTGAGAAGTGCAAGGTGGGGATGGCTGAAGTAACCTACCTAGGTCACCAGGTGGGGAGCGGCTGCCTAAAGCCGGAACCAGACAAAGTGGAGGTGATCAGAGACTGGCCCGCTCCCCAAACCAAAAAGCAGGTCCAAGCCTTTATTGGGATGGCGGGGTACTATCGAAGGTTCGTGCCCCACTTTAGCTCAATAGCTGCCCCCATCACTGAGCTGTGCAAGAAGGGGAAGCCAGACAAGGTGGTCTGGACCGAGGGGTGCCAGGAGGCTCTCCGGGCCCTGAAGGAGGCTCTGGTCAGTGGCCCAGTTCTGGCAAACCCAGACTTTGACAAGCCCTTCCTGGTGTTCACCGATGCCTCCGACAGGGGACTGGGGGCGGTGTTAATGCAGGAGGATGAAAACGGGGAGAGACACCCCATCGTGTACCTGAGCAAGAAGTTGCTACCCCGGCAGCAGAACTACGTGGCCATCGAGAAAGAATGTCTGGCCATGGTGTGGACCCTCAAGAAACTAGAGCCATATCTCTTTGGGCGACACTTCACCGTGCACACTGACCACTCTCCCCTGACCTGGCTGCACCAGATGAAAGGAGCCAACACCAAGCTCCTGAGGTGGAGCCTGCTCCTGCAGGATTATGACATGGACGTGGTCCATGTGAAGGGAAGTGCCAACCTGACAGCAGATGCGTTGTCCCGGAGAGGGGGCCCTGAACTTCCCCAGGTCACTGGTCAGAGTGACCCCGCTCAGTTCAGTCTCCAAGGGGGGAGAGATGTGACGGAGCAGGGCGGATTTGACCTGGGAATGTTGCAGGGGAGTTACACTGGGGGTGGGAAGGAAGCTACCTGAGCTGTAACCTGAGCCAGGAGGGGGGTGGGGAGCAGTGACACCTTTGGCCCAGAGACTGAACAAAGGAGAGGAGCAGCAGGGGGAGGGGTAGACCTGCTAGAGGAGTTTTGTTTTAGTTTTGGGCTGGGTGGTGAAACGCAGGGAACCCCAAGCTGGGGTCTAAGTTCCCTAAACCCCCCAGAAGGACTGGATTGAGGGGATGTGGTGGTACCTACATGTTCTGCTTGGGGCTGTGTTCCTGTCATCTAATAAACCTTCCGTTTTACTGGCTGGCTGAGAGTCACGGTGAATCCCAGGAAGAAGGGTGCAGAGCCCGGACTCCCCCACTCTCCGTGACATGTGGCTGCTCTGGAAGCTTGCTGGGGGAAGGCTGGCATTTGGTGGAATGAGGATAATCAGTGGGATACAGTAATACAAGGGTACCACATACTCAGGAACAACAGAGTAGGTCATGCTAATGGGGGAGTGGCACTACGGGTTTAGAAAAAGCACAGTCAAATAAGGAGAAAATCTTAAATGAATCAGATAGCCCCACAGAATCTCTGTGGACAGCTCTGCTGGGCAGGGGAGGGGGGGCGGCAGTCCATCACCTGCGCCACAGCGGCTGACAGCTCCATGGTGCCTGGGGGTTCTGGGGCTGGTGGCTCGGCGTGCCGGGTCCCCACCCCTGCTGCCCAAGGGGGCTCCAGGGCTGGTGGCACCAGGGCCCCCAAAGTCCGTGGTGGCTCAGAGCTCCAGGGCCCCTGCTGGCCGACAGCTCCGGCCTCCCACTCCGGGGCTGAAACAGAAAATGTCATGGAGGTCTCTGAAAGTCACAGAATCCATGACCTCCATGATAATCTTATCCTTAAGAAGGGGTATTTCAACTATCCCCATATTTACTGGGAACAGGTCACCTCAAGATAGGATGCAGAGACAGTTTCTAGACACCATTAATGGCTGCTTCTTGGAGCAGCTAGTCCTGGAACCCAGTTCGCCAAATGGGCAGCTAGGCCACTAGATGACACAGGAGTTAAAGGGGCACTCGAGGAAGACAAGGCCATTGCAGAGAAGTTGAACAAATTCTTTCCATCGGTCTTCATTGCAGAGAAGGTGAGGGAGATACCAACATCAGATCCATTCTTTTTGGGCGAAAAATCTGAAGTACTGTCCAAAATTGATGCGTCAATAGAAGAGGTTTTAGAACAAATTGATTAACAGTAAAAAGTCACCCGGACCAGATGGTATCACCCAACAGTTCTGAAGGAACTCAAATATGAAAATGCAGAACTACTAACTGTGTTATGGAAATTACCATAACCATGAAATCAGCCTCTGTACCAGGTGACTGGAAGGTAACTAATGTGATGCCCATTTTTTAAAAGGGCTTCAGAGGCGATCCTGGCAATTACAGGCTGGTAAGCCTAACTTCAGTACAGGGCAAATTTATAGAAACTGTAGTAAAGAACAGAATTATCAGATACAGATAAACCTGATTTGTTGGGGAAGAGTCTTTTGTAAAGGGAAATCATGCCACACCAATCTATTAGAATTCTCGGAGGGGATCAAAAACATGTGGATAAGGGTGATCCAGTCAATTTATTGTGTACTTGGATTTCAAGAAAGCCTTTGAGGAGGCCCTTCACCAAAGGCTCTTAAGGAAACTAAGAAGCCATGGGATAAGAGGGAAGGTCCTCTCATGGATCAGAAGCTGGTTGAAAGACAGAAAACAAAGGCTTGGAATAAATTATCAGTTTTCACAATGGAGAGAGGTGAACAGCAGGGTCTCCCAGGAATCTGTACTGGCACTGGTGCTGTTCAATGTATTCATTAATGATCTGGAAAAGGAGGTGAACAATGAAGCAGCAAAGTTGGCAGACAGTACAAAATTATTCAAGATAGTTAAGTCCCAAGCAGACTGCGAGGAGTTACAGAGGGAATCTTACACAACTGGGCAACAAAATGGCAGATGAAATTCAATGTAGATGATGCACACTGAAAAAAATAATCCCAACTATGCATATAAAATGATGGGGTCTAAATTAGCGGTTACCACTCAAGAAAGATCTAGGAGACACCGTGGATAGTTCTCTGAAAACTTCCACATAGTGTACAGCAGCGGTTAAAAAGACTAACCCTATATTAGTAACTATTAGGAAAGGGATTGATGATAAAACAGAAAATATCATAATGCCATTATATAAACCCCTGATGCGCTCACACCTTGAATACTGTGTCCAGTTCTATTTGTTCCATCTCAAAAAGGATATAGTAGAACTGGAAGAGGTTCAGAGAAGGGCAAGAAAGATGATCAAGGTTTCCATAGGAGATTAAAAAGATCAGGACTGTTCAGCTTAGAAAAGACTACTATAGTTCCCCTCCCCCTGCCCTCTAGTGCAGAGGTGACAGACACGCATAGCAGAAATCCACCACCACAGCTGGCACCAGGGCGTTGGCAGCCTCAGCAGAACAATCAAGGCTTGAATGGCTCAGAGACAGAACTCCTACCCCACCCCAGGAGCAGACCTGAAGGTCAACGGAGAGGCACCTTGTTGAGGGAAGTTCATGTGGCCCTAGCCCGTACTATCCCTGTCCTAGGGAAAGACAGAGGACCCCCGGCCGCAGGGCTGCCAGTCAGGCACCAACATTCCATGCGGTCACAGCCCCAATCCCCGGTTTCTTGTTTGCACTGGTCAGATTGTTTTTAAATTAAAGAAGATGCAGTCAGTTTAGCGAGTCAGTCCTGAGTAACTGCAGTACCCAGGCTCTAAGAGGAAAGGCTGTGACCGTTCTATGCCATGAAGGATCAGAATATGCCTATGGTGTCAGAGGTCCGGAGCCTCCGGATATTAGCATCACAAGTTTTGCATCAGATTTTAAGTTACATCCTGCCCCTATTTGTGTCACATCAGTGGTTCCAGCTGACCTGGAAAACTCGTTGCACTGGTGCCTCGGTAGTTGCCATGCAAACTGGGTCACGTCAAAGGACAGAGCGCAGCAACCCACTGCTTTCCACGGCGGCCCTGAGATGACACCATTTCATAGCAGCTCTGGGCCACAGGAGAAGAAGCCCTTCCAAGTAACCCAGCCACTCCAGCAACAGGAAAATCAGATTTTATTCCTCTTGGCTAACTAAATCCTGTGCAAACTCTCAGGATTTATGGCATTTTAAAGGTTTTCCCTTCAGCACAATATAATATGTGGCATTTCTAGAAGACTAAACATCTTCATTAATTACGAGCGAGACTGGATTATGGCTGCAACTCAGCGTTTCTTGGTAACTGCCAAGAAGGTGCATGTTTCTCTTGGCAACCCTGGACACAGATGAGGGGCTTGCACTGGAGACAAACATCGATGGATCAGACGGCAGAGGAGGCAAACTGCCTACTTTCAACAGCCACCATCATTCACACAATATTTTTAATAGCTCAGCTAGACGGGGTCCACCCTCTCTGGGAGACTCGGCTGGAACCCGCCGAGCTCACCCCTTGCTAATGTGCAATTATACAACCAGACAGGGGCTCACAGAGAATAAATAGGGGGCGCTCTGGAGTAGCACGGGGTTGCACGCCAGCAGGGAGAGATTCCGTGCTTTGCAGCAGTGTTGGGCGTACACCTGGAGCAGTGGGAGGCAAAGATGCAGTTCAAAAGGTGAACATTTGCCATTCCAGCTTGTGTTAGCTGCTCCACTTCCCCACGACAGGCGCTGAGCATATAGCCACCCCAGGGTAGAGAGGGGCTGTGTACAAGCCAGGCCTACGCAAGGTGCTTTGATTGGCACCCGAGCAATGTGTGGTAAGAGGCAGTCAGGGCTTAAAAGCAACAGTGGCGCAGCTGTAGCAGTGCAGTGTAGACACGGCGACAGGATGCATTCTGCCGTCAGCATAGGTTAATCCACCTCCCCAAGAGGTGCCTACATCAGGGGTCAGGTCGGTATAGCATCGTCCCTCGGGGGGTGGATCTTTCCCACCCCCAAGAGACGTAGCTATAGCGGTGTAAATTCGGAGTGTCGCTGAAAATCTTATTCCCTGCGTGGCCTTCATCCTGGGAGACCCCACCTCCCTCGCTGCTGAGCGTAGCCACCTCAGTGTTGGAACATAGCACGGCTGCGGAGGGGAGGCAGGCTAGTGCAACCAATGGAAAGAGAAGTCAGGCCAGGACCCCGGAGCTAACACCTTCAACGTGCAGGAAGGATGCTGTGGGATGGACGATAGCCCCAGGTGGTCAGAGTTAAGGCTCTTCCAGCAGCGGGGAATCCCCTAGCACCATGCTGGTGCACCGGTTCAATAGCCAAGATGGAACAGCACCACCTGCTGAATCAGAGACACCATTTCCTGCAGCAGCCTGGGTTTTCTGTCGGTGTCACCCATCCAAATTCTGACCAGGCCTGACCGTGCTTAGCCTATGCCACCTGATGAGAACAGCCCAAGGGGGGCATGGCTGTATGAACCAGCTGGTTCAGACAGCGCTAGGGGCCGCCCTGTGGGATGCCCCAGCCAGCAAGGGCTAGGAACCTGGTGGAAACTGATCACTCAGCCTCAAAGGGAGGGAGGTCCTGCACACCCCCCCCCCCCCCCCCCCCCCCCCCCCCCCCCCCCCCCCCCCCCCCCCCNAGTTCCAGGGAGAAGACTGCAGGCTTGTGTGTGAGCGGCCTCCCCACCGCCTCCCACGGAAGGGTCTGAGCAGCTGGAGCAATTTGTTGAGACAGGCCGAAGGATGGGGCAAGGGCGACCGGCTACCGGCGCAGCACTGAGATGCAGGCTGCCTTGTCCCAGCTAGCTGACACCCGGGTGCCCCAGGCTTGCCTCTACTCAGCCCCTTGCACACAGGCTACTGGCAAGCACTCGGAATAGCCAGCGGCCCTTTAACCACAAAGGCCAAGTGGCATGGCTCTCTGACTCTGCAGCGAGAGGCTGCATTTCGCTGCACTCTGGCCAATAACGCATCGTTAATCCCCATTCCCACACTGGGGGGCGGGGTTATGGGAGAGGGAGTTCTGCCCACTGCCAGCACCTAGACAGACGGACAGACACCCAGCAGAGCAGACTGTCAGCTCCTGGCACACAGGCGTCTAGTGCTGGTGCTGAAGAGGAATCTCCACTGGCTGCGAGCGGTATTAGTGCAGCGAGTTCTCGACAGGCCACAGCCATGAGGCTGGCAGAAGGGCCTAACTGGCACAACCCACGGTCCATCTGACACCATTCGCGACTGGGGAGACCACACACACACCCACAACAAAAAGCGAGGCCTAACATACAACGGTAGAGCTGCAGCATGAACAGTTGGAGGGTGCGGACGCTGGAAGTCCTGGAAGGAAAAACAGGCTGGGCACACAGGGGAAGCCACTACTTCTTTCCCCTCCTCAATGCTTCCTATAACTCAAGCCATCCCAGAGGGAAGAGGGACCTCAGCTTCCCAGAAGCCACAGGAAACCTTTAATGGGGGCTGTTTAAACTCCATGCTGAATGCAGCTCCGACCCCACTATTTATTTTCTAATCACTGCGTTTGCTGAGTCAGTCTGAGCTGGTCAGTCAGAACTCAATGGCGCTGAAGCTATTTCATTCAGCTGCTGGAAAAACCTGGAGGCAAACCACCCATGTGGGAGCCATCTCCCTCCCTGCTGGAGCTGGGGCCGCTGACGGGCCCCGACCAGTCGCTTTGAATTCACAGAATACCAGGATCAGGATGAAAGGGGACTGCAGATTGGAAGCAGGTGTCCCGCACTGAAGTCTTCATGGCCTAAAAGCTTCCCCATGCTCTGTGCAGAGAGCCTCGGGGAAGCCAAGAAAGGACCCTATGCCAGAGGACGAGGCGGCACCAGGCAGAACTTCACCAGGCAAAAGACAGCCAGAGCCCGTGGCAGCCAGCAGCCATTCTGGGCATCCAAGATTCAGTAGTTTGGGCATATGAACACCCAGAGGTTGGTACAGTTCTTCATCCCATGCTGAACAGTCTCAGTGGAGCGGCCCGGAGCACACCCCACCGCAAGGAGCTCAGTCTGTAACGATATCCTTCCAAACCCAGGTACCTCTCCCAAATATCAGACCCCTGCAGCAAAGATCCCGTACAGACAGGCTCCGGACTATCTGCGCCTTGTAGCACTCGGGTCGATTCAGCTCCTTCTACTGGGCCCATCACCGTGGTATCTGACCACTGATCTCTAATTCGCTTTGCTCCACCCAGGTTGTCCGTTCGTTCCCCACCAACCCTGCCGGCAGACCAAGGAAAGAAGGAAGTACCTGGGCTGCAGCTGGCTTGGTCCTTGGGTCAAAGATCCGCAGCTTCTTATCCTGTGGAGATACAAAGAGGACAGTCGGAGGTGAGCGCCATGGAGAACGCAGAACAGTTAACGCACATTGGGCTGAATGCATGGGGGACCACCAGCCACAGAACGGCACTAGCCCGTGACCTCCACCCTCCTTGGGGCTGCTGGCTCCTGTTTCCCTATGGCTCGCCCCATCCCTTCCCAAAAAGCCCCCTAGAAAGGAACCCCAATGCAGTCTGCTTTAAGTGAACAGTGTGTGTGTGGGGAAGGGGGCATGTGGGGAGCCAGACTTTGCCCAAGGAACCAGTCTCAGGGGGGCCTGCTCTGCAATTTGTTGGAGCGGGACAACGGCCAGAGCTTCCAGCCCCCGGCAGCTGCAGCAGAGAGAACCTGCTTCAGGAGAGACCCGAGTCAACGCCCAGATCCATAGCCACACTTGCCCTCATTCAAGCTGCTTTCTCCTGGCAGGGTGGAGATGGGTCCCTGCAACTCCCCAAGGGTCCCCCGGCCTGTTTTCTTTACTGACTCCTCTCCCCCTGCCAGTCAGAGCTGGCATTGTTCCAGCCAAGGGGCTCCCCCCTGGACTCTAGCAGGGATGCTTCTCCATTGAGTAATAGCTGGCAAGTCCTGCCTGCTTGGGGGGTGGGGGGTCTGCCAGAGCCAGAGCAAGCAGAGAGTGCAGGGCCTGGTACCCAGGGGACCAGCCAGCACTTTTGCCCTGGGGCACCTAGGCACCACTCGCACCTGGAGGAGGAGGGGACTCTAAACACAAGGGTCACTTAGAGACCCGCAAATGCCTGGTCATTGGGCCCAAGGTGGAGGTGAAGGCCAGGGGCACGCCCCCAGCCCAGTGACTGTCCCACGCACCTCGCTTGGAAAGTGGAGGAACCATGTCACACAATTAGAGGCAGCTCGATTAATTATTCTCATGCATCCCGCTGCCTCCCAATCAGCCCCGCTAAGGGAGTCTCCAAGGTATGACTGCAGCTCACAGACACACCGGAGCTAGCTGTCATCTAGCCAGGCCAGCTACCAGAGCCACAAAGCCGCCTGCAGCGCGTGGCCCGCACACCCCTGGGGATTCGCTCACAGGGCTAGGCTAAGCTGCTGCAGCTTCCCTGCTCCGGTACCTGAGCTGGCTGGGTTAAAGGTAGCTTGGGGACGTCGACCCGAGCTGCGATCGTGCCCCAGGACTGCAATGCAGATGGGCTCCGAGTCCCTGAGGCCTATATATCTGCCTTGTTAAAAAGCCACTTCACTGTCCATGAGGGAAGGAAAGGGAACCCCATCGGCCTAGGAAATGCTGTCGGGGACTGGGATGGGCAGAGATCCAAGTGCACTTACAGGCGAAATAAAGTGACTGAGAAACAACCCTTCGTATGCCACTCCTCTGCTCTGCCACATGCGGTGAGCCCTGCAGCTCCGGTTAGGGGAGAGGGCGCTGAATTTATCCGGCTGGCGTGTGAGCAGAGTCTGTGCTGGCGGCAGAGCTCCCAGCAGGGTGTGCAGACCCCAGGGGCACTGACAGTGCTGGTGCTTGGAAAGCCGCTGTCTGCGCTCACCCCCGAGCACGCTGGCTCTGGCGGGACAGAGTTCCCCCCACACCAGAGTGACCGGCTCTCCCATGCGCTCACCCCAATCTGATCCCCCTTCACGGGCATGCAGGCTTGGGGCTTTGACCAGTTTGGGGCCTACCTATTCCCTCCTCCCCCATCAGATGGAAACCCATCCCCTCACTCACAGGGTCGAGGTCGGCACTCAAGCCATCAGGAGCCCACAGGTCAGGGTGGGGGGAGGAGAGCTGAACAAGGGGGAAGCCACACCTGCCCCCAAAGATGCTAAGGAAGGAATTGCAGGGTCCCTCGCCTCCAGCTCTTGAGAGCCTGGCTGGGGAGCTCCCTGTGGCAGCAGCTCAGAGGGCCGGGAGGAGGACAGAGGGGGCTGGCAGCCTCTGTAGAGGAAGGATGCGCCTTTGGCCTGGCTGTTAGTACAATGACCAAGCCCGTGGTCTGAGCGTTACCCTGGAGAGCCCTGCCATACACATGGGGAGTGTGGTGACAGCAATTGGCAGGCTCAGCCTGACACCCCACATGTCCCTAGAGCTCTGGGCTGTGTGTGTTAGGGAGCGTTCCCATGGGTCGCACAATCCATGGGATCCAGTCACACCAGCCCCAAGTGGCTTCACCACCCCCGTAACACCCCCAGGCACGGACCGCCCTGCAAACTCCTCTTGCAGGCCAGGGCCCCAGGGATCAAGCCCCTTATCAACATTGCACTGACAACAGTCCAGGATGATCAAGGACACTGGTGCAGACAAGGACAGTGGCAGTGATTCCTGCTCCATCTCCGCCCTAGAAACCCTGCGTTCCTGGGCTGCTTCCTCTTCTCTTGTGCTCTTGGGGCCGTCTCTTATCTTGCTTCGGGAGAGTCCAGGGGTCTGTTTTGTCTGCCCATGTGCCCTGGCCTGTGTCCAGGGGAACATGAGTCGAGGAAGGCAGCCGTGGTGAAGGCCAACGGGTGTGGAGGGGGGAGCCCTCAGTGGAATCAATAACAGTTCAGAGTACACCACAAGGGCGTTAGAGGTGCCGACTGGCCTGGCTAGTGGGCTTGCTTCTCCTGGCAGAGGCTCCCAGAGGAGGCGCGACTAGAAATGCCTGGATCAAGGGAAACTGCAGCGGGGCCTGATTCTAAGGAGGCGGGACTGAGAGCTAACCTCATCGCAGTCACCTCCCCCGTCACCACGCTTCCCCTGCCTCTCAGGCATCCCGCTGGCACGGCACCTTGCAGATGATCCATGTTCCTAAATCACTTTGAGATGGGGGAGGGGAGCCCTGCTGCTCAGCTCATCTCCCTGCCAGGGGCCAGGACTGACCGCTCTCCACTGGCTTATTGATTATGCATATCACCCTAGCAGTCCCAGGACACTGCAGGACTCCATGGCTGTACAAACCGAGGACAAGTCTATGCTTCTTTTGCTAGTGCCAGTGCCACGGGACCTCTGCTGAGCTGGCAGCAAGGCTGCCCCCGCTCAGCTCTGAGGAGTGGGAACTTTTAAGGCATGCTTTATAAAGGGGGCCTGAAAGCACAGTTGCCAACTTTCACACGGTAAATAAGCACCCAGACTTTCACAATGAGCCAAAAATCACACTAATCCCATTTCAAAAGAAGGCCAAAACAAGCCAATCCCTAAAAACCCCAATACTCTATGTGACTAGATCCCCCCAGTGTGCAGTCTGGGACTGTGGTGGGCCTGCTGTGCACCCCTGACTCTCTCCCTCCCTTGTCCCTGCTTGCCGGGAGCTGATCCAAAAAAAAAAAAAGGGGGGGGGGGGCAACAAGCAATAAGCCAAACAAGCAACAAGCCATAAGCCAAAAACTAGCCAACAAGCAACTCACAAGCCAATTAAGCCAAAAACAAGCCCAATTTCTGTGTTTTTTTCATGGGTCTGGCATGTCTGCCTGAAAGGCGTCTTCCCCCCACCCCCATCAAGCAGAGCCCCCAGGCAGCCAAGGGCTGGCTGAGCAGAGAAATAGCAAGGTTGCGACCCTACAAGGAAGCAGCCTGCAGTGGAGAGAAATGATTACGATTCAAGCTGTTCAAACGCTCAGAGCCTTTCTCCCAGCTCCAGCCTTCCCACAAGGGCATGGGAGGACGGGAGTGCGAGGACAGAGCTCCAGAGGCCTGGTCTGGAGAGACTCCTCGGGGAGCTTCAGTGATGGGGAGCTCCAGCAATAGTGGGACATTAGAAGGGACAGGGCTGCCTTAACAACACCCCCCCCAGACTGGCTCTGAGCAAGAGGTACAGTGCCAGAACCTTAGCAGCGCCAGCCTGCCCACCCCGGCTCTACTGGAGAGTCGAGCACAGACAAGGCTAGGGTGCCCTGAAGGTCGGAGGCCTGCCCTTGCAGAATCCAGAGACCTGCCCTAAGCTGGGTGCTCGAGGCAGGCAGGGAAAGTGCCACACAGCCGGCCCTTCCAGAGCAGTATGTGTGTCACAAGCACCATCTAGTGCTCGCTCGCCAGTCCCACACCACCACCTTCTCCCTCTTGACCTCCACCTAGAACACAAACCCAGCCAGCTCTGAGACACCCCTCCCCTGATTCATCATTTCTACAGTGCCCAGAATGGGCCTGGTGACTTTCCAACACAGCTAGGGTTGCCAGGCATCTCGTTTTCGACCAGAACAACCGGTCAAAAAGGGACCCTGGTGGCTCCGGTCACCACCACTGACCGGGCCATTAAAAGTCTGGTCAGCAACCAGCAGGGGTCCAGGGCTAAGGCAGGCTCCCTACTTGCCCTGGCTCCACGCTGCCCCCGGAAGTGGCCGCCAGGTCCCTGCGGCCCCTAGGCCTCCCCAGCACCGGTTCCGCAGCTCCCATTGACTGGGAGCCACAACCAATGGGAGCTGCGGAGGGCAACACCGGCGGGCACGATGGCAGCGTGCACCAAGCAGAGCTGCCTGGCTGCCCGTGTGCCTAGAGGCTTCAGGGACCTGTCAGCTGCTTCCTCAGAGGGCTCGGCCCGCCTGCCCGGAGTCCCCTCCCGCACCCTAAACCCCTCATCCCCTGCCCCACCCCAGAGCCCACACCCCCAACCGGAGCCCTCACCCCCTCCTGCACCCTAAATCCCTGCCCCAGCCCAGAGCCCCCTCCTCCCCAGAGCCTGCACCCCCAGCCCAGAGCCCTCACCCCCCCGCACCCCAACCCCCTGCCCGGAGTCCCCTCCCGCACCCTAAACCCCGCATCTCCTGCCCCACCCCAGAGTCCTCACCCCTCCCACACCTCAATCCCCTGTCTCAACCCAATGAAAGTGAGTGAGGGTGGGGAAGAGTGAGTGACAGAGGGAGGGGGAAATAGAGTGAGTAGGGGGCGGGGCCTCGAAAAGGGGCAGGACAGCAGCGGGGCAGGGGTGTTTGGTTTTGTTAGGGTGACCAGATGAGGGGAATAAAATATCGGGACACATGGGGGGGGGGGGGGGGGGGNATCGGGACATCTGGTCACCCTAGGTTTTGTATGATTAGAAAGTTGGCAACCCTAACACACATCCCTGCCTCAGCCTAGCCCCGCCCTCCCCTGCCTCAGCCGGGGACAAAGTTTGCTTCTGCTGTCCCTAGGACCAACGGCCAGGAGTAAGCAGCAGGTTTCTTTAGGAGGGAAGTCTCAATCTCTCCGGTGAACTGAGCCGGGCTGGCGGTCATGGACTCTTGTTATTATGCTAGTGAACGGAGGCCCATTGTGCTAAGTGCTGTATATATGGGAGAGGTGCTGCCCGGAATGGAGGATTGCTAGGTTCTGGTCACGGCTTTGTTACTGGCTCTACCTCTGGGTCCCCACCCAGAGCAGTACGCTGGGATTAAGTATGTGCCTAGTGCGTGCGCTGCTAGAGATCCTTGGGGGAAGGTGCTACAGACGGGCAATGTGTTACTCTGCCCTCTCTCTCATAAGAGCGGCCATACTGGGTCAGACTGAAGGTCCATCTAGCCCAGCATCCTGTCTTCTGACAGTGGCCAGTGCCAGGTGCCCCAGATGGAATGAACAGAACAGGTAATCACCCAGTGATCCATCCCCATCACCCATTTCCTCTCTATCACTCTTTGCTTCATGCCCACTGGCACAGCTCAGATCAGCCGTCTCATGCTGGGGTCTGCTATGAAGAGGAGATTGCAGGCTGGGAGTCCTTTCCATGCTCCAGTTCTGCTGCAGGGGTGTTTGTAGTCAGACTTGCTGACAGGGAGTTTGTGGCACGCTCGCTCCTGTGGGCCCTGCAGAGCCCGCCCAGCTCTGGGGGAGGAAGCTGGCGTCTGTAGGGCTGGCAAGGACAAAGACAGCCTAGCCCGGGTAGTAGGGAAGGGCAGCTGCAGCATATTCCTTCGCAGGCATCCACTACATTTTCAACGGATGTCTGCCCCTCCTGAAGGCAGAGGCCTGCCCAGGTGTCAGGGGGACAAAAACAGGTCCTTTAACACTGGCGAGAATGGGAAGCATCCACAAGGACACCCAGGGCCCTAACAGAGCTAGGGCTCCCTCCCTCAACACCTTCGCTGGTAAGATGAGCAGGTACAAAGGGCAAAAAGCATCACAGCGACTGCCTTGAAACAAGTCCTCACCAGCATGGGGCCCGGGGGCTCAGAGCCGGAGCTGTCTCCATCACTCAAGCCCAGACCGGCTGAATATTGCCTGTTCCCTTCCACACAGCTGACTGACCAGAGCAGTGCATCAGCCCACTGCACAGGCACCTCACAGCATGGCAGACCAGGCCTGTCCCTCGCTCCCACCCAATGCAAGGAGACCCGGAACAGTGGAACCCACCAGAAGCCTAGCCCGTCCTCCCCTTTATCTTCCAATGAGCAGAGGCACCAGGGGTAATTGTGCTGCCCCTGCTGAAATCCAATGTGGAAACAGCCCAGCAGGGCCAGCCATCCTATGAGGGGAGACCAGCCCAGTTACCCCTCACACTGTCCTCACGGGGCACCAGTGACCCCACCCCTCGCCACAACCCCCTGGGGAAGAGAACAGGCTGGGAGGAGCCACTCACAAGCACAGGAGTGGGCAAGATCAGCCACAGCAGGAACCTTTGGCCGCCATCACCACGTCCGATGCTTTGGGCATTCTCTGCCCTCTGCTGGGGGTGCCAACGTCCTCCCTCATCTCCCCACCTGCCCCGTGCACTTCCCTTTCCCATCCTCCAGCCGGTTAGCTAATCACCTCCCAGCAAAACCCAGCTCAGGCTGGTGGCACTGCCGTATCATGAGCTGAGCATGCCAGGGTTTGTTCTTACAGCCTCCTTACGCCATTGGTCTGGTCATTTCAACGGCAGCGTCATCAGGGCAGGGATTGCCTCTCACTGTGTTTGCACAGCACCTAGCGCAACGAGGCCTCAAGCCTGGCCAAGGTGCCTGGGAACTGCTGGAATACGGCTAAGAATCTACCCCAGAAAGCAGGAGCGCTCTGGCGGGGCAGGACTGTTTGGAGGAGCCAGAGTGGGATGCGAGAGGAGAGTTTGAGTGACACACATTGCTGGAATCTCCCCTACAGCTTGGCCAGGAAAAGCGTGCGCTTGCCACCCATGACAGAGGTCAGCAAAGACCCAACAGCTTTGGAGGAGTCTGATGGTTCCAGTCACATGCATTGGCAGTGACAAAGCTCAGTCTTCAGGGACCCGTGGGATTAAAGGCGCACAGGGCCTGAGATCTAGGCTGAAATCCTGGCCCATTGAAGCTAATGGCAGAACTCCCCTTGACAGCAGTGGGCCAGGATTTCCCCTTGCTGCTGAAGTGTCCTATTTGCCTCCAGCATCACCTACTAAGGCAAGGAGCCCATAATCCCCCACGCCATGTCATCTCTGCCATGGCAAGAGGTGGCATCAGCCCTTCCAGCCTGGCCAATGGAAGCCCTGCACTCAGAGGGCTCAAAGGCAGTCAGACGCCTGCATCGACCAGTACGAGTCATGAGAACGCCAGCAGCTTAAAAATCACTGGATTGCCTTCACATGCACTTCAGCCATGCTGTCTGCAATCCCGTGGGCAAACAGAAGGGACGGGACAAAGAACGAGACACCCGCCAGTGCAGCCACACAGGGAAGAGACAGCCCCGGGAACAGTCAATTGATGGCATGTGATTACCTGAGCTGCTATCAGCGAGCTGTCATGAATGTCTAATTTTGCCTTCCCCAGTCAGCAGCTAGAGCTAGAAGTCATTAGCCCAGCTGCAGACAGATTTGCCAGCATCAACAGGAATATTACTGCCTCACTTCCTCTTCTAGAGGCACAAAATGCAGTATGCCTGCAGAGTCCAGGTAGCCAGGGAGAGCCAGCACTGGCCATGCCAAGGATCGTGCATACACTCAGAGATCATGGGGTACAGAAACTGCAGGAATGATTGGACAATCAGAGAGAGGGACAAGTTGCAGGAATTTACTTTGAATCCAGTTGGTTCTGATTACGGATCAAGACGTTCTACTTGTAGACCGTGAGAGTTTTGTTCATCAGGATCTCAAACACTTTTGTACACACTTAGTAACTAAGTTCCCTCTAAGCTGCGTGGCCACACAGATATCAAGGGCTGCGCAGGCGAAGAGAGGTGCCTCTCCCCCGGCCTCGGGCTGCTATGGCGAGAGAGGGCTGAGGGCAGTCCTCTCTCCCCACCACAGCCCTGGGGCAGCCTGCACCCCAAACCACTCATCCCCAGTCCCACCCCAGAACCCTCACACCTCAACCCCAGCCCTGATCCACCCTGGCACCCCTCATCCTCAGCCCCACCCCAGAGCCCTCATCCCTTGCACCCTAACCCTTTGCCCCAGCCCTGAGCGCCCCCCCCCTGGCACCCCTCACCCCTAGCCCCACACCGAGCCTCTGCCCCAGCCCTGATCCCCCCGCACCCCAAACCCCTCATCCCCAGCCCCACCCCAGAGCCCTCACCTTCTGCCCCCTAACCCTCTGCCCCACCCCTGAGCCCCCTCCCGCACCCTGAACCCCTCAGTCCCACTCCCACCACACATCACCTCCATATTGGTGCACATAATACAATTAATTTCACACGTGGATGTAAAAAATTAGAGGGAACATTGCGTGAATTCTGCTGCTGGAAGCCAGGCAAATCAAGAACCATGGAAAATCCTGGGTGACCCCTGCTGGCCATTCTGTAGCACTGCCTGACTTATGACTAAGGCTCTACTTGAATTGCAGAAGGATTGTCAAAAAATTGCAGCTGCGTTGCGGACAAGCCATGGAAAATTGCAGAAAAGTATTACCACAAACAATAAGATCCGTTATTAAAGTACATTATTACTTTCCCGCAATTTTCTGCTGTCAGCCGCCCGGGAGGGCACGGCAGGGCTCCTGCTGTCAAAATAGTGGTGGAAGCCTAATATTGCAGAATCCACAATTTCCACAATACTGCAAGTTAAGTAGGGCCTTATGACTATCAGTTATGATGACATTAATAACTGATTAAGTCTGATGTTAAGTGGCAGTGTCTTGAAAATACTGTATCTAGTAAATAAAATATTTAACTCTTATTCAGCCAGATGAAGAGAACTACAATCTGCAATAGCACCATCTAGTGACTCCATTAATATTACATTCCTATTTTACAGAAGGAAGAATCAAGTTTACTATTACCATAGACTTGAAAGAAACTTGGAGAAAATCTTACTGTGCACTGTGGTGCAGTTCTCTATACATGCTGAGCATATCCCCAGGAAAGCTTGTTTCTGGCCTTAATCTCTGTGATTGCAGTTCTTATGCATAAACCTGCTGCCTGAGGGTTATATTGGTACCCATGCAAGCAAGCCAGCTGTTACATAGCATTAGAACATCGCACAGAGTACTCCACCTCTACAGCACACGCTGCTCAGGGAGCAACACCAAATCCAGGGTCACACTCTGGTTTCACATTTGTCACCCGCCCATACATTTGACTAGTCATTGCTGGCAACATATAGTACTACAGAACGCGTCATACCCTCCCCTCCACTCAAACTCTTCTCTCTCCTGCAGGGACATTGGCAGGCTTTCTGCTGAAGATTAGCCAGAATGCAGGTTCCACTCAAAGAGAGCCATTACTCCTCTAGCAGATGGTCCCTACATCAAGTGTTGCTCTGGGTGCTTACTGGGGGTCTGCCTCCGCAGAGTGGTATTCCCTCCCCCCCCACCCCCCTTACACTCTTCCCTCCAGATACTCTTATTAGGAAAGAGTCACATTGTTCGTTAGGAACGGATGTGTTCAGATACTGAGCAGGTCTCTGGAGTGCAGGCCAGCCTCTTGAATTCCCACTCCATGACTAGTGGATTTACATAACAGTAGGAAAACAGCATCCTGTGTTCATGCAGGATCCCAGAGAGCTTACCCACCTCACAGGAATCTCTTAATGCAGCTGCCTCTAGGGTGGAACAGAATAGCACACAGCAACACTGCATAACAGCTAAGGATAGGAAGTGACTATTGTACCCAGTTGAAACTGCAGGAGGAATTTAGGGAGGCAGAACCCAACTGGTGATGCTATTTGAACCGGGAACCAGGATTAACAGCCCAATTGTGGCAAGGAACGCCATGGGAACTGCAGCCTCCAATCTGTTACGTGATTTCACATGATGAGCTAAGAAGAAGGGTAACAGCAAAGGCTGTCAAGGGGAGGAGAGCGGTGGGGACGGGGAAGGTGATGGGTTAGCTGCTTTTGCTGTTTTGCAGGGAGACAGCACAATTGTTCATAACATATCAAGTGTTTTCAACCAGAGACTGGAGGAGGGAAGCAGAAATGCTGATGACAGACCTTGGCAATACCTAGGAGAAGGGACCACATGGAGCAGAAGGTGGCACACTGATGGTTCTAGCCTCGTGGCTCTAGGAAAGGGGTTTTGCAGGGGTAAGAGCACGTATGGCAAGAGGCATTTGCCGGTTTCCCTGCTGCCCTTCCAAGCGAGTGGCTCTCTAGACAAAGGCTCTGCCATTTCCCTAGTACTGGAGTGGGAGGTCGTCACTGGAAAGCAGCAAACTGTGCATTTGGAGCACAAGCCAGGTCAATATAATAATAATAATATATGGAGATATACCTATCTCATAGAGCTGGATGGGACCCCGAAGGGTCATCGAGTCCAGCCCCCTGCCTTCACTAGCAGGACCAATTTTGCCCCAGATCCCTAAGTGGCCCCCTCAAGGATTGAACTCACAACCCTGGGTTTAGCAGGCCAATGCTCAAACCACTGAGCTATCCCTCCCCACAATCAGCCACCACGTATCTCCTTCCCCTTGCATCAGGCCCTGGACTCACCTCTGTCAGACCCCTTTCTCTGGTAAAAGCTGAACTCCTTTCCCCTAGCACATGGGGCGAGAGGGGTTTGGGCCAGGGAGTAGGCGAGGGTCAGTTCAACGGAGAGCTGAGGTCAGGCCTTTCCAGCCTGCGCCTGCTAGCTCAGTAGGGACAAGACCAAGGATGCACATGCGAGAGCTCTTTGCATTTTACCATTTCCCCTCCTGCTCCCCTCTCCTCTGCCAGGCTCAGCCCCTCCAGCAGCTCCTCCAGTCCCATCCCCTGCTGCACCTGTGTCATGGGTTCCCTGGCAGACAGGAGGCTAGTCCAGGCTTAGCTCTGCTGCAGGGGAGGCTCGATGCTCACGCCTTGCTTCTACAAGCCTGCCCACAGGTGCTGTGGGGCGCAGCCCCGGGCTGCTTGAGAGAAGAGGCAGCAGGCCAGGCTCCAGCAGCAGCACTCCTAGCACAGCAGAGGGAGGGGAATGATCTTCAGATGCTCCCATTACATGGTGGCTCGATCATACCCCAAAGCCCCCCCCCGAACGCCACACACCAGATCTGCTCAGGAAATAGCACTCTGGGTTCCCGGCCCACCCGACCTGGTGCACCCACTGCACTCACCTTAGAGGTGGTGCCGAGGAGGGCGCCATCTTGTTTCCAGGACACACTCTGGATCAGGTCGCCGTGAGGTTCCAGTGCTAGGAAGGTGAGCGAGAATTGGAGTCAATCCCTGCCAGACACAAGCTGCCAGCCAGGCACAGCTGTCAGTCACCACTAGGGGAGGGCAAAAGGGGGGCGATTCAACCCCTCCCCCACAAATATACAGTCTCATCCCAGGCCATGTCACAGGCCAGACACTTAGCACACGGCAGCACTTTAGAAGAGTGGCTGCAGTTTGCACCACTGCAGGCATTAGTCTCTTCTCCAGCCAACACTTCCATTTCGAACATAACAAACAGGTGACTGAATTTGGGTTCATTTTCACACGAAGGGCCATGCCCCAGCCCCAACGACTCCTGGTCTAATTCAGAGGCAGGCAGCACCAGGAGAAATGGCCCACTCGAGGGACTGGCAGTAGCATAGGCCTTCTTCACATAGGGCCCTGGTTCAAACCCAGCTGAGGCCAGGAGTGCCCAAGCGCCATGCCAATGGGGGGGGGCTGTTCAGTGGCCAGCATGATACATGTGCTGGTCTCACACAGGCCCCAGAGTGAGGGGAGCAGGTGCCCGCACCACTGCTCACCACACGCTCTGGACGGGTGTCTCAGCAGGGAGGCCAAGGAGTAACTGGGCCACGGTGCCTGAACTCCCTGTAGGGTGGCCCTTTTGGGACAGGGTTAAGATGCTGATGGGGGTCTAGGACAGTCACTTCCCATGCCCTGCAGCACTGCTCAGGTGGCAGCTTTCACCAGCACTGAGGTTGTTCAGAAAGACACCGCATCCACAAAGGAGACACAGAGCCGGCCCAGGGTCTAGCCCCAGGCAGGTAGCAGGAGTTCCCGGAGTAAATGCAGCTGAGCAGAGACTTGCTCCGGCATTCACTCAGGAGAAGGCTGCACCCAGGCCAAGGCACATGATCTGCAGGACTGCGACAGCCGTGCCTACCTGTCAGGGGTTTCTGCTGGGCCACATCCCAGACCTTTGCCGTTCTCCCAGCTCCGCTCACCAGTACGCCGTCGGCTGTTGGGTGGAACTGGAGTGTCTCCACCTGGCACCCTGCCAGCCCCAGGGTCACTCCAGGGCAGGAGGGCAGGTCCTGGCCGCTCTCAGACAGGCGCCACACCTTCACCTACAGCCCGAGACAGTAGGGTGAACCCCAGCAAGACCCCTCCCCCATGCCCAAATCCCCCAGGAAGATGCCACGCACTCAGAAGGCTCCATTTGTCGCAGCACCCATGTGCAGAGGTGGGGTTTGAACTGGGCTCCCCTACCCTAGAAAGCTGGCGGCAACTGATTGGCCTTTTGCCTCCTGGGCTTTGTCCCTGCCAGGCAGGGTGACGGGAGCCTCTGGGGGGTCCCCAGTCCTACCCAACTGGGTATGCAGGCTGGGTGTCGCGTGGGGTTAAAGATCCGAGGCAATCACAGCCCTTTCCCCTTCCTTCCCCAGCACGGACAGAGCAGACACACAGCCCACCTGCCTCACAAGCGTGGCTGCCCCTTGAGCCCACCCTCCCCGCCAGAGGTGGCAGCTATGAACATCTTGGCTTGTTGCCAGCAGAGCACAGTTCCCATAGCCTGTCACTGCCCCAGACCCTGAGGGGGGCACTGAGCCCCCATCTGACTCATCTCCTTGGGCTTTTGGCAGCTGCCTCTCCTCCCACAACTGAGAAGGTGTTTTCATCCTTCTCGTAGCCCGAAGGCCGAGCACCCTCCTCTGAACAGCTGTGTTTTCCATCTCACGGCCCTGTGGCTGCCCCTCAGCCCCACTCCTTAGCTCTCCAGGAAAGGTGCCATACAAACCAGGGCCAGCTCTCTGTATGGGACAGCCCAGAGATGACCCCAGAGCCACGGGGCCGCCCCGCTACCCTGCTCAGGGGGTTTGCTGAACGCACACCCCCCCTCGGCCCCCGTTTCGATTTACACTCACGGTTTCATCGGCGGAGCCTGTCGCCAGCAGGAGCGCGTCGAATGGAGAAAAGTCAAAGTCCGTCACCACGTCTGATGGGGAGAGAGGAGAGCAGAGGTTCACTCCAACGGCACGTCGGCTCTCGGCTCCTAGGCCGCAGCATGTCTGCTGCAACCACAGCCCACTCACTCTCTACCCTACAACAGCCTTGCTACATGCTTCTCCCAGAGCCCACTGCTCCTGGCAGGCAGCAATGGACAAACCTCTGCTGGCTTAGCAGCTCCATTTCCACGAGCAGCCAGAAGATCAGATGCTCATTGGAGCCCCACTGCTGAGCTAGGCATCTCGGGAGAGCAGAGTGGCTCTATTCGCCTTCCTTTCCCTTCTGCTGCCACGAGCTAACCAGCCTGTCCCAGGTGTCCTGCCAAGGGATGGGGAGAACTGGCTCGGTGCCCTTTCTGCTTTGTTAGGGACAGATCGAAAAGGCCTGACAAGGGAGTTTGTGGCGATTGGTTCCATATAAGAAATTCCAGTTCTCGGAAGAGTGTTGAAAACCCTGAAGGAGGAGGGGAGACAGCTACTCAACTCAAATGTCTGGAGCAGCTGGGAGGAAAGCAGTTTGTGTGAAAGATCCAGCCATCCCATCTGAAGGCCAGAAGAGCTCCCATCATACCCCAGGAGAGCAGGGTCTCAGCTTTCTGGGTTTGATTTGTACACCCTGTAATGGGAGCAAACCTGCTTCCTTTAACACCCGCACTCAGGCCTTCTGTACCCTTCAAAGGGCTCGGGCCCAAGTGGATTTTCCATTGCTGGCCCCCTACAAGAGAGGCAGTGGAATGCCTTGCTAACTAAGGGGTACAGTTGATGTGAACATCTGCAGGAGCCTCATGACGTCAGCCAGACAGCGTCCAGCCCAGACAGCACCAAGGCCAGCACGCAGATGCACAGCTCTGTCAGGACACACTACTGTGACGTGAGGCCCTGCTTCAGCAAGCGACGCCACTGGTAACAAAATACCCCTTTGTGATTCTCTGGTTCGGCATGTGGGCCGCTGAAAGGCACTCCTTGTAACTCCATCTGCAGGGACCTGGGGGAGGGAGGCTGGCACAGTAATTAACAGACCCTCTGCTGCATCTGGCACGCTCAAGAAAGTAGGTCACTGCGTACTTTTCCGTTTGTACAAAACGACGAGATACAGGCCCATAAAGCATTAAAAAAAAAAAAAAAACACCCACAAACACACCACACACACACACACACACGCACACGCCCTCCGGCTCTGATTATCTGCTGCATATGCCCTGAAAAATCCTCTGGTTGGAGCAGGCAGCCTGTGTTGAGACAGGCCAGCAGGCTGCCCAGGCACTGCCCTGCAATCCCACTAAGCGGTCAAGTACTCTCACACACTCTTTCCTAGCACGTCAGTTATTGGGATAGTGGGCGACAAGTGCCAGCTCCTTTCCAAAGGGCCACTGACAGAGAAATCCAGCCATTGCTTGGCTGTAAGAACCTCGTGCAGGACATGGGAGGTGGCCCATGGCTAATGGATTAGCAGTAGGCAAGGGAGACTCTCACCACTAGGTCACCAGTTCAAATCCACACCAGGTCATTAATCACAGAAACTCCTTGCCTTCCAGTGGCTGACCCATGAAATGCATCTGGTGGCTCTTGGTCCTGTTCTCAGCATATAGGAAAGTGCCTCACAAACCTGTCCCTTCCTGGCAGTGTCAGAGAGGCCTTTGAGACTGCTTGGCTCCCACCCACTAGCGCTGGTCCCTTATTAGATATGTTTTGATCTGGTGAGCTCACCTGAATGGCAGCACAGCTGGGACACAGCCCTCTTCCCTCCATCCCGGCTCTCCAGTGGCACGATGCCCAACACGCCTGAAAGACAACATAGGTCACAAGCTGCCCACCAGTCCATCATGGCCGCCCCTTGCTGAACATCATCCTGCTAGCCAGGAGTGCCACATGCCACACATGCCTAGCATCCAAGAGCAAGCCAGGGGCAGAAAGTGGACATGCCTCTGACGCCAGCTCAGCTGGGAGCTCCCATCTCCTGCAGGTGTTGGGTTCCATCCCCGCAGCATGTTCACAGGGAGACTCCGGTTGTGAAACAAACAATGTATCACTTAGTCACAGATGACACCACAAGGGCTGAGGGCAAGCACATGTGAGCTCCCCACAGCCATTGCTGGAGAGTGCCTGGACCAATCATTAGCAGAGCGTGCCACCAAGGGAGTTTGCCGGCTTCATATCGGCCTGGTCTGAAGCACAGAGCGCTATTGGGGGAGATAACTGTCACCAGGGTTCACATAGCACACTCCAGTTACGGTCCGCTATTGGCGAGTAATGACTGAGATGACAGTCACGCCCTGTTTACTTCCAGACACCACAGTGGATCCCAGGAACCAAGCAAAGCCAGGCCAGTACCCGAATGGGGCAGCCGCCAACCACAGATGTGGGGGACGTGGTACCACCATGCTTGTACCATGGTACCAGCCATGGTACCAGCTGGGGGACATGGTACCGCCATGCTTCCCGGAGACATTCTGCCGAACCAATGCCCCGCAGGGCATACGGGGCGCTGTGCTGCTAAAGCCATCTTTCCCACGAGGCAGGGGCCCTGAACACCGAGGTTCGTTATATTCGTGTCTTTAAGGAAGATAAGTAATCACATGGTCTTGTTGTAATCCAGCCTCCCTGCCTCTTCTTTCACCTATTGTGCCCCCTACTGTTGGTTGTTCTAACTCACTACATCCTGTTATTAGTCTGGAGCCTCTAGAGCAGGGGTAGGCAACCTTTCAGAAGTGGTGTGCCGAGTCTTCATTTATTCACTTTAATTTAAGGTTTCACGTGCCGGTAATACATTTTAATGTTTTTTAGAAGGTCTCTCTCTATTATCACTGGAAAGTGTAGGGGACAACTTCCTGGTGCAAGTGCTGGAGGAACCAACTAGGGGAAAAGCTTTTCTTGACCTGCTGCTCACAAACAGGGAAGAAATAGTAGAGGAAGCAATAGTGGATGGGAACCTGGGAGGCAGTGACCATGAGATGGTCGAGTTCAGGATCCTGATACAAGGAAGAAAGGAGAGCAGTAGAACAGAGACCCTGGACTTTAGAAAAGCAGACTTTGACTCCCTCAGGGAACTGATGGGCAAGGTCCCCTGGGAGAATAACATGAGGGGGAAAGGAGTAGAGGAAAGCTGGCTGTATTTTAAAGAAACCTTATTGAGGTTGCAGGAACAAACCATCCCCATGTGTAGGAAGAAAAGTAAATATGGCAGGCGACCAGCTTGGCTTAACAGTGAAATCCTTGCTCGTCTTAAACACAAAAAAACAGCTTACAAGAAGTGGAAGATTGAACAAATAACCAGGGAGGAGTATAAAAGTATTGCTCAGGCATGCAGGTGTGAAATTAGGAAGGCCAAATCACACTTGGAGTTGCAGCTAGCCGGAGATGTTAGGAGTAACAAGAAGGGTTTCTTTAGGTATGTTAGCAACAAGAAGAAAGTCAAGGAAAGTGTGGGCCCCTTGCTGAATGAGGGAGGGAACCTAGTGACAGAGGATGTGGAGAAAGCTAGTGTACTAAATGCTTTTTTTGCCTCTGTCTTCACAGACAAGGTCAGCTCCCAGACAGCTGCACTCTGCAGCACGGTATGGGGAGGAGGTGACCAGCTCTCTGTGGAGAAAGTAGTAGTTCGGGACTATTTAGGAAAGCTGGACGAGCACAAGTCCATGGGGCCGGATGCGCTGCATCCGAGGGTGCTAAAGGAGTTGGCCGATGAGATTGCGGAGCCATTGGCCATTATCTTTGAAAAATCATGGCGATCGGGGGAGGTCCCGGACGACTGGAAAAAAGCTAATGTAGTGCCCATCTTTAAGAAAGGGAAGAAGGAAGATCCAGGGAACTACAGGCCAGTTAGTCTCACCTCAGTCCCTGGAAAAATCATGGAACAGGTCCTCAAGGAATCAATCCTGAACCACTTAAAGGAGGGGAAAGTGATCAGGAACAGTCAGCATGGATTCACCAAGGGCAAGTCATGCCTGACTAACCTAATTGCCTTCTATGATAAGATAACCGGCTCTGTGGATGAGGGGAAAGCAGTGGATGTGCTATTTCTGGACTTTAGCAAAGCTTTTGATACAGTCTCCCACAGTATTCTTGCCAGCAAGTTAAAGAAGTATGGGCTGGATGAATGGACGGTAAGGTGGATAGAAAACTGGCTAGATGGTCGGGCTCAACGGGTAGTGATCAATGGTTCCTTGTCTAGTTGGCAGCCGGTATCAAGTGGAGTGCCCCAAGGGTCGGTGCTGGGGCCGGTTTTATTCAATATCTTCATTAACGATCTGGAAGATGGTGTGGACTGCACCCTTAGCAAGTTTGCAGATGACACTAAACTGGGAGGAGTGGTTGATACGCTGGAGGGTAGGGATAGGATACAGAGGGACCTAGACAAATTAGAGGATTGGGCCAAAAGAAATATGATGAGGTTCAACAAGGACAAGTGCAGAGTCCTGCATTTAGGACGAAAGAATCCCATGCACTGCTATAGACTAGGGACCGAATGGCTGGGCAGCAGTTCTGCAGAAAAGGACCTAGGGGTTACGGTGGACGAAAAGCTGAATATGAGTCAACAGTGTGCCCTTGTTGCCAAGAAGGCTAATGGCATTTTGGGTTGTATAAGTAGGGGCATTTCCAGCAGATCGAGGGATGTGATCATTCCCCTCTACTCAGCACTGGTGAGGCCTCATTTGGAGTACTGTGTCCAGTTTTGGGCCCCACACTACAAGAAGGATGTGGATAAATTGGAGAGAGTCCAGCGGAGGGCAACAAAAATGATTAGGGGGCTGGAGCACATGACTTACGAGGAGAGGCTGAGGGAACTGGGATTGTTTAGTCTGCAGAAGAGAAGAATGAGGGGCGATTTGATAGCTGCTTTCAACTACCTGAAAGGGGGTTCCAAAGAGGATGGATCTAGACTGTTCTCAGTGATAGAAGATGACAGAACAAGGAGTAATGGTCTCAAGTTGCAGAGGGGGAGGTTTAGGTTGGACATTAGGAAAAACTTTTTCACTAGTAGGGTGGTGAAGAACTGGAATGGGTTACCTAGGGAGGTAGTGGAATCTCCTTCCTTAGAGGTTTTTAAGGTCAGGCTTGACAAAGCCCTGGCTGGGCTGATTTAGTTGGGTTTGGTCCTGCTTTGAGCAGGGGGTTGGACTAGATGACCTCCTGAGGTCCCTTCCAACCCTGAGATTCTATGATTCTATAAGTCTATATTATATAACTAAATCATTGTAGTATGTAAAGTAAACAAGGTTTTCAAAATGTTTAAGAAGCTTCATTTAAAAATTAAATTAAAATGCTGATCTTACGCCGCCGCCTGCTCAGCCCACTTCCAGCCTGGGGTTCTGTTCACCTAGGCCGGCGGACCTGGGGGGGGGGGGGGGGGGGGGGGGGGGGGGGGGAGGGGGGGGGGGGGGGGGTGGGGGGGGGAGTTCATGGGTCAGGGCAGAGGACTGGGGGTGTGTGGAGGTGCAGGGCAGAAGGCTGGGGCTGGGGTTCAGGGGTCAGGGCTGGGGTGCTCGGCTCGTGGGGGGGCTCCCAGCCCCCTGCCCTGAGCGGCTCACGGCAGGGGGCTGGAAGGGCTATGCCCTGTTCCACCCCTTTCCCCAAGGTCCCGTCCCTACCTCTTTTCTGCCGCCTCTACTGAGCAGCGAGCACGCTGCCACTCCTGCCCCTCCCCCTCGCAAGGGCGATCAGCTGATCGGCGGCAGGGAGAGGGAGGGGCAGGAAAGTACCACGCTGGGGGAAGAAGCGGGGGAGGGGGGAGCTTGGCTGCCACAGGACCAAGCTACTGCCTCCTGCCCCCACAGGGGAGAGCGGTGGGGGCTGAGTGGGGCTGGGGGCCGGGACCATGGCAGGCAGTGGCGTGCCACTCAAAATCGGCTTGCATGCCGTGTTTGGCACGCGTGCCGTAGGTTGCCGACCCCTGCTCTAGAGGGTTAAGAGACTCAGGTTCTAGTCCCTGCATGTCACTGCCCCTCTGTGCCTCAGTTTCCCCACCTATCCAATGGGGATAATGTTTCCTTTCTCCCTGTCTTGTCTAAATAGAAAGTAAACTCTTCAAGGGAGGGCCTGGCTGTGTGTTTGCACAGCACCTAGCACAATGGGGCCCCAATAACTATAGGGTTAATGGGCACATTATCCGTGTTCCACACAGATCCGAGTCACCCTTCTCCGCCAAGGCTCCACTCCTGCCCGCCCAGCTCCTTACCTGCCGAGTCAGCATTAAACGCTATCAAGTGGCAGCTGGACTTGATGTGGTTCCCACAGGAGGTGGTGGAGCCAGCTCGGACATCCCTGATCCAGGCCTGGAATCCAGAGGAGAAATCTGTATTAGGAGAGGCCTGCCCTGAGTGGGCTGGGGAGAAGGAAGAGGAGAGAAGCAGCCATGGAGCCAGATCTCCCATGCATCCAAGGGAAAAACGCAGCACTTCATCCGCCCACCACCACACAGCTGTGCCCATCTCCCCAAGCCATTGCTTGCCGCAGGGGGTTACTCACAGCATCCCTCTCCCTTGCTCCATTTGTAGCAGTGCTGGGCTCCCTCTGGGACTGCAGGCTAGTTCTGTGCAGCAGCTACTCGCCCTGCGCAGCCTCCCCGGCCAGCCCCAGGGGGCTCTCAGCAGGCTTGCCCGGGCACACCCCGGGGCACAGACAAGGCAGGCAGTGCGGAGCATGTGGATTCTCAGACTGTCACTGGGGGTGCAGATGGCAAACAGCCCCCCCGAACAAGGCTTCCCCCGTCAGGGCAAGGAGAGATCAGTGGGGTTCCCCATTCCCCAGTACTCCACAGCTCACTCCCTATCTCCCCTCCACCCCTGCCCCCACAAGCCCAGAGTTACAGACAGGTCATTCCAGGGTTGGCTCCCAAGGAATCCTGTCCAGTGGTTATTTGCCACTCCCAGACCCTTCCCCTCTCACTCAGATCAGGGAGCGCCCGCCTGGCAATCCAGCCCTGCTCTGGGCCTGCCTGCACTAAGTTACCCCAGAGGCTGTCAGTCCTCGAATCCTGCCCTGATGGCTCATGCAGAACAGACCCTATCCAGGGCTCCAGGAGCAGAAACAATCACATCATCCAGCCAGGAATGAGCATCTCCTCCTCCCTCCACACCCCCATGTTAGAGGAGTCTCACAGCGCACCCTGATGGGCCCCAGCCCAGGCGCTATCTGACAAGGGGGTGCATGTGGTGCGTAGTCTGAGTTCACAGCCAAGGATGCCTCACTGAGAACTCCCTGCTACTGGCCAGGGGACAGTAAACTTCAGCTGACCACACCAGTCCTGGCATCACAAGAGTTGCTCCCCAGCAGTCAGGGCCCGCTGAAGACTTGCAGCTTTGTACGGGCAAATCTAAAACCTGACGTGTCACCTGGTAAGTGACTGCACCTGGGCTCTGGGATCTGCACTGCCAAGGGCTCTGCCTACACTGCAAACAAGAGGTATGACCTTAGCTCAGGTTAGCTTACCTGGCTTACAGCAGCAGCAAGGACACAGTCCCATGGCTTTTAACTGGGTTAGGAGCTGGAGTTAAAACCTGTAAGGGAGCCTGAGGTGGAATTCAAGCATTAAGACCACACCTTTTATTTGCAGCATGGACATACGCTATGAAACACGCTCTGCACTCGCTGCACTTCCTGGCTGGCCTGAAAGCACGGCCCACAGCAGGAATCTAACTTCAGTACGGCCCAGGACTGGGTCACTGGGACAAGGTCTTTTTGACGTGCGTGTCCATGCTCGACAATCACTCCTAGCTGGAACAGTCTGAAGAAGCCGGGGGCCAAAGCAGCTTCCCTGGTGCTGACTCTCATTACCAGGCAATGGGCAAAGTCCCGCAAACAAGAGAGTCACGCTCTCTCCATTGCTTCCTCTAGTCTAGAAAGACTCAGTCTTCTTGGGACTGAGCTCTTGCCTCTGAGCCCCAAGCCTGGCTGAATCACTGCAGCACAGGGCAGCATCTGCACCCACGCTCCGAACAATCCCCTTCGCCCCACAGCCTCCACACACCCCTGTGCGTAGCCACCCCCAGCAGCACCTCAGTCCACACCCAGCCTCCTCAAAGGCCAGCTTCAGGACCTAGACTTTTGGTCCTTGCCCTGATTTTCAAGCAAATGCCTGAGAAAATTTTAGCAGAAATTGTGAAGAGTTTTCACCATCTACAACAGCACCATGAAAGACTCAGCTTTCTCTGGGGCAGGAGGTCTTGGCAGAGACAAGCATGGAGAGGATTAGTGTGACCAGCAAGAAGTTACACAGTGAGCATTTAGCAGGGACACCGACGGGTGAGAAATGGGCAGCACCATTCTGACCATCTTCCTCTTTAATCCCCAGGCCAACGCCAGGACGTAGCCCCTTTCCGAGAGCTGCAGATTAACAGCTAATACTGTGCAAGAAACGGGGCCTAGAGTAGCTCCATGCGTAGCACCACTGTTTTTGAGCACTAGCCATTGGAGACAGCTGCCACCCACTAACCCTGGGCAGAACCAAACAGGGACAGAGAGGGACAATGGGAACCGGAAAGCCCTGCTGTAAGTCTGTTCTCGTGAACTACCAGGGCTACGAATCATCTGTCGAACACCATTGAAAAGATGTGATCTCTAATGGCACGCAGCCTTGATTTGTAGCCCTGGCAGGTCAACTTTCAGTGGACCCTTGGACTAGCAGTGCTTTCATGGCGCTGGTCCAAGGCCTAATATAGCCAGTCTGGAACTATGGCTCAATGTAATTTCTAGTCCTTGAACTCCCAAACTCTTAACAGTTCAAGGCAGCTCGATCAATTCAGACTCTAAGGTACTGGTTTAAAACTCTTTGGAGTTTTGTGCTCAGCAACAAAATATTGTTGTGTTGGTTTTGAACTGAACTGATGTCGGTAGATTGCTTCTGTTCAGCACACTTCCTGTCTGAGACAGGTCGAAGGAAAGGGACTTAATTGAGATCATCCTAAAACACTTAGCAGTTATTTTTGTTGCCAGACACTTTAACTTGGTAGAGCACTTCCACGTCCTGTTTCAGCTGGAAATTAATGCTCCGGATGAGGCAAACACACATGCTTTTAAGTAGCCATCAGGATGAGAAGCTGAAAACTACCAACATTCTAAGGGCTAAGTCCAATTCTAGAGTAGAGGTTACTAACAGTTTACGACTGCCTATGCAAAGGATTTCTACCCACTCCGCGGCTACTGGCAGCTTCATAACTTGGCTTGCGCATGCCCAGAGTTACTGAGACAATATCCTTGGCAAGCTACAAGGTTTGCTTTTCTCTCTGATTGATCCACAATTGCCATCATTTTAGACCACTGTAGCCCCTGCCCATTTTACAGACAATTTGTTAACACAGCCCTGCAATCTAGGAGTTCGACAAAATATAAGCAGCAAATATATGTGGCAGAACTTGGAACAGAGCCCAGAATTCTGACTCACAGTCACCCGCGCTAATGACTGTTCCTACAGTCGCTGGAGCTACTAGGGAAACATGAGAACAATGCACAGAAATCAATGTCAACTTTTTACTTTGCAAATCCCTAAGCTTGAGTGGCAAAGATGGTCACTGCCACTGACAGGCCTGGTGCTCATGCGACACTAGGATCTGGAGAAGGTTCACAGTCAAAAGCCATCTTAAAATATTTCTAGTCATTAGATTTTATCAATCCCTTTTCATTCAAACTGAGAGGTTTTGGTTTGGGCCCTAGTTACATTACTGCAGTTAGAGTTAGCTCTGTCAGTGGAGTGCTAGATTAGGAGGCTGTTGGCTAGCAGGGGAAGGGGAACAGATACTGAGGGAAGGAAGGAATTTAACACATAAAGGCACTTGCCAGATCTGCATCATGCTGTCCTAAGGACAGGCTGGCGATTTTAGTCATTTGCACTTAAAAGGCCAGCTACATTTAAATGCTAATCCTCACCTTTGAGTGACAAGATGAAGAAATGCTCCTACCTGGGATCTGATCCCGTTTTGGCTAAGAGGGACAAAGGTTATGACTTGGGAATATTATTCTCAACATGAAAAGTATTGTTGGAGCTGGAAAAGGGAGCGAACAGTGAGGTAGCAATATTTGCAGGATGACAATGATTTAGATTAGCCAGGACTAGAGGAGATTGTGAGGAATTTCAGAGACACCCAAATGAATAAGTTACACAATAGTTATAACATTCAAAAACCAGTTGGAGAACACGCCAATCTCCCTGGTCACTCGATTACAGACCTAAAAGTCGCAATATTACAACAACAAAAAACTTCAAAAACAGACTCCAACGAGAGACTGCTGAATTGGAATTAATTTGCAAATTGGACACCATTAAATTAGGCTTGAATAAAGACTGGGAGTGGATGGGTGATTACACAAGTAAAACTATTTCCCCATGTTTATTTTCACCCCTACGGTTCCTCACACCTTCTTGTCAACTGCTGGAAATGGGCCATTTTGATTACAACTACAAGAAGTTTTTTTTCCTCTCCTGCTGCTAATAGTTCACCTTAACTGATCACTCTCATTATAGTGTGTATGGTAACACCCATTGTTTCATGTTCTCTGTGTATATATCTTCCTACTGTATTTTCCACTGCACGCATCCGATGAACTGGGTTTTAGCCCACGAAAGCTTATGCTCAAATAAATTTGTTAGTCTCTAAGGTGCCACAAGTACTCCTGTTCTTTTAACAATAGCAGAAGAAACCCATTGTTAACATGCTTCACTGCATTCTAAACTAACTGTAACCACTCCGCAGTCTGTACCTGACACTTTGATAGAGACATCATAGATAAATACAGAGACAAAAGTGCCCATCCCTCTTAATGCCAAGGGAAAAGTTGGATTTATGTTGGAAATCAAAGGAAGCCCTTACAGTTTGCGGTGAGTCCAATTCCCTATAGACAGGTGGCATGTCTCCTAGCCACCTCCCCAGATGGAACCAATTGCCTCCTTACCGGCAGTCTCAGCAGAGATGTCAAGGACTAAATGGGCCACGGAGACCAATCGACCTCCTCCCTGCCCTCTAGATGGTCTCTATAAAAGGCAGTGCAAGAAGCTGCCCTGGCTCTACCTATTTGGTGGAGAAAAAGCCTTGGCCTCCAGGGTTAAGCTGAAACCTTTCAGCAGGAAAACAAGAGGTGGCTTTGAGGTTTGTTTAGGCAGAGGAGATAGCTGAGTGGAGTAAGCATCAGATCTAGATTTCCCAGAAGCATGTTCAAATCCTGCAGAGGCCTGCACAAATGGCTGTGCTGGATTCCACGCAGTCTGTTGCGTCTTGTGAATGAGACCATAAATAACTGCCCCACCTTACATGAAAGGGACCCCCCACTTAAAAAAGTCACTTGGGCCTACAGTGTATTTAGCCTGCTACTGTTAAAAGCAACACATGAAGTTACTGTAGCAGTTTAGAGAAGAGGTTCTCCCCTCCACTATTTTTTGTGTGTCTAGTCAGTTTCCTTATTTCTCCTCTACAGTCAGTTTCACCTGGTGAGGGCCTGTCACACAGCAAAATCATAACAAATAGGAAAGCATTTGCAAAGCCACAAAAACTGCCAAGAGGATTCAAGCCGGTGAAGGCCCTGGAACGACTTTTAGCTCATTTTGGAAAAGGACTAAAACAGATTACATTGACAGTGTCTTGAAAAATATATTTATTTCTCAGCATTTCTCCTATGAATAGTGGTTCACCCTGGCCTCCTTGTCCAAACTTTCCAGCCTCCTAACTGGTATTCAGCTTGCTGCCTGCAAGTTCACCACTGACCTTTACCCCAGAGGTGTCTGCATTTCAGTAACGTGGCACAGAGTTTGCTAAATTTGGGGGGATGGAAGGTGAAGTGAGTGGGCCCTATTCAGTGTTGCCCGGGGATGCTTAGCTCCAGCTTGCCTGGCACAAAGCAGACCATAGCAGAGGCATAACCCCCCATCCACACAGCCTGCACTGAGGGCTGCCCCGACGCCTGCAGCTACCAGATAGGGGGTGTACACACCCTCCTCTCTGCCCCAGCCAGCACTAGGACAGAGATGAACCTGGCTCATTGTTTTCTCTGATGAGCAGTTTGCTGAGGTGCAGCCTCCCATTCTGACCTTGGATAGGAAGCTCTAGTAGCACAAACTCTACTGATGGGGAACTAAATCAGCACAGATCATACTGTGACTCAGGGAGCTCTTGGGACCAACTGGCCGAGGCCACAGGGGTGCATAAGGGTTGCAGGGAGTCTGGTCTCTCTGTAATAGTTTGCTAAAGGCTGTCATGTGAGGTCTTTGAATATTAGGTGCCCATTGTGCAGTATACATGTACAGTCTGGGCCAAATGCTAACCAAGTGACTGCAAAGTCTCCAGGGGAGATCCTAGACAGGAAAACACAAGCAGCTGCGGCTATCCAATTGGCAAGTGAAGCCAATGGATTTTTGGACTATAACTGTACAGTAATCCTGCACCTTTCCACTGTGGAGGCAAGAAGACACCGTGACTTGTCCCACAAACAGAAGATCCCAGCCAAGCCTGGCTGTAATACGCTGGAAGGATTTTGCTCTCTCTAACACAACAATGCCTTGGGAGTTAAGTTTAGGCTCTAGTATGCGAGTTACAATTTTATTTTATATGTAACCCTTGGTTGACAATATTTCTGCTTGCTGTCACTTGAATCTCTGTCTTAGGGAGCAGGTATAAGTTTACTTAAAGTGCCGTGTGGTAAGAGGAGCGGTGTTTGATGGTATCGCTCAAAGCTGGGGTGTACCGCTCCTTTGAGAACAGAGGACCTGAGAACTCAGTGTCCAGCGGGCGGGAGAACTCCAGGGAGACGTTTGGAGGGTGTGGGGGATGGCAGTGCTTGTGTTGCCAGAGGCTGATAGCATTGGGAAGCTGACCCTGGCAGGCATAGGCAAGACTTCCTCACGTCCATGGTAGCGAGGTGCTTCCCAAACCTGTGTAGTGTAACACCTCACAGGAGGTTTAAGCAGCCACTATTCAATAGCAGGGAGTCACTGAGGCTACCCCAGAAGGCCTTCATGGGGCGGTTGTGGAATCCTAGGCCAGGCTGGTCCATTTCACTTCTCTTAGAGCAGGGATCTCAAACTCAAATCACCACGAGGGCCACATGAGGACTAGTACATTGGCCCGAGGGACGCATATCTGAAACATTTTCATACAACGATACAAAAGTATAGTCAAAAATGAAAAAAAATGAAGAGTAATATAGTATGCCGGAGTAGACAACCTGCGACATGCGAGCTGATTTTCAGTGGCACTCACACTGCCCGGGGCCTGGCCACCGGTCCAGGGGGCTCTGCATTTTAATTTAATTTTAAATGAAGCTTCTTAAACATTTTAAAAACCTTTATAACTAAACTATTGTTGTATTTAAAGCAAATATTATAGACTTATAGAAAGAGACCACCTAAAAACGTTAAAATGTATTACTGGCACACGAAACCTTAAATCAGAGTGAATAAATGAAGACTCGGCACACCACTTCTGAAAGGTTGCAGATCCCTGTAGTATGCTATTAAAAGTCAATGTATTAACTTTTTTTAAACTGCAATGCCAAGAGGGGTTTTAATAAAATATAAACACCTGTAACTATTCCTTATGTGGTCAGTAGCACTGAGGATGATCTACACCAGGGGTCGGCAACCTTTCAGAAGTGGTGTGCCGAGTCTTCATTTATTCGCTCTGATTTAAGGTTTCGTGTGCCAGTAATACATTTTAACGTTTTTAGAAGGTCTCTTTCTATAAGTCTATAATATATAACTAAACTATTGTTGTATGTAAAGTAAATAAGGTTTTTAAAATGTTTAAGAAGCTTCATTTAAAATTAAATTAAAACGCAGAGCTCTCCGGACCGGTGGCCAGGACCCGGGCAGTGTGAGTGCCGCTGAAAATCAGCTCACGTGCCGCCTTCGGCACACGTGCCATAGGTTGCCTACCCCTGATGTACACTAACAGTCTATCAACATAGCTGTAATGGCAGGAACTTTTTAAAGTAACTATTCATACAAAATAGGTTGCCACTTTTAACAAACATTCTTCCCAACTACTCACAGCAAAGAATCATACATGCTGAACTTCAGACCTCAGGCTGCTCATCTAGTCCATGAGGCCCCGCCCCTCCCCTGCCTCTTCCCACCCCTTCCCCGTCCTCTGCATGTACCTAGCATTTGCTCATCTGTAGATCCTGAGTGGCATACAAAGGTAAAGGCACTCAATAGCTCAGATGGCAGAACTAAAGGATCTGAAACTGTTTTCCGAGAGATACTGTGGTCTATTAAACAGCACATGGGTCGAGATTAGACGTGTCTATCTGTCCCCCTACTGCCCATCCTAGGGCTCTGGCCCTTTGGTCAGGAAGGCTTAACTAGCAGTGGGTGGCATTTCCAGTGCAGCCCGGAGTATCATTTCCCACTGCTGCAGTGTCTCACTGCTGGGCCCACAATCAGAAGGGGCCCTGGCCAGCCCGATCCCCTGGCCGACTCACCCGGTCAGGAAAGCTGCCCCCTGCCCCGCCCCATCCCGCCTCTTCCCCAAAGCCCTCGCCCCTGCTCCGCCCCTGCCTCCCCCTTCCCCGCCCCTGCCCTGACTCTTTACGCTCCTGCTCCGCCCCTACCCCGACTCCAGCCCTTCCCCTGAGGACTGCAGCAGAGTCAGGCCTGCACTCACCGGCGGCAGGAAGTGGAGCGACCCAGACCGCTCCGCGCCGCCAGTGAGTGCTGGGGAGCAGTTCCCCCCTGCCCCCTAATCCCAGGGCTGGGAGCCAGGGGAGTACAGCGGAGCAGGCTGGAGCCGGGTCACTCCACTTCCTGCCACCCGTGAGTGCGGGGTTGGGCCCGCCCTGCAATCACCGGGCGGCAGGAAGTGGAGCAACCCATTCCCAGCCCGCTCCGTCGGCTCGTGCTGGGGGGCGGTTTCCCCCCTGCCCTCCAAGCCTGGGGAGGAGATGGAGCGGTGGGGAAGGGGCATGGGATGGGGAAGAGAAGGGTATAGGGGAAGCGGGAGCCCAGCATGCGGATGCCCTTGGCAGCAGCTTGGGCTCCCCTGTTAAGCAGGCCCATCAAACCCTCACCCTGACAAGCCCCCCCTCCCCTGCATCTGTACCACCCAGATGAGCCCCCCCAGACATCCTCCCCACTGAGCCCCAACCACCTACACCTGGAACCCCACCCAAATGAACCCCCCACCCTGCTGAGCTCCAACCACTTTCACTTGGTCCCCCCTGCATACTCCCATTGCCCCTGCACCTGGAACCTCCCTGTAAATCCAGATCCCCCACTGAGCTGCCTGCACCCAGACTGCCCCACACAGAACCCTCTTGCCCCCATCTGGATCCCCCCACACTAAGTCCCTCCTGCTGCCAGGCTGAGCCTCCCTGCCCACATCTGGTGTGCCTGGCGCAAAAGGGGCAGGGCCCCAGGGTGTTTCTGTGGCAGGCATGGCCCTTGTGCTGTGTCAGGGTCAGGTTCAGCCTCTCTGCCAAGTCCCTGTCCCAGGGGGCAGGGGAGGCTGCAAGATATTCTCCCACCTCAGTGGCCTGTGCTTCCCACTGCCATGGTGGAGCTTCCACATTTATTTATTGTAAAAAAAAAAATTTAAAAAAAAAAAAATTGCAGAATTTTAAAATATTATGCACAGAATTTGATGCAGAATTCCCTCAGGAATATGGGGTGCTGTACAGCTGTGATGGTGGGACTGTGAAGGGGGTGCTGGACAGTAGGGNGGGGCAGGGGAGGCTGCAAGATATTCTCCCACCTCAGTGGCCTGTGCTTCCCACTGCCATGGTGGAGCTTCCACATTTATTTATTGTAAAAAAAAAAATTTAAAAAAAAAAAAATTGCAGAATTTTAAAATATTATGCACAGAATTTGATGCAGAATTCCCTCAGGAATATGGGGTGCTGTACAGCTGTGATGGTGGGACTGTGAAGGCGGTACAGGACAGTAGGGGATCTGTGAGTCGGGGACCTGGGCAGGGGGTATGGTGTACAGGGTGCTGTGCAGTTTTGGTGAGAGGTCAGTGGGAGCGGTCTCTGGGCAGGGGGTGCTGGGCATAGCGTGTCTGGGGGAATTGGGCATAGGGATCTATGCTGGAGGTTTCTGGGTAAGGGGGCACTGGGCATAGGGATCTGTGGGGGAAGTCTCTAGGTGAGGGGGTGCTGGGCATAAAGGCAGGACACTGGGCGGGGGCAGTGTGGAAGGGGCACGCTGGCAGCGCAGAGCTGGGCGGGCCACTGTGCGCCTAGCAGTTGTGGGTTTGTAAACAGTGCTCTTGTGCTAGGCTGAGTGGGGCCACTCCCGTTGCGCTGCACCTCATTGTCCCCAACCGGCCCCTCACTCTGCGGACCACCCCCCCATCACATGCCCTATTTCCCCAATGGGGGCCCACAAGTATGTTTGGTGCTGGGGCCACAAAAAGTTAATCCGGCCCTGCACCTCGTTCATGCCAAGGGGAAGGCTTCCTTGCAGCAGACAACAGCCCCGCCAAACATGGATGCATTCCCCCAACGCCTGAGGCACCTCGAAGGAGCTACCACAGCCTGGCCAGGCTGACATAGACACTCATCTCTCCCCATTTCTCCGAGGCCAATTAGCTACAGTAGCTGCCTGGTTCCCAGATCTCAAGCTCTCATTCATGAGGCAGAACGCAAGCCTCGCTCTCAGGTGCCTTCCAAACAGCGAGGCAGACATCGAGGGGGAGCAACTTTTGTCCCCCAGGATGTGAACAGGGAGAGGCTGAATGGTGCAGGGCTGGAAACCAGGGATCGCTGCAGTGCCTTTGCTTCTCGGTCACCCGTTCAAAGCCGAGGCCAGGACAGTGGTGACGCTGCCATTACTCCCTGAAGGCAGAGGCGATGCATGTTGCTGATCTCCCTCCAGGTCCCAGGGGATGAGCAGCCTCAAACACTCACCAGAAACTGGCCCCTCCCATTCAGGGCCACAGCCAGGCATTACAGAGCACGGGACAAGATGTTAGGCTCTGCCCCCATCTCTCTTGGCACCCCAGTCAAACTCAGTCTCACCTCACAGGAGTGGCAGGGGAAATGCTGGAGCAGGAGCTGCCCCCTCCCTGCTCCGGGGCCTCTCTCAGGCTAGAGGGGGATGCTAGTTTAACCAGCAGCTCCACCTGCCCTCTGGGTGATGTCAAGGAAAGCAACAAGACATGCTGGGAGTGAGAGACACAGAGCACAGCTGGTGCTGCAGGCTTGAGTCTCCCTGACACACCCATGGGTGTTGCCAAGCTGCTGCCCAGGAGCCCTGGGGCTTGGACAATGTTCCCAGCAAGCCCTCCTGACTGGCAGCCCTTGTTCCTTCATGGGCAGGTTCAGCGGAGAAGCCGACAAGTGGCCTATGGAGACCCACCTGCCCCGACTCCTGGATGTGGCTCCTCTGGGTGGGAGCAAACACTGCCGCTCCCCATGCTGCTGCTCTGCTCTGCAGGCAGAGGAGTTCACTCTCCACAGCTGTCAGCCCAACACTTCCACAAAGCATGGGATTCTATTCTAAACCGAGCCATGAGCATCCTGTGAGAAGCTGGACCTCGCTGGCTACCAATATCCATAACTAGCCCAGCTGAAACCTGGGCCTGCTGCCAGTGTGGCTCCCACAGCCTTCAGCGTGAGCAGTGACATCCATAACGCCTGCCAGTCGGAGTGTATTTTTATACTCACTGCTGTTTAGCAGGCAGCTCAGCTCCTGTTAGGCCTTTGAAATTTAGCAGTTTGTAAATCTGAATACGGAGAATCAACCCTTTGAAGAAAGCTTAAGCCACAGCCAGTCAAGATTCCAGTCAATGGGCCAGGTGGGTTCTTGGCTCTGCACACCTGACTGGGGGTCTGAAGCACAAAGCCAAGAACCTATTGGGAGGTGCAGGGAGCTGCTATAACTAGGCCATTGCTTCCGGTTTTACCTGCAGAATTAATTTGACCTACACACAAGAACTGCTGGCAGACAGCCGCTCATTGCACAGGGCCTGGGTTATGAGAACTCTTACGGTTTGCAGTTAAAAATATGGAAGGAGAAAAAAGTCTCCACGTTAAGGAATCAGAATTTGGGTCATACACACCAGATCTCATGGAGAACAGACAGTGCTCTGTAGAGGGGCAGCAAGGTCAAGTGGTCTCACTCGCAGCTGCAAGCCAGTAACAAACCCTAACCCTGGTCTGGCCGCACCTTGCCACATGGCCTCAGGGAAGAGGTCACTCACCCTGTGCCTGCTAAAAGAGGAGAGCTGCAGGCACAATACTCAAGGTTCATTATCGCTGCACTGCTGCAGCCTCACCTCCCCTGCCTCCCACTGACTTTTCCTCCTGAATTGCTTGGACTTGAATCTCCAGTGCCAGACAGCCCTGTAGCCTCCCTCAGAGAGCCGAGCACCATCACCCTGCAGCCTGGCCACCCACCATAGCACCAGCCTCACCCCCTAACACAGGGGTCCCCAACNATCGAGGGGGAGCAACTTTTGTCCCCCAGGATGTGAACAGGGAGAGGCTGAATGGTGCAGGGCTGGAAACCAGGGATCGCTGCAGTGCCTTTGCTTCTCGGTCACCCGTTCAAAGCCGAGGCCAGGACAGTGGTGACGCTGCCATTACTCCCTGAAGGCAGAGGCGATGCATGTTGCTGATCTCCCTCCAGGTCCCAGGGGATGAGCAGCCTCAAACACTCACCAGAAACTGGCCCCTCCCATTCAGGGCCACAGCCAGGCATTACAGAGCACGGGACAAGATGTTAGGCTCTGCCCCCATCTCTCTTGGCACCCCAGTCAAACTCAGTCTCACCTCACAGGAGTGGCAGGGGAAATGCTGGAGCAGGAGCTGCCCCCTCCCTGCTCCGGGGCCTCTCTCAGGCTAGAGGGGGATGCTAGTTTAACCAGCAGCTCCACCTGCCCTCTGGGTGATGTCAAGGAAAGCAACAAGACATGCTGGGAGTGAGAGACACAGAGCACAGCTGGTGCTGCAGGCTTGAGTCTCCCTGACACACCCATGGGTGTTGCCAAGCTGCTGCCCAGGAGCCCTGGGGCTTGGACAATGTTCCCAGCAAGCCCTCCTGACTGGCAGCCCTTGTTCCTTCATGGGCAGGTTCAGCGGAGAAGCCGACAAGTGGCCTATGGAGACCCACCTGCCCCGACTCCTGGATGTGGCTCCTCTGGGTGGGAGCAAACACTGCCGCTCCCCATGCTGCTGCTCTGCTCTGCAGGCAGAGGAGTTCACTCTCCACAGCTGTCAGCCCAACACTTCCACAAAGCATGGGATTCTATTCTAAACCGAGCCATGAGCATCCTGTGAGAAGCTGGACCTCGCTGGCTACCAATATCCATAACTAGCCCAGCTGAAACCTGGGCCTGCTGCCAGTGTGGCTCCCACAGCCTTCAGCGTGAGCAGTGACATCCATAACGCCTGCCAGTCGGAGTGTATTTTTATACTCACTGCTGTTTAGCAGGCAGCTCAGCTCCTGTTAGGCCTTTGAAATTTAGCAGTTTGTAAATCTGAATACGGAGAATCAACCCTTTGAAGAAAGCTTAAGCCACAGCCAGTCAAGATTCCAGTCAATGGGCCAGGTGGGTTCTTGGCTCTGCACACCTGACTGGGGGTCTGAAGCACAAAGCCAAGAACCTATTGGGAGGTGCAGGGAGCTGCTATAACTAGGCCATTGCTTCCGGTTTTACCTGCAGAATTAATTTGACCTACACACAAGAACTGCTGGCAGACAGCCGCTCATTGCACAGGGCCTGGGTTATGAGAACTCTTATGGTTTGCAGTTAAAAATATGGAAGGAGAAAAAAGTCTCCACGTTAAGGAATCAGAATTTGGGTCATACACACCAGATCTCATGGAGAACAGACAGTGCTCTGTAGAGGGGCAGCAAGGTCAAGTGGTCTCACTCGCAGCTGCAAGCCAGTAACAAACCCTAACCCTGGTCTGGCCGCACCTTGCCACATGGCCTCAGGGAAGAGGTCACTCACCCTGTGCCTGCTAAAAGAGGAGAGCTGCAGGCACAATACTCAAGGTTCATTATCGCTGCACTGCTGCAGCCTCACCTCCCCTGCCTCCCACTGACTTTTCCTCCTGAATTGCTTGGACTTGAATCTCCAGTGCCAGACAGCCCTGTAGCCTCCCTCAGAGAGCCGAGCACCATCACCCTGCAGCCTGGCCACCCACCATAGCACCAGCCTCACCCCCTAACACAGGGGTCCCCAACACGGTGCCCGCGGGCGCTCGAGGTTTTTTTTTTTTTTTTTTTTTGCTCTGCCGGCAGCGCTTGGGTTGTTGTTTTTTTGGCGCCCGCCAGACGAAAAAGGTTGGGGACCACTGCCCTAACACTTGCCTCCCTTTCTTTCCTGGGTGTTCTTGAAAGGTATTTGTGGAATTCCTCATTGGCTTTTATCAGCAGGGCCTGAGCTGCCTTGCCTTCAGACCTGTTCTGTCTGGTCTAGGAAAAGATTCAGGTTTCACACTGGCAACAGATTTGAGGTCTGCATTTCAGTACTACTTGAGCACAGTGCTCCTGCACCCACGGAAGAAGAGGGGCCATAATTCAAGGCAATGTATTTAACGCAGGAAAGGGCAGAATGCACCATACCCCTGACTGGCTGGGTAACCAAAACAACTACACCCCCTGAAATGAGACTGGTGGCCAAAAATATCCTCTTCACCTGCAGTTACCCAACTCAGCCACCTCTTCCCTGCCTGGATATTGCGCATGCCTCTTTTCTCACAGACAAACTCCCCAATCCCAGTTAGTTCTGCCATCCTCCTCCCATACCACCCCTAGTTTCTCCTCCCTCACTTTGCTAACTTCCCTTTACTCAAGGGGGGCTTTGCAACAAGCCCCTAGTCCCCTGCCCTTCATTTATTCATCCCTGACCCATAAAGGCCACCGAACCCAGAAGGGCTAATCTAGAGTCCTTATGGCTCTCATAACAGGGTGTCAAAAAGCCACCCAAGCCCTGAAACAGCAGGTCAGGATGGGGTCACTCGAGTAGCATGAGGCAATACTTCCTCCCTTGGTCCTGTCCCCTAGTCCTAACCATCTGCTGGTCTGAATACAGACAGACAAAATTTGGTCTCCCAGTGGATGATCCAACAGAGGGCACCCCAGGGCATTTCCTACTCCTGTTCCTTTCCCAATTTCTTCTCTAGCTGTTCCTTCTCTTTTCAGGCTCCCTCCTGTTCCAGTTCCCTCCCTTCCCCCAGAATCGGCCCTGTGCTCCTGAACAGAGTTTGCAGAAGAGATGTGATCTTGGTCAGTTTTACGCTGCCACTGGGAAGCACTGTGTGCCCGAGACAGGCAGCAAGACAAGGAGCTGTGCCCTGAGCCTAGACCGGAATAGCAGAGGGACTACAGGCCAGGATGGAGGTGCATCAGCAGGGCCAAGTGGTGTCCAGGAGCGGAACAGCAGCTTTAGGTGGGTGAAGTTTGCACAACACTTGCCCACAAGATGACTGGTTCAAGCAGTTCTAATGGACATTAAATCAACTGTTTGAGAGGGGGCTAGTTAAATGTTTAAAGCTAAACTTTGCTGCCCAATAAACAAAAACCAACTGCGCTTCTGTTTAGTAAGTCGGATACTCTAACAGTTCTCCAGTGTGCTCAGTGATCTCTCTCTACTGAACTGTGAGCACCTGGAAGCAGACATTGTCCAATGTGACTGTAAAGTGCCATGTGCAATTATACTGCTCTATACAAAAACAACCCTGACAAGCTATATAGCACCTCTCATTTCTGAGCACTCAGAAGTATCACTTCCCTTCTCTTACCAACCCACAAAAAGGCAGCCACCTCTGGGGGGAGTGAACTGACCTGAAGCACACAACGGCTCTATACAACAATTCAAAACTGAACTTAAGACCTTCAGTTATCCTTGAGGAGAAACCAGAACAAAAATTCTGTTGCTGTTTTCACAGCAAGTTGGGGAAACGGTGTGTGTGGGAGGAAATCAAAGGAATCAGAAAACTGTACTGTCAAGGAGGGCTGCACAGCTTGGACACCAACCTGGGAGATACTCATTGATGACTGGAGATGAGACAGTGGGAGCCACTGTACTCAGCATTGAGAGATTATTTAGATGCCTCCATATGGACACTAGAACCTAACTTTAGGCACACACTCATTATGAAAATCTTAGCCAGGGATTCACCTATCCCCCAGGGGAGCTGTGGCGAATGGCCAGTGCAGCACTCCGAGATCCCCATCAGCCAGCTGCTATAGAAGTGCAGGGCTGTGAATAGCGTGGCAGAGAGTCACAGACCTTTAGACTCTTTAGGGAGATCGTTACTACACAGGCACAAAACATTTTCATAACTTTGAATGTAGTAATTCAGAGCTTCTCACACTTGGATGCACTGTGCACTATACAGCACTGCAGCAAGCTATCCACAAGTCTGCACCCTCACTTCCTTATCTACAGAATCATGGGACTGCACAGTTCCACTCTGCACCACTCAGGGGCACAGAATTGACTTGGGCAGTCCGCTGGTATCACAGAAGCAGGTTCAATCTTCTGTTTATGTAAAGGAATAGTTGGGTATTAATATATTTCTTTTGCCTTTAATGGCTACAAGTTTACACTTCCAAGAGTGAGGAAGTGTGAAAGATACGCTGAACATCCTTAACTCCCAATGGAGTTCCTGCGTAGTGCAATTATTAGTTAGGCTTATGCAGTGTGCCTCCAAATTAAGGGGCTGATCCTCTAGCCTTAGTTTGCATGAGATGGCTAACAGAAACCAATGAGGCCACTCACCACATGTAAACAGGCTGCAGGATGAGGCCCTTGTCAGAGCACCTTCACTCTTCTGCTTCCTAATGCTTAAGTTTGCAGCTTATTGCATTCAGAGTGTTTGACCCCCAAGATTCCCAGTTTGCACTGAGAGAAGTTCCCCATAGTGTTGCATTTGTGGATCGCTGTCATGCAGTGTCCTCACCTCCTGCTCTAATTCACTGGTAGCATACATGCACGCAGCCAGTCTCTGCCACATTAGCATAAAGGGCATGTTGAAACATTTTCATTTCCTAGCAGGTTAAGCTACAATTTGCTCTGTAGACAAAAGCTCTACAGCATAGGGAAGAGGTTACTCAACCCCTGAGAGGAAGAGAGGGCGGAAATGCTGAGAACATCTTGTGATACAAAAACCTAAACTGAAAACAGTTGCAAACAACACTTTGAGAAGTCCATTGGAAGGGCACACTGTGGTAAACTTAGCATTTCAAAGCCACATGGCACCATAATATCTAGCAGAGCAGTGTCATGAGGAAAAAAGTTTCTGGGGAGAACACTTACAATAAGGCAGATAACCTTAGGTGAAAAATGCTAAGATCCAACACAGGAACACAACAGTATTTGTGTTTTACAGACAGGGTGCCAACCAGGAAGCCTAGATAGCAATGAAGTCACTAAAAATTCATTTCGAGTCAGCTGGATCTTGTTTTACAGTTATTGTTGGTATGAAAAAAATCTAAAACCAGCATGTGTGTTCAGGGACTGGCTGATGGGATGAGAGTTGTTCTCTGATTTCTGACAGTTAAAAAATAATGCAGAACAAAGCAGCCTGGAGATGGCCTGAGATCAAATAAAGCCCAGGAAACACGATGCCCTTCAGAGGTCTGGATGTGGGCAGCGGAAGCACTGATAAATCCAAACTGGAGGGCCCACGTCTACTCACAGCCAGGACAGGGACCTGGAGATCACTGTCCATCAGGGAAGAGCCCCCCACTCCAGGACCTAGGGACCAGACCTCCACCATCCTGCACCACACATGGCCATTCACACCAGAGCAAGCTGGGGGCAGAGGGTTCTACTTCCACTGGACCCCACTGCAGTAACTGGGAGTGATGGAGCAGACAATCTCAGACCCCAGAGCCCATCCCAACCACAGGCTGCCTAGGACCAGTTGTGACTGGGGAACCTCAGGAAGAGACGTTGTCCTCTTCCCCATCACCCCAGGCTGCATGGGCAGGGAGGGAGTTAGAGGGGAAGGGACAAGGCCCTTGGGGGGGCCACCCAGCCAACGCTGCCCAGCATCATGCAATGTCAGAGCCTCTCAAACTGCATCACCCAGCTCTGCCTGGCACCTGGGAGCACCAGGAAAGGGGCAAGGGGACACCCATGTGCCCTCTGCCCCATGCAGCCTGTGGGGGAGGGGATGGAAACGGACCGCCAGGGCAGGGTGGGGAAAGTGGAGGGTCAGGGAGCCTCAGGGGCAGGGCCCCGCCAGAGCAAGGCAGGGGAAGCAGGAGTGGTCCTCAGGGGTGGGGGAAGCAGGGGAGAGAGGCTCGGGGATCCACAGAGGCGGGGGGTTCGTGGGTTCCCGGGGGCGGGGCTGGGAGAGCAGGGACGGGGGGTTCGGGGTCCCCGGAGGGGTCCCCAGGGACGAGGCTGGGAACTACAAGGTCCTCAGGGGCCCCCCGAGGCGGGGCGGAGCACACAGTGCGCGGCTGCGGGGGCGGCCCTGCCCCGGCCGGACTCACCTCCTTGCGGGCCGGCTTGGCCACCGCGTGCCGGAACCGAGATGCCTTGAAGCGGTTCATGGTGCCGGCTCGGGGCTCTCGGAGCCTCTTCCTCCCGCTGGCTCAAGCTGCCACCGCCGCGCCCTCCCCTAGCCAGCAGTCCCGCCCCCGCACCAGTCCCCGCCCCTACTTCGCGTAGGCCACGCCCCTGTGCCAGGCCGCGCCCCTTCTTCCAACAGACACCGCCCCTGCACGTGGTCACACCCCTTCTTCCCACGGGCCCCGCCCCATCCTGGCCACGCCCCCTACTTACCATAGGCCCCGCCCCTGGCTGTGGCACAGGTGGATGAGTGATGCTCAGGACACATCCCCCTGCCCTGCCCCTTGGTTGGGTGTGTCCTAGGGTGCAGCCTGCTAACTGTGCCCAGTGTCATGCTACTAGCAGGGCAGGAGGCTACCTGAGCAAGGGCAGCCCCCAGCATACCTCTGCTCTGACCTGAGCTGCAGGAGGGGATGTGCCCTGCATGGGGTCTTGGGCCCATGACTGCAATGGGGCTGCTCCCAGCGCAGCCCCATGGGAGCAAGGCCTGAGCTCTGGGAGGCTGCAGGTGCTGGTCACTGCAGTGTTGAGGTTCCATGGTTTCCCTTCCCTGTCCTAGCCGGCAAGGGGCAATAGGGTAAGGTGCTACCAGCCTAGGCATGGCCTGGTCAGCAGGGGTTCATTGTTTGCCCCTCAGGTCACTCCTGAGTTCCACTCCCTACATGACCAGACAACAGTAGACAAGAACTCCAGACTTCAGCCGACCAACACCAGACTGCTCGTTAATAAAACCAGTTCTCGCCATGCTCTGATTGTGGATGAGGCCTTGTATCCGGGGGGGCTTGCCCAGGGGCTGGAGAGCCTGGGTCTAAGCCAGTGCTATTGCAAGAGGAGACTCACCTGAGAGGAGTCAGCTGTTGCCAATGTAAAAGGCAGCAGGAAGCGCCAGGCTGTGTGTGCAGATGGAGGTAGGCGAGGTGTCTGCTGAGTGGAATATGGGCTTTGTGCATGGCAGTTGCATTGGAGGTGGGTATGAACTATGGGGCTAGTACAATGGACATTGTGTTTGTGACTTTAAGGTCTATTTTGAATTACTTTAGGCTACGAACCCCATTTCAGGTGAGGGCTGGTGATAACCTTGGGAGGCTGTATGCTGCTCCTGAAGAGAGGGAACAGAGCAAGGGCCCCGTGGAAATGTCTTTGGACACGAGGGGGAGCCAGGCAAATGGCCACCCTGCTACAGGCCTCCTATTGTACTTTTACTGACCCATGGCTGGATAGTTCCCTTGGTTGTGGATTAGTACAGCCTTAGCCATTTGGTAGCTCGGTGACTTGAGAACCTAGGGATGGGCAGGAAGGGGAATGACCAAGCTCTCTGCATGTCAGAGGTAAGGCATGCACTAGAGATCTACTCCTTCATGGACAAGGTCTTGAGATGAGTCTTAAGATACGGTGAATAGGGTGTGATATACAGCAAATAAAGAGAGAGGGTGTAGGAATCCTTGTGGTATATACAGACCACCCCACAACATCCCAGACCTCCTATAGTGGGACTGATCCTGGAGTTGCCACTCTGAAATGTCTTCCATATGCACATAAATGATAACTTTGTTTCATTGAGGGAGACCAGTGGCTTACAACAGGCTATACCCATGCAAGAGGACTCATTTTGGATTTTTGGCATGATGGGAGATGCTTCAATCATGTTCTGATCACAAGCTACTCCATTCTGAAATCAGGGCCCACCCACACTCCTGATCGGGCAGAGGACCTGCAGGGATGATCTTACCTAGAGACTGATGGACTGAAAGGGATCTGCCTGGGGACAGAAATGTGGACTGCCTGGGGGAAGGGGGAGGCAGTATAACAATCTATTATCCATAACCCATACGTGTTCTGCACCCTCCCTCTGCATCATCCTCACTGTCACCATGGGCGGCTTACCAATAACCTGCAGCCATTTCTTGACCCTCGTTCTTGCTAATTACTTGCCACTCTCTAATCTTCCCGTTCTAGGGGAGGTCACTGAAAAGGTGGTGCTGGGATATCTCAAACTACATCTAATATCCTCCAGTTTTTGGATGCTAATCATTCAGGCTTCAGACCTCGGTATGACAAGGAAATGCTGTTAGTCTCGGTGGTTGATTGTCTCATGAGGCCAGGGCCGCAGTTAGGGGGTGGCAAGCAGAGCACTTGCCCGGGTCCCCACAACACAGGCGGCCCCACAAAGCTAAGTTGTTTGGGCTCAGGCCTCAGCCCCAGGTGGCAGAGTGTCTAATGCCAGCCCTGCATGAGGGAATGGATGAGGCCAGACATGCTTGCTGATACTTCTGTCTATTCGAGGTCTTCGATCCCATTGATTCCAGAGTGCTGGGGCATGATAGGGCTGGGCAGAATCAGATTAAATGCTTAATGGAGACATTCCAAAGGGCGGTGGTAGATACCTGCTACTCCTCCCAACAGTGCTGAGGTGTGGCATTCTCTTAACAGGATCCAGTCTCAGCTCCCCTCTTGTTCAATTTGTCCATGAAGCCACCGAGAGATTAGGAGGGTCTCAAGGCTCTAATGTCTTCAACACATTAATGCTATTCTGTTCCCCATCTCCTTTTCACTGGGTCGATATCTGTCTAGGTACTTATCATCAATCCACCCTGGCATCTGATGGATGGAACTACATTCTCTTGTCTGAACGTCTGGCAGAGATGGAGGTGGATAAAAGCTAATTGTCTAGCATTCAGTCTGGATAAGATGGAGGTGAAGTTGATTGGCCGGGCGGAGGAAATATTTTGAGGAAGTGGTGAGGTCTGTACCTGCCCCCTCAGTTGAGAACATTTACTAGCTGATTGGGTTGCAATCTCATCATGTTATTTCACTCATCCCTTTCCCTAGATTTCCAACTAGCAAGAATGGCTGGAAATGCTGTATTTAAAAGTGTCTTGCAAGTGCAGGGGGAGGTAAAGCTGAGCTGGAGCCCTTTTTTTGCATGTTAAAGATGTGTAAAAAAGGCCTGAAAGGTTTTCATTTAATTATTTATGCTGCTTGTTTGTTTTCTACATTTGAAATTCAGGTGTTATCTACCCTGCAAGTCTCTGTAGGTGTCTGGAGAACTGGTAGGATTGTGACATCACAGACATCATGGAAGTGAAGCCTGATTAAAGGAGAGACAATGTCATCTTTATTCGGGTAGTTTAGCACTTTGCATTTTTAATTTGTTTTTGGGAGAGAGAAAAGATGGTTGTTATTAAAGATTCAGCACACCTGTCCCTTCAGCTAAGGGATAGGAGAGCTCCAAATACACATATTGAGTCATACAAGAAATCTTCCAACAAGATTCAGAAGATCAAACACAACATTCCTTATATTTGTGAGGAGAAAAAAACGAGTAGAAAAATAAACTTTCAGGCCTTTTTATACAGCATAAGAAAGCAAAGGGGGGGCATTAAGGCCCATTCTTTAGCTCACCTTTTACTGGGTAAGAGACTATGTCCTTTCCTTCAGTCCTGGAAAAGATCCCAAGATAACAAAGTAATGGGTTAAATGGTTGCAATGTAAGGGGGGATATGATAGAGGTATATAAAATTATGAGTGATGTGGAGAAAGTAGATAAGGAAAAGTTATTTACTTATTCCCATAATACAAGAACTAGGGGTCACCAAATGAAATTAATAGGCAGCAGGTTTAAAACAAATAAAAGGAAGTTCTTCTTCACACAGCGCACAGTCAACTTGTGGAACTCCTTACCTGAGGAGGTTGTGAAGGCTAGGACTATAACAGCGTTTAAAAGAGAACTGGATAAATTCATGGAGGTTAAGTCCATTAGTGGCTATTAGCCAGGATGGGCAAGGAATGGTGTCCCTAGCCTCTGTTTGGGCTAGATGGACCTTTGGTCTGACCCAGTATGGCCGTTCTTATGTTCTTAACTGTACCTGGAACTATCCAGGAAAGCTAATCCAAAACTTCAGCTAGTGCAGGATGTGGCTACTCACAATCTAAGTAGGGCAAACTGATATTGTAGGGGTGTTCTGTGCTCTGTCTGCACTCACCGCCATTCATTTCTTGGCGAAATCCACAGTGCTGGCTCCGATTTACAAATACCTAATTGGCCTAGGTCCCAGCTATCTCAGAGAATGCCTTACCCCTGTACCCACCATCACCTGCATTCAGCAGGAACACTTCCGCTGGCTCTGGGAGGGGGAAGCTTGTGAGAGTAGAGTGCCCTTGTCTCTGAAAGAGTAGAGAGTAGAGTGCCCAGTGAATCTGTCTGAACCCAAGCCTGGGCGTTTTAGAGTTGGATGTAAGACATACCTCCTATTCAGGCTTCCCAGTGTCTGCTGGTTCTGAATTCCCTTGGCATTTAGCTGGGAGTCCACAGCTTTATCTGTCCTTGACAGTTAACTAGTTTGCTGCTGCAATGTGGGGGTGGAGTGGAGTTGCATGGAGCACATAGTCCTGGATTCTCAAAGGTATTTGGGCACCTAACTCTCATTTACATTACATCAATGGGAGTTAGGCACCTAAATACCTTTGAGTATCTGGGTCATACTTCCTTTTTTTTTTTTTTTTTTTTGTAACAATGTTTATTCTAGGGCTGTCAGGCGATTAAAAAAAGTAATCGTCATTGTGCAATTAATAAAATCAATCACGATTAATTGCACTGTTAATAATAGAATACCATTATTTAAATATTTTTGGATGTTTTTTACATTTTCAAATATATTGATTTCAATTACAACACAGACTACAAAGTGTACAGTGCTTACTTTATATTTACTTTTATTACAAATATTTGCACTGTAAAAAACAAAAGAAATAGTATATTTCAATTCATCTACTACAAGTACTGTAGTGCAATCTCTTTATAATGAAAGTTGTTTTCAGAGAACTATCCACAATGACTCCAAGATCTTTCTTGAGTGGTAACAGCTAATTTAGACCCCATCATTTTATATGTATAGTTGGGATTATGTTTTCCAATGTGCATTACTTTGCATTTATCAACATTGAATTTCATCTGCCATTTTGTTGTCCAGTCACCCAGTTTTGTGAGATCCCTTTGTAAATCTTCACAATCTGCTTTGGATTTACCTATCTTCAGTAATTTAGTATTGGCAAATTGTGCCCGCTCACTGATTACCCCTTTTCCAGATCATTTATGAAAATGTTGCACAGCGCTGGTCCCAGTACAGACCCCTGGGGGGACCCTGCTATTTATCTCTCTCCACTGCAAAAAACAAATATTTATTCCTACCCTTTGTTTCCTATGTTTTAACCAGTTGCTGATCCATGAGAGGACCTTCCCTCTTATCCCATGACTGCTTACTTTGCTTAAGAGCCTTTGGTGAGGGACCTTGTCAGAGGCTTTCTGAAAGCCCAAGTTCACTATGTCCACTGGATCACTCTTGTCCACATGGTTGTTGACTCCCTCAGAGAATTCTAATAGATTGGTGAGGCATGATTTCCCTTTACAAAAGCCATATTTGCTCTTTCCCAACATAACGTGTTCATCTATGTGTCTGAGAGCTCTGTTCTTTTCTGTAGCTTCAACCAATTTGCCAGGTATTGAAGTTAGGCTTACCAGCCTGCAATTGCCAGGATGGCCTCTGGAACCTTTTAAAAAAATCAATGTCACATTAACTATCTGCCAGTCATCTGGTACAAAGGGTGATTTAAGTGATAGGTTGCATACCACAGTTGTTAGTTCTGCAATTTCACATTTGAGTTCTTCCAGAACTCTTGGGTGATACCATCTGGTCCTGGTGATTTATTATTGTTTAATTTATCAATTTGTTTAAAAACCTCCTCTACTGACATCTCAATCTGGGAGAGTTCCCTGGCCCGAGCCATTCTTGTTAGGTTACAACTCTGAGGAAACTCCCTCACATCCTCTGCAGTGAAGACAGATGCAAAGAATTCTTTTAGCTTCTCTGCAATGGCCTTGTCTTCCTTAACCCCTTTGATTATTTGGCAGGCTTCCTGCTTCTAATGTATTTGAAAATAAGTGTTGCTGCTAGTTTTTGTGTCTCTTGCCAGTTGCTCTTCAAAATCTTTTTTTGCCTGCCTAATTATACTTGTACACTTTACATGCCAGAGTTTATGTCCTTCTGTTTTTCTCAGTAGGATTTGACTTCCAATTTTTAAAAGATGTCTTTTTGCCTCTAATGCAGGGGTGGGCAAACTTTGTGGCCTGAGGGCTACATCTGGGTATAGAAATTATATGGCAGGCCATGAATGCTCACAAAATTGGGGTTGGGGTGCAGCAGGGGGTGAGGGCTCTGGCTGGGGGTGCGGGCTCTGGGGTGGGGCCAGAAATGAGGAGTTCAGGGTNTCTGCGCGCTGCCCCGTCCGCAAGTGCCACCCCTGCAGCTCCCATTAGCTGCAGTTCCCGGCCAATGGGAGCTGTGGTGGTGACGCTTGGGGTGGGGGCAGCACACGGAGCCCCCTGGCTACTCCTAAATGTAGGAGCTGGAGGGGGGACATGCTGCTGCTTCTGGGAGCCGCGGCACGCATGTGCAGAGTGGCCTCTGACCCTGCTCCTCAGCTGGAGTGCGGCAGCAGGGCAAGCCCCAGACCCTGCTCCCCAGCAGAAGTTCGAGGTCTGGATTAAACCGGCTGGAGGGCCGGATGTGGCTGCTGGGCCATAGTTTTCCCACCCCTACTCTAATGCCTCTTCTATTCACAGTTTAGCCATGGTGGCTTTTTTATTATTTTTTGGTCCTCTTGCCATTTTTTAAAAATTTGGGGTATACATTAAGTTTGAGCCTCTATTATTGTGTTTTTTCAGAAGGTTCCATGTAGTTTGTAGGCATTTTACTCTTGTGACTGTTCCTTTTTGTGATGGGTTCTGTCACAGAGACCCCCTTGGGACTGTCACCTGATGTCCTGAAACTACCTCTGAGCCCGTTTTCCCTGATGGCTTGGGACTCCAGAACCCTGCCTTGTTGAGCCAGACAATGCTAGTCTGCTGCAACACAGACCCAGGTCTGAACCACGCCCCCAAAGTTGCAGGCTTTAACCAAAAGCCACTCAGCACGTATTCCTGTCTCCAGCACCCAGCTCCCAATGGGATCCAAAGCCCAAATAAATCCATTTTACTCTGTATAAAGCTTATACAGGGAAAACTCATAATTTGTCCGCCCTCTGTAACACTGATAGAGAGATGTGCACAGCTGTTTGCTCCCCCGGGTATTAATCACTTACTCTGGGTGTACTAATAAACAAAAATGATTTTATTAAGTATAAAAAGTAGGATTTAAGTGATTTCAAGTAATAATAGACAGAACAAAGTAAGTTACCAAGCAAAATAAATCAAAACATGCAAGCCTAAGCCTAATACATTTAAGAAACTGAATACAGGTAAATCTCACCCTCAGAGATGTTCCAATAAGCTTCTTTCATAGACTAGACTCCTTCTTAGTCTGGGCCCAATCCTTTCCCCGGTACAGTTCTTGTTAGTTCCAGCTCAGGTGGTAACTAGGGGATTTCTCATGACTGCAGCCCTCTTTGTTCTGTTCCACCCCCTTTTATATCTTTGGCACAAGGCGGGAATCTTTTGTCTCTCAGGGTCCGCACCCCTCCTTCTAAATGGTTTAAGATGGATTCCAGTACCAGGTGACATGGTCACAGGTCCTGTGAGACCCCAAGCATGAACACAGAAAGGCTTACAAGTAAACAGAGCCATTTACAACCAATTGTCCTGGTTAATGGGAGCCATCAAGATTCCAAGCCATTATTAATGGCCCACACTTTGCATAATTACAATAGGACTTTAGAGTAATACTTCATATTTCTAGCTTCAGATACAAGAATGATATTCATACACATAGGATGAACACACTTAGCAGATTATAAGCTTTGTAATGATACCTTACAAGAGACCTTTTGCATAAAGCCTATTCCAGTTACATTATAGTCACATTCCAAGCATATTTTCATAAAGCATATGGAGTGCAACGTCACACTTTTAATTTCTGTTTAGCTTCCTCATTTTTGTGTAGTTCCCCTTATTGAAGTTGAATGCTACTGTGATGAACTTCTTTGGTATTTCCCCCACCTACAAGGATGTTAAATTTAGTTACATTATGGTCGCTATTACTGAGCGGTTCAGCTGTATTCATTTTGTGGACCAGATACTGTGTGCCACTAAGGACTAAATAAAGAATTGCATATCCCCTTGTGGGTTCCAGGACTAGTTGATCCAAGAACCAGTCATTTGTGGTGACAGAGACAATAGGTCCCAGCAAGAAGTGTTCCACCTCAGTCGCTGCACTGTTATGTACAGAGTGCGGCCCCCAGAGGGCTGGTCCATCTAGATTGGAACAGAATGTTCTCAGCTAGCTGGACCAGTGCAACACTATAGGCCCCAGTTTTCAATGTCTGCCTTGATCTGAAACGGCCCCCCTGCACTGGGGAATTTTGAAGTGGTGTAGTTTTGCTGCTGATGCAACACCCCCACCCCACCCCAGTGGAGATGCACTGCATAGGTCTAACATGGGGCTTGCATTGGTGGGTTTGTACCATTGCAGCTACACCAGTGCAAAATCCCTAATGCAGACAGGCCCTGAGAGGCTCTTGAGTACTGGGTTGAGGCATCTTGGGCAAACAGGTCTCAGCTTGCAATGTTCCATCTTGATCTGAGTGGGAGTGCAGCCCGTACAGAACATACTGCACTATGATCAGTGCAGCTCTTTAATGCAGCGGTCTTGCCCATGGAGACCACAGTTCCCAACATAGAGAGATCCATCTTGATCCTGGTAGTGTCTTGTGTCTGGAGACCAGAGTCTGAATATTCTTAAGGGGTGTGATAAGACCTTTCAGCAGACGCAGCTTTTCCATGTTTTCAACTGGCAAAGTTATTTCAAGAGCCACCGTTACGGTAGCAATGGTAAATGGCAGCATTGCTACCCCGGGGCATGCATGCTGGCATCACACCTCACAGTGCATTTTCACATCCCCAAGCACTGTCAGTGCTATCTCCAGTGCGGTAACTAGAGCCTGGCTTTCAAACATGCTGTTAATGATTGTTTCAGTATTAGTGGTTTACATTTCTACAGTGTCTTGCACCTGAAATACCTCAAAGGGCCTTTCAGAGTCACCAAGGATCATTTTATCTGTCATTTAGTTGCAGCTGCTTCTGAGGTGAAATGCAGCAGCTGCTTAACAGTGCACAACAACAGAAAGTAACAATTGGGGTGGAAGATAAGAAGAATATTGCATGCAGGTGGAATTGCAAGAGGAATTTAAGTAGGCAGAATATAATTACCTGAGTTGGTATTTGGCCTGGAGAGGGGGGGCTAACATCCTTACTCTTGCAAAAAGTACCTGTGAGCAGATGGATTTCGTACCCTGCTCCAAACAGCATACACCCAGTCTCTGTCGTCTATGCTGCACCTCAATACCAAGCATACATCGGCAGCTGACAGCTATTTCGGATGGGAGGTGTGGAAGTGAAAGTGATGCATGTGATTGTGAGTGCCCTGAGTTTATCGTGGACTCCTTCGAGCTGGACTTCTGTTCCCCCGGGTTCTCCTAAATTGAAGGATAAGACTCAGTTCTGAAGTGAATTAAAGAAAAATGGAGATGACAGAATGTCAGGCCTAGTCTGCACCGAAAACCTAGATCGACCTAGCTCCATCACTCAGGCCTGTGAAAAATATTGTGCCCTGTGTGCCGTTGTTAGGTCGACCTAACCCCCACTGAAGACACAACTATACTGACAGAAGAATTCTTCCTTTGACCTAGTCTCCATCTCATGGAGAGGTGGATTAATGACATCGATGGACATACCCCTTTCTGTCACTCTATGAAGCGTCTACAATAGCTACCGTAGTGTAGACATACCCATAGATGCTTAATGTGCCTCCACAGGGCTCAGCTGGTTCTGAATATGAAACGTATACACGCAGTGTGCAGAGCTGGGTCCAGGCGAATTTGAGACTGAAGAGTGGTCTTTAAAGGGCACCTGTGCAGCAATGGGCAGAGGTGGAAGGAGACTGAGGAATGGGCAGGTACCCGCCCATCTTGTTCTCTCCTGGGGTGTCTCCATTTCCGTGAGAGTAACTGTTCCATATGGGGCCTATGGCTCTTTCTTCCTGCCATCCATATCTCTGCCACGCCACAGGAGAGCACATCCTGTAGAGATTCTGAGCTCCGCTAAAGAGGGCAGCCTCAGGGATGGTCAGAGAGCAAGAATGGAGATCCCCCACTGACCAGAGTTACGCTGTAGCCCTGACACCAAGTGGCTCCTCCCTGAAGCGGGCTGAGGTGTTCTGGGGCTTTTTGCATTTAAAAAAATATCTCTAATTTTTGGCTGTGACAAACAGCCAGCCACGCTGATGGACAATTGGCTCTTCACAGCACGAAAAGGAGGTGTGGTTCATGTATCCCTCATAGGCTAACGTTTGGGATCTTGGGGTCTTCTTGGGGACTCCAGTTCTGTCATCTCTCCTGCTGCCCCAAATCCCTTAACTACCTCCTTGTCCCAGTCCCTCTCCCCCATACTCACTCCCTTCCTAGTCAGGATGATGGAAATGAAGGCTGCTCTTAGCCCTCACAACCCCCAAATGATGGGTAGGGATTAAGAGGAGGCCTGCAAGCCAGATTTTTCCTCAGAATAAGACAGCAAAAGCACGTTGGTTTTCCTTTGATTGCTGGGTCTAACAATGTGTCTACACTACAGGGGCAATATGAGCGCAGCTACGCACCATACTTTTGCCAGCATAATCCTGTAGCGTAGATGCAACCCACAGTGACGGAAGGGGTTTTTCACTGGTGTAGGAACACCCCCTTCCTGAACAATGGTAGCTGGTTCAACGGAAGCGTCGGCCTCGCTGTGTCTACACCCGGGCTTAGGTCGCCATAGCTATGGTGCTTGGAGGGGTGGATTTTTCACACCTTGACCGACATTGCTATGTCGGCCTAACTTTTAAGCATAGACCAGGCCTCTCACTTGACAATGCTAGTGCAGCATCCATCAATGCATTCATCCAGTGGCAGGTCCCACAATGCTATGAGAGAGGCAGTGTGGGCTGGTGTCTACAGCGCCGAAGACTGAGGCCTGCTCCACACTTAACTTTGAAATGAACATAGCTGGGTGTGAAAATATCCACTCCCCTGATGCTGTAGCTTTGTTGACCTAACTCCCAGCATAGACTCAGTTGGATCAACCGGAAAATTCTTTCATTTGACTTAGCTACTATTGCATGGAGAGTGAATTAACTACATTAATGGAAAACCCCCTTCGGTCATTGTAGGAAATACCTACACTGCAGCACTACAGAAGCGTAACTGCAGCGCTGTAGTGTGTATAGTGTAGACATGGCCTATGGGTACCTGAATTCTAGTCCCAGCTCTGCCTCTGACTGGATAAACTACTTAGGGTTAAACTATTAAAGGGACCTCAACCCAGCCTCCATTGATGTGAACACAGGATTAATATTTAAACATCTAAATACCTGCCTTGCAGGGTCTATTGGATAATTAGAAGCCCGCTATCTTTTGCATCTATATTGCAGGCAAAAAGTTGCAGTTAAAAAATTGGAGGCTGTTTTTTAAAAATTAGGCCCTAAGTTGCTTTGTGCCTCAATTTCCCTGTCTGTAAAGTGGGGATCAGCCTACTTCATGGGGATGGTAGGATACATGTACAGTGCTTTGAGATCCTTGCGGGGGGAAGGTGCTATTGGAATGCAAAGTATTCTTATATTTGACTCAGGAGTCCTATCCCACTTATCCCTGTGAAGCATAGAACCACTCAGCTGTGCCTGTCATGAGTTCCAAAAGTCAGCTCTTTGACACAACCCACATACTATAGGTGACAGGATCTCACTCATGCTCCCTCTCCACCATCTGCTTGGTCTCCCTTCCCATTCCCTCACATAGGTGGTGAGTGAAGCAGAACAGAGTCCCTCTAATTAAGGATGAGTCCACCACCAGCTCTTCTCTGCAGTATGCTTTGCATGGATGATGTTCATTTCTAAATGTATGTTCTCTGCTCTCCCAACTAGTAATAGTTTCATTCTGAGTTCTTAATAAATCCATTTTGCTTTCAGAAGATCCTAAATTGTGGCCTGTGTTTGGCAACATTTCACTCACGGAGGCTAAAGAATAGGCATTTATCCTGGGAACCTCTAATTTAGCCTGGAGTCTGGAACTGGTCGGAACAAACAGCTGCATTGCAAGTTCCTACAAGGGCTGGCAGTGACCTCATCCTTCCCCTAGGGTGACCAGACAGCAAATGTGAAAAATTGGGACAGGGGGTGGGGGTGGGGGTAATAGGAGCCTATATAAGAAAAAGACCCAAAAATTGGGACTGTCCCTATAAAATTGGGACATCTGGTCACCCTACTTTCCCCTGAAGGGGCAGCTGCTTCAGAAGGGAAAAATTAGTCTGGGCACTTCTCCAAGGAAGAGTCTGTCACATTTGTGTGGGTGCATGCGGAGCAGGAGCTGTTTAGGGTACGTTATTATTAATTATATGTATTGTGACCCTGCTGTGCTAAGCACTGTGAAAACCTAGAACATAATGACCGTCCCTGCCCTATACAACAAGGATTGATCCTGAACCTTGTGATAAACTCTTCTAAACTGGGCTTCTACTTCCCTGGACTCCAAGGACCAGCAATGCAGTCTCGTGGCAAACTATTTAATTATAGGTGGGAATGGATACTTCCCATTATAAGACCCTGTTTTCAGTTGCTTATAACTTTGTCAATCGTTAGCTGTCTATGCTGAAATTTTACATGCTGGGTGTCTACCACAGGCTGGGTATTTTTGGACACTTTTAGCCAAAATGGTTCAGCCATTTCTGAGAACAATGCAAAGGAAAAATATGTTTTAACAGAGAAACTGTGACTGGCTGGCAAGGACTTTGGGACTGGAGCCAGGGAGTAGGGGAGGCTGGAACTGATTGGGTACAGAGACCGGACTGGAATGGGGGACTGGGAGACTGGTTCTAGGAACTTGTGAGGGAAACGTGTATGTGCTAGGAACCAGTTGATGGTGAGGGAAAACACTGAAATTAGATAAAGAGTTGGAGGGAGACTGGGATTGACTGGATAAAGAGATTGGGACTAGGACCAGTGCCGGGGGTGACATGTCTGGGGGCAGAGAGAGACCAATCTGACAAGGAGCTTGGGTGTAGGGGAGAACTGTGACTGGCTGGACAAAGAGACTGGGGCAAGGAGCTTGAGAGCAGGTTGGGGTGAGACCTAGATTGGATGAGGGGATTGGGAAGGGGGATTGGGAGCTAGTGGGTGGGGAAGAGAGAGATTGGACCAGGAGACAGGGTGGAACAGCAACTGGCTGGGCAAGGAGACTGGGACCAAGTAGGCAAGGAGACTGGGACTAGGACAAGGAGTTGGTGGTGGGCAGGATATAGTGCTGGGAAGGTTGGAGGGGACAGGACAGAAGGGAGGGGAATGGGCAGAAGAGTCTGTGCCCACGAGAGCACACTCCCTCCAGAGGCTGGACTGAAGCCCAAGATCCCTGAATCTCAGCATTCCTCTGCTGTCAGCAAGTATCTGTGAAACCCACCGGCAAAGTCCCTCTAGGGCTGGTCCATATAGAGGAAGACAACCTACTACTGCTATCGGCTACTCCTTCTGGCTCAAATGGCAGAGGTCTGTGCCTGGCTCTAAAGGTTCCAATCCTCCTGATGGCCCAGGTGGGTGTCAATACGATGTTACATGATGGAATTTCTCTTTTATCAGTTTGCTTTTTTTCTAACACGTAGAAAATCATCCACTCAAAGATGGTATTAAAAGAACAGGAAGGTTGCAAAGTTGACCACTCCAAAGTCAGGAAATGCCAGACTTAAGGATGCGAGCAGGTGAGTTCCTATCTGGCTCTCATTTCTTCCCATTGGCTCCTTCTTTTAAGTTTCTTTCTCTTCCATTCTTCAACTCGCCTTCACCTCCCTGACACAGTCCTTCTGACACCCTTTACTGTGGTCCCTTTCCTTGCTACATGCTCTCTGCTCCTTTTCTGCTGCCGCCATGCATTCTTCAGCCCCCGCCCTGCTTCCATCTGCCACTCCAGCAGTTTGGCATTAAAACTTGTCTCTCTATATATGGATTGTAATGCCTGTTCCCCCGGGCACTGCCAACTGTCACTTCCCAACACTCACTACCAGCCATCACTAAAAACTTCCCAGTGGCAACTGTCACTCCCAAGTGCCCAGTTTCAATTGCCCAGCCCCAGCTGTCAGACACCTAAACCCAGCTGTCACTCAGAACTTCCTAGTTCCAAGTGTTCAATTTCACCTGCCACTCCCAACTCCCCCACTCTGACTTCCGACCCTACTGAAAACCACCCAACCAGGTCAGGAACCCTCCAGGGCCAGCTGTCACCCCACTCATAGACAGTTGGAGTTCCAATATACCATCTCTTCTCTTGGTAAGGGACCATCACCCAAAACCCATCTGCGCACCGTTTGAATAGCAAGGGAGAAAAAAGAATCACCCATGTGTCCCCTGTTGTACATAAACTTACAGATACATTCTGTAATAAATGACTCCTCCTTAGTTGTAAGATACAGAGGATTATGGCTAGAAGTTCTTTCCTTCTACCTTTTTCAGGCTCCTATTTCATGTGCTTTTTGTCTATACACAACATATTCCCTCGCACAACAGATTGTAAACGAAGGGCCTGTATTAAGGAATGTAAAATAAAGGAGTTTCATCAGACATACTAGTGCAGTGTGTATTCAGTGTTTTAAAAAGGAAATTGACAGACAGCAAGAGCTTTTTCACCATACTAACAATATTATTTAAAGAAATATTTAAAGAAATGGTATTCTATTATTGTTTAACAGTGCGATTAATTGCGCAATTAATAACTATTAATTTTTTTAATCGCTTAACAAGGGTCTTTGGAAGCTAACAACCCTAGATTAAGGATGGGAAAATGCTGTGTCCACTAGACGCATCATGCATCTCATTTGCCAACAGCAAATTCACCCCTGCCCTGATGGCCAGTACACCCCCAAAATAGATCTTACATTTGACTTAAGTTGGGCACCCCTAGAGGGAAAAGGCATCAAAGGAGGATTAACCGCCTAGAAGCCCTTATGGCACTCAGTGCTACTGGCCCCTCAAAATAACCACTCCCTATAATGGGTGCTGTATGTGTGAGACCTTAGGGCTACTTGGTAGCCCTGTGCTGTCACTTGTGGCTCCTTTTGGTCCCCATACACTGTCCAAGCCACGACCCCTGTGCACCATGTTGCAACACCACTTACTCAATTTTGGCCCCACCGTTCCCTCCCATCACGATGGAGGGGCTGTGGGGCCACCCCTGCATGGGACATGGGGTGGCTTGCACTGATCCTTCGCGCTGCTGCCATGGGGGTGGGCTCCCCCCACAAGGGTCATGTCCCATAGGTGCCGACTTCCTCTCTACCCAGGGGACCCACCCCCACTCCACTCCATCCGCCAAGGCCCCACCCCTGCCCCACCTCTTCCTGCCCTGCTCCTCCCCCTCTCTCCCTCCCAGCACCTCCAGCACTTCACGGAACAGCTGATCCGCAGCTGGCAGGAGGTGCTGGGAGGGAGGGGGAAGAGTTGATTACAGTGCAAATGAATACTTGTAATTAGTGCTGTCAAGTGATTAAAAATATTAATCATGATTAATTGTGCAATTAATCACACTGTTAAACAATAATAGAATACCTTTTATTTAAATATTTTTGGATGTTGTCTACATTTTCAAATGTATTGATTTCAGTTACAACACAGAATACAAAGTGTATAGTGCTCACTTTATATTTAGTTTTGATTACAAGTATTTGCACTGTAAAAAAACAGAAGAAATAGTATTTTCAATTCACCTAATACAAGAACTGTAATGCAATCTCTTTATCATGAAAGTTTAACTTACAAATGTAAAATTATGTACAAAAAATAACTGCATTCAAAAATAAAATAATGTAAAATGTTAGCGCCTGCAAGTCCACTCAGTCCTACTTCTTGTTCAGCCAATCGCTCAGACAAATAAGTTAGTTTACATTTGCAGGAGATAATGCTGCCCGCTTCTTGTTTACAATGTCACCTGAAAGTGAGAACAGTTGTTCGCATGGCACTGTTGTAGCCGGTGTCACAAGATAGTTACATGCCAGATGTGCTAAAGATTCATATGTCCCTTCATGCTTGAACCACCATTCCAGGGGACATGCATCTGTAACCCACACACCTCCTGGGTGTGGTGTTCTGCGCCATTGAATATATATATATATGAGAGAGAGAGAGAGAGAGAAAATGAGTTTGCTCTACAGCCTTAGCTAACAACCAGTTGGCTTTTAGGTCATGGTGTAGAGCAGTGGTTCTCAAACTTTTGTACTGGTGACCCCTTTCACATAGCAAGCCTCTGAGTGCGACCCCCTGTATAAATTAAAAACACTTTTTTAAATATTTAACACCATTATAAATGCTGGATGCAAAGCAAGGTTTGGGGTGGAGGCTGACAGCTTGCCACCCCCCTATAATAACCTTGTGACCCCCTGAGAGGTCGCGACCCCCAGTTTGAGAACCCCTGGTGTAGAGGCTCATGCACTAAGCTCCAGAAGTCCCCGGTTCTATCCTGCCCACCAACAACTGGGGTCTTTCAGCATTACACGTCCATGCTGATGACCGGTTCTGCTCGATAACAATCCAAAGTAGTGCGGACCGACACATGTTCATTTTCATCATCTGAATCAGATCCCACCAGCAGAAAGTTGATTTTCTTTTCTGGTGGTTCAGGTTCTGTAGTTTCCGCATCTGAATGTTGCTCTTTTAAGACTTCTGAACGCATGCTCCACACCTTGCTCCTCTCAGATTTTGGAAGGCACTTCAGATTCTTTAAACGTTGGGTCGAGTGCTGTAGCTATCTGTAGAAATCTCACATTGGTATCTTTTTTGCGTTTTGTCAAATCTGCTGTGAAAGTGTTCTTAAAATGAACAATATGTGCTGGGTCATCATCCGAGACTGCATGTCCTCTGGAATGGTGGCTGAAGCATGAAGGGGCATACGAATGTTTAGCATATCTGCCATGTAAATACCTTGCAATGCCGGCTACAAAAGTGCCATGCAAATGCCTGTTCTCACTTTCTGGTGACATTGTAAATAAGAAGAGGGCAGCATTATCTCCTGTAAATGTAAACAAACTTGTTTGTCTTAGAAATTGGCTGAACAAGAAGTAGGACTGAGTGGACTTGTAGGCTCTGAAGTTTAACATTGTGTTGTTTTTGTGTAGTTATGTAACAAAAAACATTTACATTTGTAAGTTGCACTTTCACAACAAAGAGATTGCACTACAGTACTTGTTTGAGGTGAATTGAAAAATACTATTTCTTATAATTTTTACAGTGCAAATATTTATAATCAAAAATAATAAACACTTTGATTTCAATTACAACACAGAATACAATATATATGAAAATGTAGAAAAACATCCAAAATATTTAATAAATTTCAATTGGTATTCTATTGTTTAACAGTGCAATTAAAACTGCGATTAATCGCAATTAATTTTTTAAATTGCGATTAATTTTTTTCTAGTTAATTGCATGAGTTAACTGGGATAATCAACAGCCCTACTTGTAATCAAAAATAAATATAAAGTGAGCACTGTACACTTTGTATTCTGTGTTGTAATTGAAATCAATATATTTGAAAATGTAAACATTCAAAAATATTTAAAGAAATGGTATTCTATTATTGTTTAACAGTGCGATTAATTGCGCAATTAATAACTATTAATTTTTTTAATCGCTTGACAGCCCTCTAAAAAATCCATTTCAGGCAAACCAACTCAAGGAAATACTTCCAATGAAAACTTACATTGATCTTTCTTAATACTAATGTGGCATGCTCAGTGCTACCAGTAATATTTTGTAATTCTATAGCGCTTTGCGTCCAACAAAGTCAAAAGACATAACATTCATTCGTTAATTCCATTTATTCATTCCAAACAATCCTCTGAGGTAGGGAAGTATTTTTCGAACGATTTGACATGTGGGTAAACTGAGGCAGAAAATTAAGGCTCACATTTTCAAGAGAGGCAGGTCTCTATTTTTGGATCTGCAGCTTGAGATGCCTATGGTCTGAATCTCAGGAGGTGCTGAGTACCCATTGTGACGTTATGAGTGTAATATAATATCTCATGACAGGGCCAGAAAGAGTTAATTAACTCACAGAATAACCTGACCTAGGGATGAACCTTGAAAACTGGTTAGAAAGATAGGTAAATAAATAAAGCTTTAAAACGCAAGTCTGCATTGTTAGAAATCTCAAGGGTAAATGTTTGCTCAGGTCTTGTGGTGTCAGCAAACAGGTCTTGTCTATATGTCTCTTTAAAGGTTGTAGTAACCTGTAGCTGAACTGTTTAATGGATAAATTACCCTGTGCTAATTGCCATGATGTTTAGAGGAAGGAGAATTAAGCCTGTTGTTTTCTCAGGCCAAAAGGCTGCTGAAAATGTATAAGAACCCTGGGACATGATCATACATCATCTCAGATCTGCTTTGGTTTCAAGAGGGGGGAACCTTAAGCCATAAGGATTGAGATCCCCAGTCTTTGACTGGAGCCACCCTGAATATGGACATTGGACTATAACCTATGGACTATTTCTAAAAGGACTTTTGGCAACTACAGGCTCACCTCTGCTATGTATCTAAACCTCAAGAATTGAATTCAAGTCTGTCTGTGTATTGATCTTTTAACCAACACTCTCTCTCTTTTCTTTTTTAATAAATTTTAGCTTAGTTAATAAGAATTGACTATAGCATGTATTTTGGGTAAGATCTAAGTTATAATTGAACCTGGGTATGTAGTTGATCCTTTGGGATTGGAAGAACCTTTTCTTTTATATGATGAGATAAGATTCTCAATAATCATCATCATATTTGACAGGTGTGTCTGGACGGAGGCCTGAGGCTGGGTACTTTAAGGGAACTGCGTTGTTTGGACTTCTGAGTAACCTGTATGGTAATATAGAAGTTGTTTTATGCTGGCTTGGAAAATCTAAGTATTGGAATATCCACCAGCGTTTGGGGTTTGTCTGCCCCATTTTGTTTGCAGTTCACCCTGATTGAGTGACCTCAGCTGGCTCCAACAGGCAGCACCGTCACACCCATAAATCCACCTTAAGTGAATGGGAGCTACTGATGCTCAGTACACATGAAAATCTGCCCTTGATGTTTAAAGCTAGGCACCCAAAAATTGGAAAAATTAAAATTAGGGGCCACTTTTGAAAACCTGGCTACGATTGACTTGCCGAAAAAAGACACATACTGAGCCAGTAGCAAAGCTAGGAACAGAATCCATGAATCATGAGCCAACTCCCAATACCTTGCTATAAACTCTAGGCCATGCTGTTGTCCATTAGTAAAGAACACTGGGTCATAAATCCAGTTTTTAATTGGCCTATATCCGTGGTTTGACATGCATCCAAAACATCAGATGAACTCTGCAATAATATATGTACATTTTTGGTTTCCCTGGAAATATGCTTGTAAAGCATTTATCTGAACAAATTACGTAGCAGGTTAATAGACACTTTATGGCTCACACATAAAATTGAAATTTTTAGTGACTAAAAGTTGCAAGTAATGGATTAATGGTTTAATTGCAAATTACAATTTGTTATATATGAACAGGTGAGGAAAAGAGCCCTGTTTTAAGAACCATATTTACCATAACTGATGCTTCAGAAAAAGGATAAAATATGCTGCTTCTCATGAAACCATCTGTGGGGAAACATCTTCATAACCTCAGAAATTCCTTCCCCAGGCACATGCTGTTTTCAATTAATATAAATGTCTAATCTGGTGGTTTTCAACCAGGGGCGGCTCTATGTATTTTGCCGCCCCAAGCACGGCAGTCAGGTGGCTTTCGGCGGCATGCCTGCGGGAGGTCCGCTGGTAACGTGGATTTGGCGGCATGCCTGTGGCAGGTCCGCCGGTCCCGCGCCTTCGGCGTACCCACCGCCAAATTGCTGCCGAAACCGCGGGATCAGTGGACCTCCCACAGGCATGCCGCCGAAGGCAGCCTGACTGCCACCCTCACGGCGACCGGCAGGCTGCCCCCCGCAGCTTGCCGCCCCAGGCATGCACTTGCTGCGCTGGTGCCTGGAGCCACCCGTTTTCAACCTACGGTTTGCACTACAGACTACTGGAGGGCCGCAGACTATGTCTAAGATTTCCAAAGGGGTCTGCACCTCAATCTGAATTTTTTTAGGGGTCCCCAAATGAAAAAAGATTGGAAACCACTGATCTAAATTTATTTTTACTAAGCTTTATACCTCAGTAATGGGAATACTCAGGGCTAGTCTACACCAGTACTGCTACAGTGGCACAGCTGCACTGCTGTAGCATGTCTGATGAAGACCCTCTATGCTCACGGGAGAGAGCTGTCTCAGCATAGTAACTCCACCTCCATGAGTGGTGGTAGTAGCCATGTCTCCCATCGACATAGTGCTGTCCACACAGACACTTAATTAGTGTAATGTACGTCGCTCAGAGGTGTGGATTATTCACACCTCTGAGCGAGGCAAGCTATACTGAAGTAAGTGGTAGTGTAGGACAAGTCTGACTGCCACTGTATTTTAAAGAATCCTTATTTTAAAGACTGGCTGTATTTTAAAGAATCCTTATTGAGGTTGCAGGAACAAACCATCCCGATGTGTAGAAAGAATAGTAAATATGGCAGGCAACCAGCTTGGCTAAACAGTGAAATCCTTGCTGATCTTAAACTCAAAAAAGAAGCTTACAAGAAGTGGAAGATTGGACAAATGACCAGGGAGGAGTATAAAAATATTGCTCAGGCATGCAGGAGTGAAATCAGGAAGGCCAAATCACACTTGGAGTTGCAGCTAGCAAGAGATGTTAAGAGTAACAAGAAGGGTTTCTTCAGGTATGTTAGCAACAAGAAGAAAGTCAAGGAAAGTGTGGGCCCCTTACTGAATGAGGGAGGCAACCTAGTGACCGAGGATGTGGAAAAAGCTAATGTACTCAATGCTTTTTTTGCCTCTGTCTTCACGAACAAGGTCAGCTCCCAGACTGCTGCACTGGGCAGCACAGTATGGGGAGAAGGTGACCAGCCCTCTGTGGAGAAAGAAGTGGTTCGGGACTATTTAGAAAAACTGGACGAGCACAAGTCCATGGGGCCGGATGCGCTGCATCCGAGGGTGCTAAAGGAGTTGGCGGATGTGATTGCAGAGCCATTGGCCATTATCTTTGAAAACTCATGGCGATCGGGGGAGGTCCCGGATGACTGGAAAAAGGCTAATGTAGTGCCCATCTTTAAAAAAGGGAAGAAGGAGGATCCGGGGAACTACAGGCCAGTCAGCCTCACCTCAGTCCCTGGAAAAATCATGGAGCAGGTCCTCAAGGAATCAATTCTGAAGCACTTAGAGGAGAGGAAAGTGATCAGGAACAGTCAGCATGGATTCACCAAGGGCAAGTCATGCCTGACTAACCTAATTGCCTTCTATGAGGAGATAACTGGGTCTGTGGATGAGGGGAAAGCAGTGGATGTGTTATTCCTTGACTTTAGCAAAGCTTTTGATACGGTCTCCCACAGTATTCTTGCCGGCAAGTTAAAGAAGTATGGGCTGGATGAATGGACTATAAGGTGGATAGAAAGCTGGCTAGATCGTCGGGCTCAACGGGTAGTGATCAACGGCTCCATGTCTAGTTGGCAGCCGGTTTCAAGTGGAGTGCCCCAAGGGTCGGTCCTGGGGCCGGTTTTGTTCAATATCTTCATTAATGATCTGGAGGATGGCGTGGACTGCACTCTCAGCAAATTTGCAGATGACACTAAACTGGGAGGAGTGGTAGATACGCTGGAGGGTAGGGATAGGATACAGAGGGACCTAGACAAATTAGAGGATTGGGCCAAAAGAAACCTGATGAGGTTCAACAAGGACAAGTGCAGAGTCCTGCACTTAGGACGGAAGAATCCCATGCACTGTTACAGACTAGGGACCGAGTGGCTAGGCAGCAGTTCTGCAGAAAAGGACCTAGGGGTTACGGTGGACGAGAAGCTGGATATGAGTCAACAGTGTGCCCTTGTTGCCAAGAAGGCTAACGGCATTTTGGGCTGTATAAGTAGGGGCATTGCCAGCAGATCGAGGGACGTGATCGTTCCCCTCTATTCGACATTGGTGAGGCCTCACCTGGAGTACTGTGTCCAGTTTTGGGCCCCACACTACAAGAAGGATGTGGAAAAATTGGAAAGAGTCCAGCGGAGGGCAACAAAAATGATTAGGGGGCTGGAGCACATGAGTTATGAGGAGAGGCTGAGGGAACTGGGATTGTTTAGTCTGCAGAAGAGAAGAATGAGGGGGGATTTGATAGCTGCTTTCAACTACCTGAAAGGGGGTTCCAAAGAGGATGGATCTAGACTGTTCACAGTGGTACCAGATGACAGAACAAGGAGTAATGGTCTCAAGTTGCAGTGGGGGAGGTTTAGATTGGATATTAGGAAAAACTTTTTCACTAGGAGGGTGGTGAAGCACTGGAATGGGTTACCTAGGGAGGTGGTGGAATCTCCTTCCTTAGAGGTTTTTAAGGTCAGGCTTGACAAAGCCCTGGCTGTGATGATTTAGTTGGGATTAGGTCCTGCTTTGAGCAGGGGGTTGGACTAGATGACCTCCTGAGGTCCCTTCCAACCCTGATATTCTATGATTCTATGAGATCTTGTCAAGTGACATTTGAGTGCTGATCAGCAGGGTACAATCTGGTTCATTAGGAAACACCTTCAGTGGGGGTTACACAGCGCTGCATAGGGGAGAATAACCAGGGATACCCAGCAGGCGAGGACCCATTTGATGTGCCAGCCCCCTGGCGCCAGGGTAGCCCCACATGGAAGTTACAGAATCTACAGCCAGCTGGTATCTTAGACCCAAGGCAGGGCTCCCCAGCCATGTGTCCTGGCTGAGCAGCTGCGCCCCCACTGCACTGGGGACGGACCCTGCTGGCTGCAGACAGGGCCGGCTCTAGGTTTTTTGCTGCCCCAAGCAAAAAATTTTTTTGGCTGCCCCTCACCCCCGCCCTGGGCTCCCACCCCCCCCCCCCGTGCCCTCCCCCACCCGCACCCCCTGCCGCCCCAGCCCTGGGCTCCCCCCCACCAGTGCTGACTCCGCCCGCTCCCCCCTCGCCTCCAGCCGGTCCAGCACTGGCAGGGTGGGGTAAGCAGCGGGACTCTCAGCCCAGGGTCCCTCCTGCTAGGGCTCCCACCTCCAGGACTAGCCGGGACCCGGGAGGGCAGAGCCAGGGGACCGCCCCGGCACGGGGCTGAGGAGCCGGGGCAGGGTAGCCCCAGAGGGAGCGGAGCCCCGGAGAGCGGGACGTGGGCCCCGCACGGCAGCGCCCTGCCCTCTATGGCCCCACTGCTGCTTCTGGCCACCCTGCCGCAGTCCCTGGGTGGCTCGGGCCGCTTCGCCCAGCCTCGGCTGCAGCGCTGGGGGGCGGCCGCCCTGCGGCACCTGCAGGCAGCTCCGTGTGCCCCATGGGGCAGCCCCCAGCCCGAGTGTCCCCCGCTCGGAGCCTGCCCAGCACAGCCACAAGGTGCAGGCGCGAACCGCAGCGGCCCCAGGGCGCCCCCCCGCCCACGACGCGCTGCTGCTGCCAGGGCCGGCTCTAGGATGGCTGGAATGCCGCCCCTGAAAATGTGCCGCCCCAAGCACTTGCTTGGTTTGCTGGTTCCTAGAGCCGGCCCTGGCTGCAGACTGCCCCGAACACCCCCGAGGGATCCCAGCTGAGCTTTGCCAGCTGACTCGGCAGGGCACCACCTTGGCAAGACTAAGGCATGCACAGTAAAATATCTGTCTCGGAGGCATGGAGCTACTGCGCATGCACAATGCTTCGGCTCGGGCATACGCCTGCGCACTGGGCGTCCTTTGGCCGGCCGGGCCGCGCAGCCGCTCTGTGCCTCGGCGTCTCAAGATGGCGGCCAGGTGCTCCTCACGCTGGCTGAATGCGGCGGCCGGGAGGAGCCGGGGCCTCGGCAGGGACCCGCGGCTGCTGGTGGTGTGGCTGGGCCGGCGGCTGAGCGCGGCCCCCGCCGCCTTCCCGCCCCGCGCCGGGTCAGGGAGCCGCCTCCTGACATTGAACGGCGGGGTCAGCCCCGCGGGTGAGCGGGGTGGGGGCTATGTCTGGGGGGACGGGATGAGTGGGGGGCGGGGAGTTGGGAACCCCGTGCCTGGGGGGGCGAGGCCCGGGCAATGAGAAGGGCGAGGGGTCAGGGAACCCGCGGTGGGGGGCTGTGCCTGGGGGCCGGGGGTGATTGGGGGGAGAGGAGTGAAAGGTCCCGGTCCTGGGGGGGTGTCTCACAGAGCGGGGTTTTTGGTGGCCCAGCGATGCTGGGGACAGGTGGGAGGTGTTGAAGGAAAGGGGGTTCCCTTGTGTCTGTGCCGGGATGGCGTAGGGGTACTTGATGGCCAGGGCCCTGGGAGGCGTGCTCGGGTTGCCAGCCCTGCGACAGGGCCCTGTCATGCTGCTCTCCTTGAAAGAGCTGTGACACTTCTATTCCTTACCTATGGGTTCTGGGGTGCCCATCACCCTGGCCCTTGGGCTGTGTTCTGTGGGGTGCAGGGCCGGCTCCAGGCACCAGTGCAGCAAGCAGGTGCTTGGGGCGGCCAAGGGGTGGCAATTCGACGGCGCTCTTTGGCGGCAATTCGACGGCGGGTCCCTTGGTCCCTCGCTTGGGGCGGCAAAAACCCTGGAGCTGGCCCTGGTGGGGTGTAAAGGTGGAGTTATTAGCTTTCCAACAAGGGAAGTAGATTTGGTTCCCTCTCTGGTGAGGGGAAAGCTGGCCATTGTGCTGAGCACTCAGCTTTCACCTTCATCCCAAGTCTGGCAATTCACTGCATCTTCCAATGGTATAAATTCCATAGGCCTGGTCTAGCCACAGAAAGGGAGAGCTCTGCTTCTAGCTTGTCTAACAACACTCCTCTAAGCATTTGGAAGGAAACTGTTTTAGCTTGAGGATAAAATAATTCTCAAAGGAGAGTAGTATCTCACTGCAGGCCCATAGCCTGTTGAAGGGGCGCCCAATCTGTCATACTCTGCATGATCGGTCTAGATAACCAAATTGCAATAGTGACCAGAAATGTTTCTCTGTTTCCAACTGGCAAGAAGATTGTGCTTGTCCCATTCAGACAATCTTCTAGTGGTGATACATGTCTCTGGGGTGCACTACTGTAACCTGTTCTACTGTGAGACTCATGTGGGACCTCAGAAAGTTGCAGTGCAGTTGCCCATATCCTGAGTGGAATAGATACATGAGAGCCAATTGCTCTCACGCTCTGCACCAGCTCCCATTCAGTCCCAGATCATTTTTAAGGCCTTGGTTGTCCTCAAATCCCTCTGTGACCTTCAGTATGTTTTGGGGAGCACCTTTCTCAGCAGCCTATGAAGTATACAATGCAGATGATGCAATTGGCATAGTCCAGTTTAGAGCTCTCAGGAGTCAGGTAGAGGAATCCTGCCAGTGGAATTCTTTCACAGGAGAGCAGGTTGATTTTATATCTTATTTTAAAACACAGTGCACGACATGTCTCTTTGCAGAGGTTTTCTCTCAATAGAAGCAGACACAAATGTCCAGGGAGTTTACTTCCTTCCCCTAGATCTCCTATGAAGATTAATAGTATCGGGGTAGCCGTGTTAGTCTGTATCCACAAAAACAACAAGGAGTCCGGCGGCACCTTAAAGACTAACAGATTTATTTGAGCATAAGCTTTCGTGGGTAAAAAACCTCACTTCTTCAGATGCATCTGAAAGCTTATGTCCAAATAAATCTGTTAGTCTTTAAGGTGCCACCGGACTCCTTGATGTTTTTATGAAGATTAATGGAATTAAGACTCCTTCAAGGAAGGAGCAGCAGAGAAGTTGATGGTTACTAGGTATCTCTTGGGCTACCCCTCCAATTTACAGTCACACACACAACCTTTCCTCCTGTTTGGAATTGCAGAAACATCCATGTGACAATTAAAGCTGTTGCTATTGGCTGACTAGCTGTTGCTATCACCCATTATTATTCTAAGGACTTAGGCCAGGTCTATACTACAGACCTATAGCAGTATAACTGCTGTTAAAATCCATACTCCTAAGTGACATAGTTATACTGACCTAACCCTCTGTGTAGTCAGCACTATGTTGACAGGAGAGCTTCTTCCGCCGACATAGCTACCACCTCTCGCAAAGGTGGATGAACTACGCCGATGGGACAAGCTTTCCTGTCAGTGTAGTAGTGTCTTCACTAAAGCGCTACAGCGGCGCAACTGCACTGGTGCAGTTGCACCACTGTACATGAAGACAAGTCCTTAGTCTAAATTTCAGTATGTCTTGGGATTTTCATCGGTTCAGTAACATCTTTTACAGCGCATCCGTTAATGCAGTTTAATAACATTGAAGGTCAAAATCAAAGTAATGAAATGATTTTTAATAAATCTGCACCTTATTTACCTCTTATAGCTAAGGTAGCCATATGTGGCCTGTGCAATTCCATGACACAGTTGGCTTGATCCTTAATACAGAATAGTAGGCTGTGATCAATGGGAAACAGTCTTGGGAACATCCGGGGGAGTTATGTGTTCCTTTACAATTCTTCCTGACTCTCCTTTTTTCTGATTTTTTCTTAGGAACTAAATGCTCTCCTTTAATATGTGCTGCCTCATTTCATACCAGTTCTGCTTTCTACACCAAAGAAGATTACTACCAGATTTTGGGAGTGCCTCGAAATGCCACCCAGAAGGAGATCAAGAAAGCCTATTACCAGGCATGTATACCTAAGAAAAACAAAGAAATGGTGTCTCTTGGAATTCAAACTCACCATTGTGATGATGGTGTTGTTGGGGAGATGGAATTATGACCCATTTATCTTATTCTGTTCTGTAATACACGTGAATCAAAATTCCAAAAGGAACTCTTATGCTAAAGACAACATGGCAGGGAGGGGGCAGGGGGTTGTCAAAGGAACATAAATGTGGCGGAGCAGATTCAGAATAATGGTCTATCTAGTCCTGTGCTGTCTTGGGCAGTGGCCAATGCCCACTGTTTCAGAGGAGGGCAAAAAGCTGTAAAACTCTTAGACATTTGTGAAATACTGTATGAATTTTTTTGGCTGATTGGCAGAAGGGAAGCGTCCTTTCTTGATGGACTGTTAAAATAAATAAACATGGCTTCCCCCCACCTATTAGAAAGCTTCTGGAAGCAAATTTTCAGTGTTAGCGCAGTAAGATCATAACTGCCATTGATCTGACATTATCGCATATGTCCAGGACCTTCTTGGAGAAAAGGGGTGTTCTCACCTGTATGTACGAGATAGCTGATCAGTCCACACCTATGCTTATGTGGAAAAGCTTTGCAGTACCATTTGTGAGAGGTTTTAATACCAATATAACAGGAAACTGCTTCTTTATGTCCCTTATATGGGAATGATATGGAGAGAGAATTACTTAGGAAATGCTTTTGGTCTCCTCTGAATGTAAATGTTGAATGCTAGGGTCTGGCTATTTTTTTTTTTCCCTGACATGGAAGGTATACTAAGTAGCAGTGGTAACAGTGGACTTATTTCCCTCCTATTTCTAATCATTCTTTTGCTTAGCTTGCCAAGAAATACCATCCCGACACAAATAAGGATGACCCTAAAGCTAAGGAGAAGTTCTCTCAGCTGGCAGAAGCCTATGAGGTAATGTGACTGATGTGTACTCAGTTACCCACTGTGGTAGGAAGGGAACAACAGAACTACAGCCTAGAAAAATTATACCTCCCCTCATCTCAGCATTTCTGTAAAAGAGCTGCTATTACTTCATTCTACACAAAGTATTGTTTTCTAGACCTGAGTATGTATGTGCCAAAAATGATTTGGATAGTCTTCAGTAAATGAACTAGCCAGAATACCTGACTGATTTATTCTAGGCATTTTTTTGGGCCACTCATGGGACATTGTGCTGTTCCTCAATACAAAATGGACTGGTTGAAAAGCTGAGTACTGGAGTGGACCTGTTAGTCAATAGAAAGACATCATAAGTGGCATCAATAATTGGCCTTTTGAGGATGGGAGATTAGTAGAATCCTGCTCCCTTCCCCCAACTTTACTCATCTTGACTGTCAGGCTTATTTAATTTGCTAGCTCCCATCCCACTAGTCTTTCACACCACAAGGTAAGAGATAATTGAAAGTCACTTTTGCTTACCTTCAAATAGTATAAAAACCCAGAGCTCCTGATCTCTTTGCCTATAACTAATGTACTTATTTGGAAGCGTCACAAGCTTATGAGCTTAACTGTGCCATCCAATATGTATGAGAGAAACAGAGTGCTTTTCTTCCATGGTGTTCATTCCACCTTTTGGCATTACTGAAGGTATCGTTGTCCTAATACAAAGGAATTGAAGTTGGGATTCTGTAGTAGTTTCCAGTATTTTGCTGGTGATGGATGTAAACTCTGATTCACCTTGGAATGAGCAGATATCTGAATACTCTTATCTAGTGGCAGCCATGCTGCTCCAGTTCTGTACTGTGAGAGAGTCCTGATGGTACTGTGCTTTCTTCCCCCATAGGTGTTAAGTGATGAAGTGAAGAGAAAACAATATGATACTTATGGTACAGCTGGCTTTGACACCGGCTCAGCGGGTGCTGGACGTCAGTATTGGGGTGGTGGTCCCACCATTGACCCAGAGGAACTTTTCAGGAAAATCTTTGGGGAGTTTTCAGGATCCCCTTTTGGAGATTTTCAGGGTGTCTTTGACCAGCCACAGGAGGTAAGGATAATACATGTATACATTGTGTTGCAAAGACCTTAGCCTCTGGGTGTATATAATGAAGATGTTACTGCTTCCTAAACTGAAATCTGAGAATGTCTGAGTATAGATGGTTAATGAGTCAGGTGGGCCCCCTCCTTCTCCAGTACTGTGTCTGTTAGCATTTTAAATGGTGTTCCAATCACAGTCTGAGTGGAGACCACTGGGGCTTTTAATTACAGCAATTTCAGTTTAGTTTCAGCCTATCAGCATATAGATTACAGCTGCGATTCCATTCCTTTCTCTTATCTAGTACATCATGGAGTTGACATTCAATCAAGCTGCAAAAGGTGTTAACAAGGAGATTGTTGTGAATATCAATGACTCTTGTCAGCGGTGTGATGGCAAGGGGAATGAGCCTGGTACTAAAGTTCAGCACTGTCACTACTGCAATGGCACTGGCATGGTAAGTGCTGTTTTAGAGTGTAACCCTGGTTTTCTAATGTTCTTTGACATTCTTGTTTCAGGACAGGTTTGTTTTTTCCTTACTCAAAAATGCCTTAAATCATCAGTAAATAAGGAGGTGATTAAATGTAGGCTTTGATTTCAATGTCTGTGTATCTAAATGTGTGCTGCTAGAAAGGGCCAGCTCACCAGCCTTGGAGAGCCAGAAACAGATCCACAGAACAGAGGCCACTTGGGAAAGGCTTGCACTGACACTGCCCATGCTGTTTCCCTGTGTGCTTCAATCCTTGAGGGATCACCTATAGGGTTGATAGGGTAGTTCAGTCTCCAGGACTTTTTCTAAGATTTGCAACAACTGGACCAAGTAGAAAGTCTGATGTAGATATTTGTCCTTATGACTGAGACCTAAGTACTACTTTTTCACAGAGACCAGTAACAAATGTGAACAACTTTTGGTCTCTATGCGCAGAAGCCAGCCCGTGTTCTGCAGGTACGCTAAAAAACTCATTCATTGCTTTATTTATTAATGGTGACCTCCAAAGGAAAAACTGGAGAAATTGTGATGAGGATTAAATATACTCAGTCAATTAAATTTTATTCCTAACCAATTCTTGCTTTTTTCTCTGAAACTTAAAATAGCCATGTGACAGGGTGCTGGATGCTATCTAGTCACTAGTGAACAAGGTGTTAAGTCCAGCTCAGTTTTTCCCCTCTTCTTGCAAAATGTTCAGGGGAAAGAATATTATGAATTGACTGCTTGGGAAACTGGGAGGGGAGAGGAGGGGAGGTGGGGGAACCATCCATTTGGAAGGGCTGAGTTTCACACCGAGGGGTCATAAAACTGAATTGATCCCCAACCTGGCGGCAGTTTTTTGTTCTTGGTTTTTTAATGTTATTTTATGTTGTTATAAACCTTGTCTTTTGAGAGACCTTGTTGACTCTAGTTTTTTTTATGCTGAATCATTTCTGTAGTTTGATGAGCTGGGTTCAAACGTTTCCTTTACATTTTGAGGCACTGTTCATCTGTATAGTCTGCCACATTTATGTATTCAGTGTTACTCTCTCCATGATGAAATCATATTTAGGGCTTTATTGCAGATTGGCATCCTCTGCCTTCTCATTACAAGGGTGAGGTTTGGTAGGAGAATTACAGAGATTTGGGCTTATTTGTGAAACAGATTTTTAAGGCTGTGTGGAGATACACATTGTGGGTCTTGGATTGGAATTAGGTGGTTGAGATGCATATGGTCTTCCTAGCTCCTGTTACTGAATTGCAGCAGAATTCTTGAAGTGAAAACTCTCCAGACTCTTGCAGTCAAAGTGTACTAGTGAAATAAAATGCAACCTTTCTACATAACTGTGCTTTGTATCCTAAACTGCACCTTGTAATAGGTTATTGGGGTTGTGCATGAATGATATTGGAAGGAGGTCACAGTTAAGTTAGGACTTCTGTTATCACAAAGCTTCTGATTGACCAGAGATCTCTATCCACTTTAAGCTGTTAAGAGTAGTGGTTTCTTACCCAAAATCTCTTATTCAGTGAATGCTTCTCTGTTGCCTTGCATCTTGGGTAGTGATTTTATGCCTGTGTATTGTGGGCCAGAGAGGCTACCAGTTCAGAATGGAGAGTTTTGCACCAACTCTTCACAGGTGTACATTACTCCAGAAGGTGCAAAGCACTGGAGAATCAGGCCTTCAGATAGGAGCATCTTCTCTTCCCCAATCTTTTCTCAAGGATGCTGATACTGACAGCATGAGCTCCTTCAGCTGGCAATCTGGAAACAAAATAAGATTGACATTTCTTGGTGGGTTAGACCTAATCTAGCTCCTTAAGCCATATTTTGACCCACCACTCTTACCCATATCCCACACTAAGGTAGAATACATTCCTTGGAGCAGGTCATGCTGTGCATGTGTTGGACCATTGATTTAACAGGGATTGGATTTGCCATTGGAGATGTTTTACAGAAATTAGTAATACTTGTACATTATCAAAGGATTCCTCTAACCCCCCTCTTTCTTCTTTTGCTAGGAGACAATAAACACAGGCCCTTTTGTGATGCGTTCTACATGCCGGCGATGTGGAGGCCGTGGTTCTGTTATGACAACACCGTGTGCGTTGTGTCGCGGCTCAGGGCAAACCAAACAGAAGAAGAATGTGATGGTCCCTGTACCAGCAGGTCAATTTCTGTATTTACATGCCGGCTATGTATCTCTTCCCATTTGAAACTCAGCTGAGCATGTATATTGCCTTTAGAGAATGACTGGCTCTATGGAGTCAAAGCTCAGACACAGCAGTATGGAGAAACTTGTCTGTATCAAATCTGTCTTAAGAATAAAGAGCACTGATGGCTAGATGGCTCAAAGGATTAGTAATAAGATACAGACTTTTTCATCTCTGGGTAATGGCTTCAGGATGGTGGTAGCTGAAAACAATTACCATCTCATGGCTGTTTGGCCTTTGTGAAATGAATTTCTGGGTCTTAATTCTATTTCCCAGTAGAAAGATGTCTAAGGGTAAAATTTTCAAAAACACTTAATTGCCATAAGTTTCACTACATGCAGTGGTGTTGTAGCCATGTTGGTCCCAGGATATTAGAGAGACAAGAAGGGTGAGAGAGTATTTATTGGACCAACTTCTGTTGGTGAGAGAGACAAGCTTTCGAGCTTACACAGATCTGAAGAAGAACTCTCTGTAAGCTCAAAAGCTTGGTAAGAGAGACAACAAAAATTGGTCCAATAAAAGATACTACCTCACCCTCCTTGTCTCTCTGAATTTCACTGACATACATGTAGGTGCTTTTGAAAATTTTACCTTAGATCACAAATGCACCATCCCAATTGTCAACTCAAAGAATATTGAATGAGTGTTGAAAGAACTACCCTCTCTCCTAGAAATGGTCTGATTGTCTGGGTAGCAGCTTGCATTGTCTCTATCTTTGCAGATAAACATAGTATGTCAGTCTCCAGTGCCTCTCAATCGTTTACCTTTCACCAGCACTGAATTCACTTACATTGAAGGGAAAAATACAATTGAATTCAGCTTGAATTGAATTAATGAGCTGCCCAGTGCTGCAGTTGTGCTTGGCACTACAGTGAGTGCATCCTAGCATACAAACACCTGGTGACACCCCGCTCTTCAAACACTGGGTGCTGTGGTCATCTGAGATGCCTCTGGAGAACATGAGTTACACTGCTGCTGCCGCTATAGTTTCTGCCAGTAAATCCATGGGTGTTTCTTCCTGGATGATGGAAATACTGCTGTGATGACATCCAGTTGAGGTAGTTGTAGGTGTTCAGGCATTTGGGTTAGACTAGGAAGGCTGTAGGTGCTTTGGCACATAAGGTGTAGAGCATAATATCAGACAAACAGTATAATATTCATGTCCTTGTTCTGATTGCAGGTGTGGAGGATGGACAGACTGTTCGGATGCCCGTAGGAAAGAAAGAAATTTTCATTACATTCAGGGTATGTGTGACACCTGACTGTACGCTGCTTACATTGGGTCATCTTCTGTGAAGAAGGGGTAGTGTGCTGGTAGCCTATCTCCTTTCAGTGTAAACGTGGAAATTGGTCTGGAGGGTCATCTCGCCTAGCTGAAGTGATGTTAGCCCTTCCAGTTTTCTGAGATTGCGAAACACTTGACCCATAGCAAGTGGTAAAATATTATTTAGCCTATTCATAGAACAAAAATGCACTGCTACATATAGGGACGTTGGCCCTAGGATACAGTCTGTAGCATATGTGCTGTCAGGGAAACTTACGAACTCTCTGGTAATTGGAATTCCTGGAAGTGATGTACTAGTATAGTATCAGCTGTCACTGACACATGTTCTGAATCCCCAAAGAGACTGCAGGAATGCATTTATGAGGTGCTGAATTTAGAAGTTAAAATGTTCTCTCTGTGACAGCGTACCCCATAAAGCTTTATGGGGGAGGGCTCATAAATGTATGCATAATAACTGGAATAGGGTTTTGCTACATAGGCCATGTAACATATCTATGTAAAGGTTATGATGTACTGGTTATGTTCATCCTAGTTGTATGCAGGCACCATTTGTGTGTTCAAAGTTATGAACATTGGCTATATAATTGCTTGATTTCTAAGTGGCCTCAGTTAGAACATTTGATCACTTCTTGGGAAAGGAATGTGCAAATTAAGTGTTCAATCAAAGAGCATTTAACAGACAAAAGAGCTTGGAAGACTCCAATCCACATTAGAAGTCTACCTGAGGACGTTCAAGGTAGCATGTGGGTAATGGCTGCTACCTGCAAGTCCTGAGTCATGCATGGGCATGTGACCTGCCCATGTGATTCCGAATCTCCATTTTGTGACTGGATTCTACAGAGGGTGAGGAGGGGGTCTCCACCCACAAGAGACAGTCTATTTAAACCCGTGGGAGACCCCTCCATTTTGTCTTCAGCTGGCTAAAGAAGGAGCCTCTCCACCCCCACAGGACACTTGAAGGAAACTGAAAACTACAGGGGGTGTGAGTGATTGCTGGACCCAGGCTAAAAGAAGATTAGCCTGTAAAAGGGAACATTTTGGAACTGGTGAGGATCTTATCTGTATTTAGTGCAATTAGACATAGATTTGCGTATTTTATTTTATTTTGCTTGGTAACTTCTTTTGTTCTGTCTGTTACTACTTGAAATCACTTAAATCCTACTATCTGTATTTAATAAAATCACTTTCTACTTATTAATTAACTCAGAGTATGTATTAATACCTGGGGGAGCAAACAGCTGTGCATATCTCTCTATCAGTGTTATAGAGGGCGAACAATTTATGAGTTTACTCTGTATAAAGCTTATACAGGGTAAAACGGATTTATCTGGGTTTAGACCCCATTGGGAATTGGGCATCTGAGTGTTAAAGGCAAGCAGACTTCTGTGAGCTGTTCTCAGGTAACCCTGCAGCTTTGGGATAGGTGGTTCAGACTCTGGTCTGTGTCTGGAGCAGATAGGTGTGTCTGGCTGTCAGCAAGACTTTGAGTGCTGGAACTACCTGTAGCTGGCAGGGGAGAATAGAACCAGAGGTAGCCTTTGCACATCAGCTGGCAGCTCCCAAGGGGGTTTCTGTGAACCAACCCGTCACAGTGGCGTAGTCGAACAGGATCTGTGCACAGCTGATTGCTTTGAGATACTGGTAGTGATTTTAAGTGAGTTTTAAGTGTGGTGGCTGGAGAACAGACAAAGTGGTTACTGGTTTGTTATTTTCTGTTTGCTTATTTCGGGAAAGGGAAGTAGGGACAGAAAAGGAAGCAAAATAAGTAAGAAGGAAGATCAGGAGACTGTGAAAGTCTCTGTTAACTAAGAATCCCCTGAGCTGAGTGCATCCCAGTTTCAGTGAACTGCAGGAGTGTGTGGCCCAGCAGAAGAAAGCAGGAAAATGACTACCAGTGAAGCAGCTACCAAGCTGGAGCTAGCTAGACTGGAAGCAACAGAGAAAGAAAATGAACATAAGAGATGGTTAGAACTAAGAGAATTAGAAATTAGTGCTGTGGAGGCAGAGGAAACTGCCCACAAGAGAGCTATGGAGGCGGAGGAAGCGAGGGAAGAGGCTGCCCACAAGAGAGCTATGGAGGCGGAGGAAGCGAGGGAAGAGGCTGCCCACAAGAGAGCTATGGAGGCAGAGGCAGCAAGGATGGAGGCCCAGAGGGAGGCCCAGAAACATGAACTGTCTGTTATGGAGTTAAAAAGACAAAATCCTCCACCTGCTGGCTCCACTTCCCCAAAAATCCACAAATGGGAGCGACTGTGCCCACAGTATGACGAGTCCAGTGATATTGCCGAGTATTTCATCACCTTTGAGAGACTGTGCACCCTCCATGCCATCCCTGAAGATCAGAAGATGACCACATTGATAGCAAAATTGACTGGCAGAGCTCTGGACATATTCAATAAGATGTCTATTGATGATGCTTCAAACTATGGTAAATTTAAGGAACTAGTTTTGAAACGGTTTCAGGTTACACCTGAAACCTACAGGGTTAAATTCAGGAGTCTTAAGAGGGGATCTGGATTAAGTAATGTGGCTTATGCCAATGAAATGAGAGATTTGGTAGATAAGTGGGTGCGGGGGAAAGGCATTACAAGCTTCGAAGGGATGTGTGATCTGGTTACTCAGGAACAATTCCTGAATATGTGCAGTGATGATGTAAAACAGTATGTGTGGGACAAAAAGGTAAATGCACTGGGTGAATTAGCTGGGTATGCAGACTCTTATGAGCAAGCACAAGCTGCAATCAAACATAAACCACTGGCAGAGGGGTATAAGGGTGGGGGAAAGCAGAATCACCGTTTTACCCCTGGGTCTGGGAAAAAAGAGGCTGGGCGGTCACCTCCCCATTCCCCTGGTACTCGTCCCAAATTTCCTGTGCAAGCAGAGGAGCCCAGGAGGTGCTATCATTGTAAGTCCACTGAGCACCTGAGGAATAAGTGTCCCTTGCTGAGTGAAAACAGGCAGCAAGTTACACAGGAAGCTGCAGCTTCTCAGAGCCAGGCTGTGGCCTCTTTCCACACAGGATTTGTAAAGCTTGCTTCCACACAACCAAGCAATAAGCATATGCATGCTGTCGAAATTAATGGAGAGGTGGTTATGGGATTAAGGGACACGGGTGCAGAGATTTCTGTGATCAGGAGGGACCTGATTCAGGAGAAGGATTTGTTGCCAGGTAAAATGGCAGAATTAGAGCTGGTTGGGGGTTACAAAGTCCTTGCACCTTTAGCTAAAGTTCACATGCAAACTCGGGATTTGCAGGCTGAACTGACAGTTGCAACGGTGGCACACAATTTTGCACCGTTTCTACTGGGAAATGATTTCTTTAATGTGGCAGAATCTGTCCCAGGGTTGGTTAGCAGGGAGAAGGAATCTTGTGCTAAAAGCCCCGGAGGGGAGGGTGAAGTCACATGGACTGCTGGGGGAATAGGAGAGTGTCTCTTAGATTCCTCTGCAGCAGTACAGGGAGCAGCTGCGGGGGCAGGGATGGTTGTAGCCAGTTCCTGTGGCCCCAGGGCTCAAGGGAAGTTCCAGAGGGAGGGGCTGGACGAAGCCAGCTCCTGTCCCGTAATCATCTCCCTGGGGGAGGGGGATGTACCACCTGGTAACAGGGGGGTCACCCCAGCTGCTGACTGCCAGGAAGTTGCAGGTCAACAGGGGGCAGGGCCCGCCCTGGGGTGCACAGAGACGTGTGTCCCGAAGGTGGAAGTTGGGGTCTTGGTAACTGCTGCGGTGGGAACAGACCCCAAAGACTCTGTAGCTGGGTGCCAGCCCAACCCGAGTGAAAGGGGGGGGATTTTGCTGGCCAGTGAAAGGTCTGTCATGGCTGGTAGCTGTGAGCCCACAGCTGGAGCAGGGTCACCTTCCCTTTTGGGGGACACAGGAGTGTCTGACCCAGAGGGGAGCCCAGAGAGGGAAGCCCAGATGGAAGGTGAGGGGGGGCCAGAGAGTCTGCCCACCTTTTGTAGGGAGGGACTTTCCCAAGAGGAGGGTGAAAAGCCTGCATTTAAAATGCCAGCTCCCTCTCTTGTAGATCAGGTTTTAAGGGAAACCTGGGGGTCAAGTCTCCCGGAGGGGGGGGCCCATCCAGCTGACCTGTTGGAAACAGAAAGTGAGGTGCCCAAAGGGGTACAGAGCACCCCATTGAAA
>QXTE01000158.1:1889568-2108942 GCA_003942145.1 Platysternon megacephalum
TTCTTTTACATGGTTGTTAAGCCATGGTGGCTCTTTTTTAGTTCTTTTACTGTGTTTCTAATTTGGGGTATACATTGAAGTTGGTGTCTAGATGTCTAGTGTGTGATGTCTAGAAATAGCTGTGCCAGTAAAAGCCCCTAGTGTAGACCCAGTTACACTGGCAAAATTGAGCTTTTTCCAGTGTAAGCTGCATCTAGGAGTGTGATGCCCGTATAGGTCAAGGTCCAAATTTCTTGGTTAAGGTATAGTCAAGGTCCAGACTCCAGAGAAACACTTTTCACACCGCAGGTTCCCTGTTCGATAAATAGATACAATGCTGTGCATTAGTAATGTGCCTGATTGCACTAAAAATATAAGCATTAAATGAAAAATCAAATTGAACCACCATATAACCTGAAAATAAGCTCCAAGAAAGATGATAGCTCAGATTAAGCAAGTAAGGAATTAAGGAGAACCAGTCAATCATTAATAATTCACAGTACAATGTATTGGAGAGTGCATTGTGAGGGAATGAGAGGTTAAAAATAAAATAAGTAAATACAAAGATTTTGTGGCCCGTTCAAAAGCATCTGGTGGTCCGGATTTGGCCTGCGGTCCACTTATTGACTACCCTTGCTGGATAGTATAGTGATATAGCTGTACCAGCAAAGCACTTCTAGTGTAGGTCTGTCCTTAATTACACCTGTCCTTAGTAGGTAGTTCGCTTTAATTCCCAGTGTTGAATGCTTTTTCATTACTATTGAGTAATATCTGAGCACTACCTAGTTATCTAAATATAGAAATAAATCCCTCCTCTCTTACTTCACAGTCTGCAGGAGGAATAGCTTGATTAATTTATAGGTAGGGCCCTACCAAATTCATGACCGTGAAAAACTCGTCACGGACCATGAAATCTGGTCTTTTGTGTATTTTTACCCTATACCATAGGATAAAATATACAAAAGTATACAGCGTTTCTCAAACTGGGAGTCCCAACCCAAAAGTGGTTCTCAGGCCTATTGTAGGGGGGTTGCGGTATTGCCGCCCTTACTTCTGCTCTGCCTTCAGAGCTGGGCGGCTAAAGAGCAACGGCTGCTGGTTGTGTGCCCAGCTTTGAAGGCAATGCCACCACCAACAGTACTGCAGAAGTAAGGGTGGCAATACCATACCATGCCACCCTTATTTCTATGCTGCTGCTGGTGCCAATGCTGCCTTCGGAGCTGGGCGTCAGGAGAGTGGCGGCTGCTGGCCGGCTGTGAAGGCAGCACCGCTGCCAGCAGCAGCACAGAACTAGGGGTGGTATGGTATGAACACATCTGTGAAATTTGCTATTTATGCCGTGACCAACCTGTGAAAAAGGTGTGATGTCTCTGTGATTTTAAGTAGGCCTCTATTTATAGGTTTCCATGCTGGCACCTTGGTACTGCAGAGCAATAATAAACATATGGGTCTTTTTATTCACAGATACCGCCTGGTATTCAAGCAGAGCAGAGGATTCGAATGAGTGGGAAAGGCATTTCCAGGGTTAACAGTTATGGTTATGGAGACCACTACATTCATATAAAGATCAGGGTTCCTAAGTAAGTGGAAGGTCTACTAAGATTTGAAGGTGTCTTGTAGAAGTCTGCAAATTTGCTGTGCAGAATGTGTTCTCGGGAGTGAAAGATCTTCACTGCTTTATCGATGTATGATTTGAGCCCTAGATAATTTAGTGAACAAACCAACTTCTATTTTACTGTATCTTTTGTTGAACTGTAGTTTTTTCCTTTTAACCAAAAAACTGCACTGATTAGTTTATAGCTTAAATTACCATGCTATGAGATCTTTACTCTAACATCCTGGTTGTTCTGAGCAGATATAAATGTCTCAACCAAAAAAACTTTGCCACTCCAAATATATTGATCAATATTCAAGGCTACATCCGCACTGCAGACTTCTACCAGCATAGCTATGTCCATCACGGGTGTGAAGAGGTGTGATCCTGGACTGACATATCTATGCTACTGTGGATACAGCTGTGCCAGCCAAACTGCACTTTCACAAGTGTAGCTGATTTCACTCATGGGGGGGTGGTTTTACTATATCGGTACAAGGCGCAGCTTTACCATTATACCTGTGTCCACGCAAGGAGTGCTTTGTCAATGTAGTATACTACTATTCCTACACACAAACAGCGCTCCTAACATAGACATAGCCTTAGATCTGAACAGTGCAGCAGGATCCCTGGATTTATGTGGCATAGACCCTAATCTTAGTACAGAATCCTTTGTTTTGTTTGTTGCCCCCAGATTCTCAGTGTGCCACTGATTTTTGTAGTGGCACCGTATAGGTGCTCTGCGAAGCTGGAGGGTTTTCACAGCCAGTTAAGGATGACTTATATGGAGGGCTTTTGGTAGTCAGGGATCTGTGGCATATGTGGCTTTAGGTTTTGATGCCCACATGGCAATTGAGGTTTTTGATGCTGAGTAGGGGATGCATCTCCTGTTTCTTTCACCATTTGGGACAGGATTTGAGATGACTTTACATTAGGGGAGAAGGAAGTTGGATTTTCTTATTCCCAGTAGCCTTTGTTAGCAACTAGCTCTCCACGCCATTCTACCCCTCCCTAATATCTGTCATTGCTGTACTTCCAGTAATGAAGGATGGCTGCTCTTGCTTGATTCTGCTAGAATGATCAGCAGCAAAAGTTAATATTTGTAATGTAAACTACTATCATTAGAGGCCCTGGAGGTTTTTCGCCTTCCTCCGAGCATGGGGCAGGGGTCNTCACATGTGTATTAACACTCCCATTTACATGAATAGCACAGTTGACAACTCTTGGAGTTGTTTCAGGCTTCTTGCAAATTCATACACCAATGCATTGGTTTACACTCCCATCAAGTTTTGAAGGTTATTGTAGCCAGAAGGATTAGAGACCTAATTTAAAAACAAAAACAAACCCCTGAAAGATAATTGTGGCAATTAAAAATAAATTTGCAATTATGTGACTATTCTTGAGGCTGCATAGGTCCCGTGTTTACTGAGAGCAACTCTATGGAACCCAGAGTACGTATAACTTAGAACAGTGATACTCAGACTGAGGCTCAGGAGCCGCAAGTGACTCTTTAATGTGTCTCCTGCGGCTCTTTGCAGCACGTGATATTAAAACACTGAGATTTAATTACTAACCCATCAAAGTTATTAACCAGTCAGGATGCTTTTACTATGTTATAAACCAATTAAGTTATCAACTTGTACTAAGTTATTAACTTATTTGCTGTGAGAATAATATATACTATATATATAAAAACTAAATATTTCCCTGTCCTACTGTTTAAATATGAGTATAGAGTACTAGAGTAAATGAAACAATGAATTCATAGTACTGTGGCTCTTTGGGGTAATGTTGATTGCTAATTTGGCTCCTGAACCACTGAGTCTGAGTATCACTGCCTCAGAAGGATGAGTTTACCCTCCTGAGCTTTTAAACCTGTTCTAAGGAGCCTTAGGACTGGTGCCTTGACCTCTAAGCCATCCTCATAACCTTGTTGCAAGGTAAACTTTAAAGCTTGAAAAGTCTCCTGTGTTTGTGTCATGCACTCAAGTGGGAACTCCATTTCTTGAGTATTCTTCTGCCAACTTGACATTCAGATGTAGCTTCCAGTTTGAATCTTGTTAGTTTCAACCCTTTAAAAAGTTTGACTTACTCTTCTGCAATCAGATGAAATGCAGTGACTAGAATCTTCCCTGTTCCCCTAGAGGTTTCCATTAGCAAGGCGTATTCCTTTCTCAGGTGCTTATTTTAAAAGGGTCATTGGGATTTTGAAGGCATCTCAGTTATATTAGCTTTGCATTATCAGTAGCACCCCTTCTATGTGCTGCTTGGTGGGAAGCTGAGTTTGGGCTGCAAAGGTATCTATCCCTAAAGTGGATACTGACTGAGATAGCAACACTATACTCTGACCTGCAGGAGGCTGACAGATCGCCAGCGAGCCTTAATGATGAGCTATGCTGAGGATGAGACGGATGTGGAAGGGACAGTGAATGGAGTCACAAATACATCTGCTGGTAAGCTGTGTGTGATATACATTACTACTGCTTTGGTGACTGGCTGCAGGGAATGCCTCCTGTAGGTTACAGGGGACGGACCAGGCCTAAGGTGGCTTTTGGAGCAGGTTGTGTACGTAGAAGCCTTTTTTCATCTTGTCTGAGGCTGCTAAGTATTTTTTCTGTTTTAAAAATAACTGTTGTTAGTGTGGTGTTAATAGAGTTTAATACCGTAAGTAGGAAGCAGTAGCCTCCTGCCAGAAATCATCAGTCTTCCCCTCTCTCCCTAGTATTTACTGTGCATATAGGTATGCACTGGTGGCATGAGTGGAGAGCACCATTATCTTCAGATGCTCCTATAATACAACTGAATTTTGCAGTAAGCCTTCATTTCCATTGTAACATTTAACTCCACCACACATATGGTGGATCTGAAATTCCTTTTAATTCCTTTTTGAGTGGAGATAGAGGGGCCAGTCCTGTTTCCATTGAACCAAAAGGGAATTTTGTCAGTGCCTTTAAGCGGTGCAGGATTGGGCCTAGAATGTCTGTGTAGGATAAGTGTCTCCCATATGTTCTTGGTGCTTTGGTTACTTTGCATTACCCCAGTAGTTCTGATTTGAGTCACTTTTTAAAACTCTAAATGAGTGGAAACTTTACTTTGTAAAGCTCAACCTTTTAATTTGCATTTAGTAGATGTAGGAGATTCTCAAAAGGAGACTGTTTGGTGTATGTGGAAAGTGCCAGTCTGCCCTGTCTAGCAGGGCAGAGCAATTTAAATAATTGATATTAATCCTAATTGTATCACTTTAAAAAAAAAAAAAAAGTACATTGATTTAAATCAGATTGAACATTTGTTAAACTAACCTGTACATTTGTGTTATTTCAGTTTTAGATTAAAATGTATAAGGAACTAAATTATAAAGGCTTTTTAAAAATGCCACTATGGGTAGGGTAACTTATTTGAATTTTACAAAACTGCAATAGGTGCAAAACATTGAAAATTAAGGCCTGATCCTGCAAACACTTAAGCAGCTACATAACTTTACTCACATGGATAGTCATATTTACTTCACTGGGACTCCCCGTGTGCTGAAAGTAAATCCGTACGTAACTCTTTGCTGCATCAGCAGCTAAAGTTGTATTTTTATTTAAAACTTTGTTAGTGGCATAAAATCTGTCACTTCAAATCAAAATTGCTTCAAGTCTTAACAGCAAACTAAAAGTTGTTCAGACTTTCAGTACATTAAAAAAGTTCACAATTTTTTATTCCCACAGGCCACATTTTTCAAAAATAGGAGCCTAAAGTTAGGCATGTAAGGGTGAGATTTTCAAAAGCTCCTAAGTGACGTAGGAGTACAGTCCTATGATTTCTCACAGCAAACCCAGATAGAGGATAGGCTGGTGAAGCATTTCAGCTTGACTTGAGGAAGTTCTGTATATTGGAAGAGGACATGGGTTACTGGTTTATCCATTTTGTTTCTGTTTGTGGTGTTCTCACAATAAGCATGTTAAATGAGGCCCTTGGCTTGCCTTTTCCAGCATGAATGAGCATTTGAAGTGAGACTTCTTAGGAGAAAAAAAATCTGTAAAACCTGAAATGTTACAATTAAGAAACTAAGGAAACAAGTACAAAACACCCACTTTAGCAATTTAAGAGTAAAAATGGCATGGAAGTAAAGAACTAGCAATATAAATCTGAATTGAAATCAGAAAATCTATTATGATTTTTTTAAATCATGATTTTTATCCACCCTATGGTCTAGCCTTCCTAGCAGTGTTTATAAACACACTACCCCAAAAGGGTGTTCTCACACACAGGAAGTGGATACTGTAGAGTACAGTACATCTGCGGGGAATTTCGTGTTTCACTACTATTGCATCAGTCTGACTGACTTCTGGAGTAGACTTGAAAGGTGGACTGCAAAGAAAGGTGCTCTTTCTTTGTTGGCCAATTTATGATATGTAAAGAAGGCCTGAAAAGGATTTCATGAGTTTTTTTTCTACTCATTTTTTATTATAGAAATAGCAGAAATAGCCAGACTGGTCTCCTTTGTTTTTGCTGGAGGCTGTTCTCAAAGGGCCAGAGAACTGGGGTGGAAACTTTATCAGGCTTGTCTACGTGGGGAAAGTTTTACCAGTTATACTGATATAATTCTAGCAGTATAATTAAACCAGTTATATTGGTGTAACTCCTGGTGTGGACACTTATTCAAGTATGAGAGTGCCTTTTTTGGTGGTCTTGCATTGCTTTGGAAGGGATTTAAGATAAACTGGAAAAAAAGCCACGTACACCAGAATAAGTGTGTCCACACAAAGTTATATAACTATCTGTTTAAATTCACACTTTAGCTTATACTGATAAAACTTTTCCATGCAGAGAAGCCTTTAGTCATCAATTGTAAGGGTGGTGGTGGGAAATCTTTTACCAAGACATTTTTCCTAGCTGTTAGGCAGACATTTGAGTTAATGGATATTAACAAATGAAACCCTCCATTTTTAAACCGTCTCACAAAAAATTCCTTCCAACCTCCATTGTTCAGGTTTCCCTCCCTTGGTATATGTAATGCTCCTCATGGTCTGCCATAAAAAGAGGGTCCACATCTCAGTTCCTAACATAAAAAACACTTTTTAGGTCTTCCTTATACACCTCTACCCCGATATAACGCTGTCCTCGGGAGCCAAAAAAATCTTACTGCGTTATAGGTGAAACAGCGTTATATCGAACTTGCTTTGATCCACTGGAGTGCGCAGCACTGCTTTACCGCGTTATATCTGAATTCGTGTTATATCGGGTTGCATTATATCGGGGTAGAGGTGTACTTTGTAAGGAATCAAAAAGGGCACAAACCTATTTTTTCCGGATGCGGTTCTGCATCAGCCAAATGAAAGTTCCCAATTTCATACAGCTTTCCATTGTTATAGGCCCTCTGATGAAATGGCAGGGTGGATCACTCCAACTGCAACAGAGAAGACCACCAATACACAGCTCTTTCCTTCCCATAGATCATATTCTTTTGTCAGCAGCACTGCAGAGAGTTGGCTTTTGGTGGCAATCTTTCCATTTATATGGCACTTCATGTTCACAACCCTTTTGGGTGCCTCAGAATGTAGCAAACAAAACATATCTTAAAATAAAGACAGGCCCAGTGACTTCACATGTACACAAGTCAGTAAGTTCCCTACGCTGTGTGGTTTTTAGGAGAGATTGCAGGTCTAGTGAGTTGGTTCCCTCCAAATGCATGTGGTGGCTTTCCTAAGGATAGGTCCAGCAGCTGACTTTTCCTCCACTTCCTCTAGCTGAACTTTCCATCCCCTTATTTACTGTACGGTACAGGAATCCATTAGAAAAATGAGCCTCGTCTCTGATACATGGGTAATTGTTCTTCATTTATGGTAGCGTCTGTCACACTTCAGGGCAGCTGCACTTGTATTCCCTCTGTATGGTCCACCAAGGGCACCCACACTCAGGCTGCTAGGTCACCAGCCATCACACCCCTCACTCCCGACCGGATTTTTCCAGGCTGCACAGATCCCTGCCTACACCTATATTCCCAGTAAGCAGACTGCCTCTCCAGGCCAGCGTCTGCGCTTTGATTTCTCTCCGAAGGCTATGAACAGTGTGATTGCCACCAGTCACACATTATCACACAGTGCTTTCTAAGCAAGCACAGTAAGGTGAAAACATATTAAAACAATAAAAGAACCTACATACATGTGGAAAAGCTTACCAGAGACCACCCCCAACTCCAGCCTAGGGCTTAGGTAGGAGTCTCCATCAAACTCCACACAGGTTTTTGTGTGGTTACAAGTTCATAAGGCCTCAGCTCAGAACAAGCACCCGCAGGAATAGTTCAGTTTTTCCTTTTTAGAGCCCAGGCCTTTGATCTTGTGACTCTGGGAACAGGTAACCAGCGGACAATGACCTTCTCCTCAGGGCAAAGCTTCTAAAGGCGGGGTGGTGGGGAAATTGAATCCCCCCCTTCCCCTGAGGTTATATACAGTCACAACCCCCAATAATACACAAACCATCCATTTAATACAATGGATCCCAAAGCTACTTAATTCAATAAGGTCTCCTGAGGATATGGCAGTAAATTTCCCTATCTGTCACAGGGCCTTGCATTCAAAAGCTAAGCACTTGAAATCTTGCATTTTTTCAGTGATTTTTGCATATGAAATTACCTCCTTTTGCATGTCAACCAAAGAGTAGGAGACACAGGAAGGAGACATTAGAGCAGGAAGACACTCCAGGGCCTGTTTTAATTGGTCCATTAGTACACACGAGTCAGGTACATTGAGACATAACAGCTCTCTTGAGCAGGGACCATCTCTCTAATGTGTCTGTATAAAGCTAGTACAAGGGGGCCCTGCCTTCTAGATGCTACTGCAATACATATAATAAATAACAAATCAAGTGGCTAAACAGTGCATGGCCTTCCTGAAAAAAGCACCTATGCTGAGTGAGGGTGCAGCTGAGGGAGGCCATGTAATGGTTTTGTCCTTCTCCACCTGGGCTGTTCGGTGATGGCATTCTGCATGGGATTAGTTACTAATGGGAAGTGTGCTTTGATAGGCATGGCATGGGGTACTCCAGTATTTCCCCAAGTGTGAGGTAACTCCTTGGGAGGGCACCAAGTGGGACCAGTTGGCAGGCAGGGCCTGTCCTTTTGTTCTGTTTGTGTAGCACCTAGCATAGTGGGGTTTAGGTCCCTGGATAGGGCTCCAAGGTGCTATGGTAATACAAACAAATACTTTTCCAGCCTCGGTTTCATTTAAAAGTCTCTCGCTCTCTTTGTGGGAAAACCTTTGAAATGTGACATGAGTGACACCAATGCAGCAACATCTGCCTGAGTTACTGAGATCCTGAAAGGATAGCCCTGAGAGGGGAAGTCTCCCATTCATTTCAGTGGCTGCTCGCTCAGATACCAGTGACAATACTTGAAATGTAACATTGCTAATTGTTTTGCTGCTCATTGAACCATTTGAGAAAGGAGAGGAAGGATCTTATTACAAGGTTCTTCACGAAAATGAGGGGTGCAGAAGATGTAAGCATGAAAATTGATAGGTTTTTGCCTCATTTTCCTGAAGGGGGGCCCAGCTATCAAAAGTTTGGAAAAAAGAAGGGTACACAACAGAAGCGAAGGATGCACTAGATAGGTGGCTAGAGGAGACACCACTCTCTGGTGCTTTTAAAGAGTATCCGTCACAAGTGAGTTGGGGTGTTTCAAAAACAACTCAGATTATCAATATTAGGGACACCTGAAAGCTGCAGCAAATACATGTCTTCAGTTCAGTTTTAAATGCAATGACAGACTTTGTATCCTAGAATAATTGCATCCATCTGTAACTTATATGCAGGGAGTTGACGTGCACAAGTCTAGGAAGAGCAATGTAAAGAGAATATGTACTTAGATTGCTGGACCCAGGAGGCTGTACTAGTGACATGGAGAAGCTAAGCATGAGTTGATCAGAGCTCTGATAGTCTGTGTTGCATGTGGCTTACTTGCTCTCTGAGAGGATCGTTCACGCCTACACCCTGATGCTCACACACAGCATGTTGACTGTTGTTACTAAAAGTTGAACTAGCTAATGATTTTGTGTCTCTTATCTACTGATATCTGTTCACATTTGAAACTTGGTTGGCATAAAATAAACTCTTCTTAAATCTGGAGTGTTTGAATGTCAGCGGGCTGGGAAGTGGGGGAGCAGAGGGGAATGAGTGGTACTCTAGGTTAATGCACTTGTCTTTCACCTCTGGGGCCCAGATTTTTCACTTTGATCACAAATGCAAATTATAGTGCCTGGTCTCATTGCATTCTCTCAAGCCACTGCCAAGAGATGCAAAGGAGGAACAGCAGGTGGCTCGTGTACAGTAGCAGATCTGTGCAGGGATGTTTACACAGCATCTGCACACATGAGCACTGGCGAAAGCCAGGCATATTGTGTTTCATTTCACAAGCCCCAAATTTACTGTCTAAAATAGTTCCACAACCTTATCTAGACTTCTGAATGCTGTTCCAAGATGTGTGGTGATTGGCACAGATTGAAGTGTACCCTGATAGCAGCTCTGCTGTTTATGTCTAGGTGGCAGGGCCACGGATAGCTCTGAAGCAGGCGAGGATAGGTCTGAGGCTGAGGCGGGGGAGAACAAGGAGGGATTCCTTACCAAACTTAAGAAAATGTTTAGCTCCTGATATCCCATCTGAGGTAGGAAACCTCTTGTACTTTACTGATTGTTCTTTCCTCATATTAAGCAGAACATGCATCTCTTCTTGGGAGGTAGATTGGAGAGGAAGCAAAGAAATTGCATTGCTTTTTACTTAGCCTCAGGCCTTCCAGCCATCAGTATTAAAACCTAGTCATTTTATTTTATCTCTAAGCAATAGCAGAATCCAGCAGTGTAGGGTTAAATTGCATTGTAGCTGCTAACTAACTAGATATGTAGCATAGATCTGTTTAACGCATGGCTCTACTCTGAAAAGTGAAAATAGCCCCGCTTTAGTCCCCAGATCTGCTCCCTGGGTGTATTCTGAGAAAGTTCTGCTCACTGTAACTGAAACAAGCTTAGTGCTTTTAATCCTGCTAGTCAGCATAGCTAGATGATGCACACCTAGTGTGACCAGACAGCAAATGTGAAAAATCGGGACGGGATGGGGGGTAATAGGAGCCTATATAAGAAAAAGACCCAAAAATCGGGACTGTCCCTATAAAATCGGGATATCTGGTCACCCTATGCAAACCATTCTGCTGCTGATGCACAAGGAAGAACAGAATGCAGCTTGCCTCGTTTGTTGGTGACACCTTGGCAAGCCTGTTGAAGGCAAGGGGATTGCACAGATGTCACTGGGGGGCACAGTTGGGCCTGTCGAGCCTTTAATACTGGTGAGGAGTGCTAGGATGGAACCTAGTTTGACTCTCCATCCCAGGCTGAATTTGCAGGGCTGGCAGTTGGTGCGAGAGGAATTTCTTTACTTATAAACTGAGCAGATTAGATCTAGAAATCCATGATGTGCAATTGTCACGGGACCCCAATGCCATTTTTAGTCAACTCTGAGAAGAAAGCACACTTTAAACACCTTGTTTGTGAATGTGACGGAGCAGTGCACATGGTAAGAATACTTGGACTCCAGATACCCTGTAATGCAGGCTGAGGATTCCCAGCCTCTGAGGCCCAGAGTTTGTCTTCCTTTTCTTACTGAGTTAAGATTCCTTCCGTGTCAGTTCCCAGGGACTAATGAAGTGTGCTTTCAGCTAAAGGGGGAACTTTTCCTTGTTACTGGGGCATTTGCCAACAACCTTTGAGTGCTGTGTGACATTCTTAGGCTTGGACATGAGTAGTTCATTAAATGCTAAATATTCTCCCCATCTTTAACTCCAGGGAAACGTTCTACTGGAAACTAGACAGTGGGAAGCAGCAGTAGATCATTCCTCCATCCTGGGGGGAGCCATTCTGTCTTCTGGCTGTGGGCCTTGGAAATGAAAGGATGTCACTTAGCAGCAGACTCACTGCCAGCCAGCAACGCCATGAACCACAGAGGCACCAACAATCACCAGATCAGGAGGAATTAATTCCCTTAGTAAATGGTAACAAAGGCATCTGTAAAGGTTCTAGGTTTCCTAGTGCTGGGAGCTCATTTGGATCCTTCTGGCCCTATTTACAGAATCAAAACTCGCATTATAATTTAGAGCCAAATGTGGAAATTTTAATGATAAAATGAAAATTTTGTTTCCAGTGGAAAATGAAGCAGTTTGCTATACTGAGCTTTCAGCTACCTGGCTTCCCACTCAGCATGCAAATGTCTTGACAAGCCCATCCACTTGGTCACCTTTCTTCAGTGCTATATCTGCTTGGTGCATCCTTTCCTAGAAGGCTTGGCTTGTCAAAGGCCATAATCCTGTCTTGGATGGTAAAATCTGATGTGAAGAGGCCTTGGCTCTAGACTTGTGTAATACATTCTCTTAAAGAGGGATATCTCACTTCTGCTGAGATTGAGTAACAGTGAAGGAGCATAATTGCATATGGTCCCCCACAAGCTGTGAGGATGGGTATGGCTTTCCTTGTCTCGTTAGCCTCTCCTACAGACAACACTGATTAGAATCTGCATTTTGCATCAACTGTTCCCTTCCTCTCTGAGGTTAACTACAGGTATCAAAACAAGGTAGAACATTGCTGTTTCTAAACCAGTACAGATCTCTCACCAGCTTTTATGAAATGCTCTGGGGCTGTCAATTGTTACATTACAACCGAGCCCTGTTAGTCTCCAGAGAAAAGGGCTTCCTTATGTTGGTGGTGATACAAGCAAATGTAAATGATCAGCCTCTAAGAATCATTGTTTCATTTTATATAGGTGTAAAAATACAAATGAATTAGTTTACTCTCTACTGCTGGAATTAAGCACTAGTGAAGAGTATTTTCATGGTTACTGCAACCTGCCTTTTAGCTGAATACTTTACAACTACCAACAAGCCCATGTGCTAGGAATTGACCAGTTAAACAGGAGTTGTCTTAGTACATCCCATCTTAAGTTGCTAAAATGAAGCACCTGTTGCCTCCTGATTATATTGTCTGTAAAGTGATTCTGTATTGATGTAAATAAGATCTAATCATAAAGATATTTAAAACCTGTTGTGTTGTGCTGCTTTCCCCTCCTTACAAATCACCTGGAAGAGTACTTTGGACTGCAGGCTGTGAAGGTTTTTTTTATTTTTAGTCCAGATGCTGGGGGAGGGGGCAGGTACTTGTTGCTTAGAGAAGGGGGTTGGAAAAGTGTTTCAGAAAGAAGTCTCAGCCCTCTTTCTTCACTCTCCATCCCTACTGTTTCAGAGTGGTAGCCGTGTTAGTCTGTATCAGCAAAATCAACAGGAGTACTTGTGGCACCTTAGAGACTAACGAATTTATTTGAGCATAAGCTTTCGTGGGCTACAGCCCACTTCTTCAGATGCATAGAATGCATACTGTATGTTCCATTCTATGCATCCGAAGAAGTGGGCTGTAGCCCACGAAAGCTTNTGTGCTGATGTAGGTGGCAGCCTATCTCGGTGATTCCAGCGGGGTGCCGTTATTTCATTTTTTTAGAACTTCATTTCATTGTGTTGCACTTTTTGTGTTAAAATACCTCAATTCAGTAACTTGTTTTGTGTAATTAGGCCTTGGGGTGACCATAAAGTCTTATTTTTTTTGTTACTGTTCTAAGAAATTAGGGCTTTAAAGTAGTGACCATTTTTGACATTATTTGACCAATCAATTGACCTATGATTTTTGAGCCAGTCAAACACTGAACCCTAACTCCGCTTTTGCCCATGTTGTTGTAGATTCAGTGTTTCTCGGCAGTTTGCAAACCAAGCCTTTTTGTTTTCAAAGCTGTTCAGAACATACAGAACAGTTCAACACTGATCATCCTATTCTGGCTATTCACTACTTTCTTCTATTTAAACCTGAATGAGGGAGGAGGGAACAAGGTCAGAGGTCTGTAAAAGCAGCTTTGTTGTCTGCTAGTTGCTGATCAAAGGTTCTGGCCTTGGGGTTGAGTTTCAGGGTCCACTTCATGTCGTGCTCTGGATGCATGACGTAGAACCAGGCCATGTTTGACAATTCCTGGATGCCAGGGGAGCTGAGGTTCTCATACTGAGCTGATGCCTGCAAAAAGAACAGGGGAAGAAGCCTTCATTGGCCAGAACAAGGGCTGCTGAGTCATTTTAAATTTTACAAAGAAGACTTGGGAGGATATGTTCAATGAGTTAATGCATGGCTGCGAGAGTGACAAGACGGAGCTCAGTGCATGGCGGATTGCACTGTCCAACAGCCTGCACAAGGATAGCAAGGACAGGAGAGCATGCAGGGAACACGAGAGTGACACACAGGATGAGATGGTGCGGATTATGAGGGAGCAAACAGACATGTTGAGGCGTCTGGTTGAGGTTCAAGAAAGGCAGCTGGATGCTAGAGTCCCTCTGCAGCCTATGCTGAACCTGCTGCCATCATTGCCCAGTTCTACATCCTCCTCCCCAAAATGTCCTAGGATGCGCGGGAGGAGGGGGGATGGGGGGGGGGGGAAGAGGAGGGCAGGCAGTCCAGTATCCCTTGCACTCAGCTCCAGGGGAGGGTACAAGGACCAGAAGGCACCCATTCCCACACCTTTAATTGTTATTGCATTGCAATTGTAAGCAAGCTTTCCTTGTTTCTTCCCCCACCCCCAGTGTTATCAGCCCTTTTGCCCCAGGGTATCTTACTTTTCTTTGCTGTCTCTGTGTGTTTCTGAGCATAATAAAACTTAATGGATTGAGGAGAAAAGACTCTTTATTCATTCGGCACACTGTGGTTAGTGGGGGTGGAGTTTACAGGGGAGAAAATGCAATGAAGGGGACAGCTTGGTAAAGAACAACACACAAGTGTAACATTACTGTGGGTCATTGCTGAAACTAGTTTTCAAAGCCTCATGGAGACACAGAACCCCTCGACGTGCTCTTCTTATTGCCCTGGTGTCTGGCTGCTCAAAATTGGCTGCCAGGCAATCTGCCCCAACCCCACAGTAAACTTTTCTCTCTTTGTTTCACAGATATTATGGAGCACACAGCAGGCAGCAACAACAATGGGGATATTGCTTTCACTGAGGTCTAACCTAGTAAGCAAACAACACCAGCGGCCTTTTAAATGTCCAAAGGCACATTCCACCACAATTCTGCACTTGATCAGCCTATGGTTGAACCGGTCCTTACTGCTGTCCAGGCTGCCTGTGTATGGCTCCATGAGTCATGAGAGCAAGGGGTTGGCTGGGTCTCCCAGGATCACAATTGGCATTTCAACATCACCAATGGTTATTTTGCAGTCTGGAAAGAAAGTCCCTGCTTGCAGCTTTCTGAACAGACCGGAGTTCCTAAAGATGCGCACATCATGCACCTTTCCCGACCATCCCACATTGATGTTGGGGAAACGGCCTCTGTGATCCACTAGCCCTTGCAACACCATTGAGAATTATCCCTTTCGGTTTATGTACTCTTAGGCAAAGTGGTCTGGTGCCAAGATAGGGATATGTGTTCCGGCTATAGCCCCACCGCAGTTAGGGAACCCCATCGCGGCAAAAGCAAAACCATCCACTAAGTCCTGCACATTGCCCAGAGTCACTACCCTTCTTAGCAGAAGTCTATTGATTGCCTTGGCAACTTGGATCATAGCAGACCCCATGGTAGATTTACCCACTCCAAATTGATGCCCCACTGGCAGTCTGGTGTTGCAAGCTTCCAGAGAGCTATTGCCACTCGCTTCTCAACTGTCAAAGCAGCTCTCATTTTAGTATTGCTGCGCTTCATGGCTGGGGAAAGCTCTTCACACCAGGGCCGGCTCTGGCTTTTTTGCCNTATGCTCAAATAAATTTGTTAGTCTCTAAGGTGCCACAAGTACTCCTGTTCATTTTGTCCCTACTGTCTTACTGCTAACTGGTGTAGAAATAATGCCTAAAATTCTTAGTACCCTATCCTGCCTGTGCTAGTGCTTTACAGGTCATTCATTTACTGCTCAACGGAGAGGCGCTTCAGCTTAGTGTCCCATGTGTAGCTTTGCTGAGCCTAGGAGCCTGCGTCAGTCTAAGGCTTTGTCTATACTACCAAGTTTTGTTAACAAAACTTATGTCAACACCCAAAAGTCGACAAAACAAAAATCGCCAAAGGGAGTTCACACTTGCTCCCTCTGTTGACAGATCATGTCCACATTGTGGGCACGATCATCGACAGTGTGAGCAATGCACTGTGGGTATGTATCCCATAGTGCAGTGTTGTGGGAAGGCAGAGCTGATCGCTGTGCATCTTGGGAGGATTCCCTCCGAGTTCTTCCATAGCCTCCTCAGCTGCTGGGAGCAGCATCATGAGTAGCTCTGTGAGCTTTCCGTGCTGAGGAATGTCAAAGCAGNCCACACACACACACACACACACACACACACTGCTGCTGTGTTCCTAGTGCAGGGCAGAACAGGAGCATTCCAATGATTTACTCTTTGTTCCCCAAATGGAGCAGCACACTCAGCTGTCAGATACTTCCCGCAGCTTTGAAACGGGAGGGGGTGCATGCCTGCAGGGCAGCAGAGATCAAAACACTGAGCAGAGCGATCATGGCAGGCATTGTGGGATACTGGCGGAAGCCAGTTCTGTTGGCAAAACAACATTGTCTACACTGGCTCTTTGTCGACAATAAAGGGATGGGAAAATAAAAAAGTCTCTCGTAAGGGTGGAAGTTTTTTGTCGCCGAAACCGGGCGTTTTTCCCGACAAGTCGCATTGCAGCGTGTACACTCTCACTGTTTTGTCGCCAAAAGGCAGTTTTTGGCAACAAAACTTGGTAGTGTAGACGAAGCCTAAGGCTGCAATAATCCAGCAAAGCATTGACACAGCTCTCTGAAAGGTGGCTGAGAATTCAGGCTGGTGTTGAAAAGTGCCCCTCTCCCCCCACTTGCTGGATGGAGTGGGCGTGCCCTCTGCATTAACACAAGTCAGTGGGATTCTTAGGCTAGCAAGGCCAGTAGGTCTGTTGTTTTCAGACACTGAAAGTGACCAAGCCTGTGGGATTTATGGCAGGTGCTGTTGCAAGGGGAGAGGCCTGAGCCGACGTGGTTGCAGTCGGAAGCCCAACTTCACTGAAATTCCAGAATGACCCACGGTCACAATGAGCTGATGGGCAAATGACCTGACATCTGCTCTACCAGCAGAAAGCTGGGGCTGTGAATCAGCTAACCAGTGCTGGGAGCAATGACGGGGGCTGGGTCTGTGGCCGAGCTGGGGAACCTGGCCCCCGCACTTGTGAATGCCACCTTTGCCTCACAAACCATCATTATATTAATGGAACAGGTGTTGCCTGTCTCTCTAGGCTGCATTGTCTATCCTGAGCACTTCCAGGAGATGGTGTGTACCAACTGCTATACCTGCTATGGCTGGGAAGTCCTCCATGACACAATGTCTGCCTACTTTGGTGGTAGGTCTGCCCAGCTGCAGCAAAGGTAATGTGTTCTGTAACCCAGTGGATCATGGCATTTCTGAAGTGCTGTAGGCAGCCAGAGGCAGGGGACAGGCTGCTGCTAGTAACATCCATGGAATTGTTTGAAAGGGAGCCAGCGGTGAGAACAGCCAGTGTGGTGATGACTCTCACGCATGGCCTTGGCATAGCTCCTCTTTACTGGCTGCTCTTACTCCCCCTTCAGCTCACTAGAGGTTCTCGCTGGCTTCAGAGGCTAACCTGTGCCTCTGAGGTCAAGGAAGATCATGTGAGGCTCCGAGCCTGGTGTGGAGCACCTCTGCTTCATTTCCCCAGGTGCCTCATGAGGTGGTCGGTTACTGTGCAGTAACCCCTCCATTGTGCTATTGTCTGTCACTCCTCATGTGTGTGCTGTCTCCTTAGCAGTCCTGTAAACCAAGCCTCACATGCATGGCACATCGTTACCTCAGTGCTATTTTGCTGTTTAAGAACCTGCCCCTTAACCTGCTTCTGCCATGACTAGCTTGAGCACCTGTCACAGTGCTAATTCTCTACCCAGGCACCATTGGGGGGCTCAGGCCCCAGCGTGCTCATGGAACTTGGGTCAATGAAATAGCAGCTCTGGGAATCCCTTCATTTCCCCCCTTTCACTCAAGTCACTTGCTGGGCACCCAAAGGGTAGTTATAACTGTCTGAGCTGTGGGTAGGAGGTCCCTTGCACTGTGCATACTGAACGGGCTGCCACTCACAGCCACAGCTGAAATAAAAATGGAGGGTTTAATTGGATCAGTGTAAAATCTACGTCCTACAGAACCATGCCAAGTGCATTCTCCTGCACCCCTTAGGGAGGTAGTTTCAGTGAGAGCCTTATTACAGAACTGGGAAAAGAGACCCAGCCAGATCTTCTACCTCCTCCTCCAGGGCCCTGGCACAGGGACTGCAGCAGGTAGGTGGAAAGGCCCAGTTGTATTATTCCATGTCTCTCTGCAGCAAGAGTTAGGCTTTGCCTACACTACACAGCTTTTAGCAACATGGTTGTGGTGACACAGCCGTGTCGCTAGAAGTCGGGCAGTGTAAACGTTTTTGCCGACAAAATACTTCCACCCCCTATGAGCGGGGTTCGTGTTGTCAACAGGAGAGCACTCCTGCTGACAACGAGCCATTTACACTGCCACTTGCCATGGCAAAACTTTTGTCTTTTGAGGGGGGCTTTTTAAAGCACCTGTGAACGACAAAAGTTTTGTCATTCAGTTGGCAGTGTAGACAAAGCCTTAGAGCACTGGATAATAAGCCTTTTCTAATGTCCTAAGCACAACCAGTTTAAATTCTCCACCAACCTTGTAGTTATATTAAAAGGGCAGAGAGGATGGTGCAGATGTGTGTTCCAAGGAGCATCCAATCATGGCAACAGCTATTGCTTTTATGTAATGCTTAGATTGGGATACTTGGCCTAGGCTGGGTGAGCTGGTCCATTGATGGATCAAATGTCAATTGGCTCCCTTCTATTTGGTCATGATCAAATATTCCTGCAAGAAAGGCTGCCACCTACATCAGCACAATCTCGGTGATTCCAGCGGGGTGCCGTTATTTCATTTTTTTAGAACTTCATTTCATTGTGTTGCACTTTTTGTGTTAAAATACCTCAATTCAGTAACTTGTTTTGTGTAATTAGGCCTTGGGGTGACCATAAAGTCTTATTTTTTTTGTTACTGTTCTAAGAAATTAGGGCTTTAAAGTAGTGACCATTTTTGACATTATTTGACCAATCAATTGACCTATGATTTTTGAGCCAGTCAAACACTGAACCCTAACTCCGCTTTTGCCCATGTTGTTGTAGATTCAGTGTTTCTCGGCAGTTTGCAAACCAAGCCTTTTTGTTTTCAAAGCTGTTCAGAACATACAGAACAGTTCAACACTGATCATCCTATTCTGGCTATTCACTACTTTCTTCTATTTAAACCTGAATGAGGGAGGAGGGAACAAGGTCAGAGGTCTGTAAAAGCAGCTTTGTTGTCTGCTAGTTGCTGATCAAAGGTTCTGGCCTTGGGGTTGAGTTTCAGGGTCCACTTCATGTCGTGCTCTGGATGCATGACGTAGAACCAGGCCATGTTTGACAATTCCTGGATGCCAGGGGAGCTGAGGTTCTCATACTGAGCTGATGCCTGCAAAAAGAACAGGGGAAGAAGCCTTCATTGGCCAGAACAAGGGCTGCTGAGTCATTTTAAATTTTACAAAGAAGACTTGGGAGGATATGTTCAATGAGTTAATGCATGGCTGCGAGAGTGACAAGACGGAGCTCAGTGCATGGCGGATTGCACTGTTCAACAGCCTGCACAAGGATAGCGAGGACAGGAGAGCATGCAGGGAACACGAGAGTGACACACAGGATGAGATGGTGCGGATTATGAGGGAGCAAACAGACATGTTGAGGCGTCTGGTTGAGGTTCAAGAAAGGCAGCTGGATGCTAGAGTCCCTCTGCAGCCTATACTGAACCTGCTGCCATCATTGCCCAGTTCTACATCCTCCTCCCCAAAATGTCCTAGAATGCACGGGAGGAGGGGGGACGGGTGGGGGGGAAGAGGAGGGCAGGCAGTCCAGTATCCCTTGCACTCAGCTCCAGGGGAGGGTACAAGGACCAGAAGGCACCCATTCCCACACCTTTAATTGTTATTGCATTGCAATTGTAAGCAAGCTTTCCTTGTTTCTTCCCCCACCCCCAGTGTTATCAGCCCTTTTGCCCCAGGGTATCTTACTTTTCTTTGCTGTCTCTGTGTGTTTCTGAGCATAATAAAACTTAATGGATTGAGGAGAAAAGACTCTTTATTCATTCAGCACACTGTGGTTAGTGGGGGTGGAGTTTACAGGGGAGAAAATGCAATGAAGGGGACAGCTTGGTAAAGAACAACACACAAGTGTAACATTACTGTGGGTCATTGCTGAAACTAGTTTTCAAAGCCTCACGGAGACACAGAACCCCTCGACATGCTCTTCTTATTGCCCTGGTGTCTGGCTGCTCAAAATTGGCTGCCAGGCAATCTGCCCCAACCCCACAGTAAACTTTTCTCTCTTTGTTTCACAGATATTATGGAGCACACAGCAGGCAGCAACAACAATGGGGATATTGCTTTCACTGAGGTCTAACCTAGTAAGCAAACAACACCAGCGGCCTTTTAAATGTCCAAAGGCACATTCCACCACAATTCTGCACTTGATCAGCCTATGGTTGAACCGGTCCTTACTGCTGTCCAGGCTGCCTGTGTATGGCTCCATGAGTCATGAGAGCAAGGGGTTGGCTGGGTCTCCCAGGATCACAATTGGCATTTCAACATCACCAATGGTTATTTTGCAGTCTGGAAAGAAAGTCCCTGCTTGCAGCTTTCTGAACAGACCGGAGTTCCTAAAGATGCGCACATCATGCACCTTTCCCGACCATCCCACATTGATGTTGGGGAAACGGCCTCTGTGATCCACTAGCCCTTGCAACACCATTGAGAATTATCCCTTTCGGTTTATGTACTCTTAGGCAAAGTGGTCTGGTGCCAAGATAGGGATATGTGTTCCGGCTATAGCCCCACCGCAGTTAGGGAACCCCATCGCGGCAAAAGCAAAACCATCCACTAAGTCCTGCACATTGCCCAGAGTCACTACCCTTCTTAGCAGAAGTCTATTGATTGCCTTGGCAACTTGGATCATAGCAGACCCCATGGTAGATTTACCCACTCCAAATTGATGCCCCACTGGCAGTCTGGTGTTGCAAGCTTCCAGAGAGCTATTGCCACTCGCTTCTCAACTGTCAAAGCAGCTCTCATTTTAGTATTGCTGCGCTTCATGGCTGGGGAAAGCTCTTCACACCAGGGCCGGCTCTGGCTTTTTTGCCACCCCAAGCAAAAAAAAAAAAAAAAAAAAAATCGGCTTGGCCGGAGCGGCAAAGCAGGGGAAAACAAAACAAAACCTGCGATGCGGCCGGAGCCAGGGTGCAGGGGGACTCCCTGCGCTGCAGACGTGCCCCGGCTAGCGGGGGGGAGGGGGAGTGAGTGGGGGCGGAGAGAGAGAAGGGGGGTGGCCAGGGCTTCAGCGGGGCGCTCGCCACGTGGCCCCGACCGCTGCGCCGCCTGCCAGGAGGTCTCCACACCGCTCCGGTCGGCGGGAAGGGAAGGACGTGGGCTGCCCTGCCGGGCTTGCTACAGACCTGGCACCGGCTGGGGCAGAAGGAGTGCGCAGCCCGCTCCCAGCAGGGCACTCCCCTCCTCCGCGCCGCTGCCCCCTACAGGGCGGCCNCAGCGGGGCGCTCGCCACGTGGCCCCGACCGCTGCGCCGCCTGCCAGGAGGTCTCCACACCGCTCCGGTCGGCGGGANTTGCTGCGCTTCATGGCTGGGGAAAGCTCTTCACACCAGGGCCGGCTCTGGCTTTTTTGCCACCCCAAGCAAAAAAAAAAAAAAAAAAAAAATCGGCTTGGCCGGAGCGGCAAAGCAGGGGAAAACAAAACAAAACCTGCGATGCGGCCGGAGCCAGGGTGCAGGGGGACTCCCTGCGCTGCAGACGTGCCCCGGCTAGCGGGGGGGAGGGGGAGTGAGTGGGGGCGGAGAGAGAGAAGGGGGGTGGCCAGGGCTTCAGCGGGGCGCTCGCCACGTGGCCCCGACCGCTGCGCCGCCTGCCAGGAGGTCTCCACACCACTCCGGTCGGCGGGGAGGGAAGGACGTGGGCTGCCCTGCCGGGCTTGCTACAGACCTGGCACCGGCTGGGGCAGACGGAGTGTGCAGCCCGCTCCCACCAGGGCGCTCCCCTCCTCCGTGCCGCTGCCCCATACAGGGCGGCCGGATCGGCGAACCAAAAAAAAAAAAAAGCGGCCGTGCCGCCCTAGGATTGGGCAGAATGCCGCCCCGTAGAATCTGCCACCCCAAGCACGAGCTTGCTCGGCTGGTGCCTGGAGCCGACCCTGCTTCACAGAGTTCCATGAAAGTTCCATTCGAAAGTTCTGCAGCCTCTGCTTGTCATCCCATAGCTGCATAAACAATGAGGTCCCACCAGTCAGTGCTTGTTTCCCGGGCCCAGAAGCGGTGCTCCACCGTGTCAAGGTGATGTGCAACTGTCGCCAGCATCTGCAAATTGCTCCGGTCCATGGCTTCCAGCAGGGCTGCTTGCGTGGCATCACATTGTTCCATGCGGCGGCTCCTGCTTCAACTGAGTAAATACTGCAGGATAAGGCGCAAGGTGTTTGTAATGCTCACAGCAACATTGTACATCTGAGCAGGATCCATACTTATCGTGCTATGGCATCTGCGCGGGTAACCCAGGCTTAGGAAAAACAGCACAAAAAAGGCTTGATTTCTTTGTGTTGATTTCTGGGAGGGAGGGAGGAAGGGAGGTAATTGCATCACGGGAGGCTAAAGCCATGTTCCCATAACCACTCATGCAACTGTTTTGGTCCCATGAGGCATTGCAAGCCCAACCCAACATTCCACTCGGCTCCATGCACTGTGGGATAGCTACCCACAGTGCAGCACTCCATGCGTCGATGCAAGCCTTGCAAGTGAAGATGTGTTCCGCTGACACACTGGTGGGGACATGCAAGATCGACTTGCTTAAATCGGAGGCTCCATGTCGACTTACATAAAATCAACCTAACTTTGTAGTGTAGACATACCCTCGAGTCACATGTAACACCTGTTTTAAGGGAATAAATCCCTAACCAGGACACTGCTTTTTGCCCATTCACCAGTAGGTGGCACCACAGCCAAACAAGTGTTAGTTACAGTTTGCCAGGCGGAGGCACCCAGGACAAGATGACAGGCAGCATGAAATACAAGTGTGATGATATATGCAGTACTCCAGGAAAGAGAGAGGGAGCTCCCTCCAGTGGGTGAGGCACATAACTGGGCATTAGGATTCCTGGATTCTAGTCCGGGCTCTGAGGTGCTGCCTGTGCAACCTTGCATAAGTCACATGCAGATGTTGTTCCAAGAGGGGCAGGTTCAGATGCCTGGGGCCTGATCTTTAGACATGAGCAGCCCCAGCTCCTCTGACCACCTGAGGCATCTGAAATCAGAGGCCTGAAAATGTTAGCCGTAACTCCATGCCTCACTTTCTCCTGTCTGTAAAGTAGGGCGTTGGGTACCTGTACCATGTATACTGAGTAATTGCTCCATCTATATGTGAAATGTTTAAGGTAACCCCCAGCCCCCCAGCTCTTTTGGGGCATTTGCTCTTTCCACAGCTAACTTCTAAGCTGCAGACTCTCCGTGGCAGACCTGTTTTGTACCGCACCAGACGTGCCTCCCACTACACCGACATTCAGCGATTAACCCTTCACAGCCCTGCAAGACAGGTAAGCCATCTTCACTGCGGTGCTCAGACCACTTTCTGACAAGAAACTTGAGAGGCATGATCTACTGTCTCTGGCCACATGACACATGGACGGACGGACAGACAGACACCCTCCTGCAGTCCTGACAGCAAGGAAACATGGGAGCCAAGATCTGCAAGAGTGATTGGTCACTTTGGGTGTCCAAACCAACAACCCTTAGAGGAGCCAGATTCTCAGGAAGCCCTGAGCCCGTGGCCCCTTAAAGTGGTCTCAAGCATCCCAAACCTCATTTTCCTTCACAGAAAGGAGACCAAAGTAACGAAGGGAGTTTCCCACCTTGGCAGCTTTCCTGGTCTTCCCGATGTGCTTGGACAATGCGGCTGCGTACTTTCCTGCAGTGAGCTTGCAGGTGCTGAGCCCAATGTCTTTGCCTGCGTATTCCTCTGCAGTGAACCACTGCAGGCCCCAGGTGAGCAGCAGCCATCCAGTCCAGGGGAGCCTCTCCCATTGGTAAAGCTGCATGGGATGGAGATTGTGGAGCAAACTGGATCTATTCAGAGACTCCTGCCCGCACCATCCTGTTTGCGTTACCCCAGTGGTCGGCAGGGCCACCGCTGGAGCGCTGAGAGCCCTGGAAATGGGTGTGCCTCTTTACACACAGACAGGGCCAGTGGAGAGAAAGACCCAAGGGAATGAGAGGAAAGGCAGCAAGCCCCATACGGACTGACTTGAGCCATGTTTACAGCAAGGGTTAATGCGTCCCTGTTGTCAGCCGGTGCAGTGCGTGGTGCTCAGACCCTGGCACACAACAGCAGGTTCCTTTGCATGCGCATGGTTCCCCGCAAGGCTGTAGGAGATTTGTCTGACTAGCGTACAAAGCTTGAGGGGGTGGAAGGGAACCAATGCCCCCTAGCATCCCCCAGATTAACCCCCTACGCCTGTCTCTGCTCCAGTCTGCCACAGAGTTGGCAGGGGGGCTTCCCACCTTCCTTCCAAGGGGAGGGGAGAGACCATTACTCCCCTATGAGCAAAGCCCAGCTCAGCCTAGTGTCTCACTTCCCTTCCCCATCCCCGAGAGATCAGAGGAGAGCCTCTTAGCAGGGCTTAAAGTATCTGAAAAAAGTTGGGGGGTTTCCTATAAACCCAGCTGAAATAAATGGTCATCCACTGTACAGACCCTTTGCCACTTCTGTACACGTGTATGGCATCACCATGGCATTCAGATTTTAGCTCATGAAACTATTTATACCAACGTTCTGTTATTGTTTTTAAATAAGGCAAAAGGGCTCACCCAAATTAATAACATAAAATATGTCCGGTGAGTTTGAAGTTCAGCGAGATTCAATGGGGCTGGGGGTCTGTCGGGGAGGGTGTCTCAGAGTACAGGGGGCTGCGGACTTCTCAGGGATCTGGGGCTGCAGCAAATTTCAGAGGGTTTTCTCTGGAGTTTGGGGGTCTCTGGGGCATAAGTAGGTGCTTGGGGCCAAAGCCCAGTGCCCAAGGTATTGCCAGTGCTCTCCTGTCCCCACTTCACCCCCTCCCAGCTGATAAACCTGTCCTAAAAAGGTGGTGGGTGGCCAGTGGGAGAAGGTCCAGGCCCCCTTGCGACTCCTCCTGTCCCCTCCTCAGCTTCTGGGCAGCGGTGGGACCAGGGCTCCACCAACGCTGCTGTATCTGCCGCTCCCCGGGCATGGCTCCATTCTGCTCCCCACCAACACAGGCACTGCTGTGACCCTTGGCAAAGGACCCCGTGCACTACAAACACCTCTCACCTAAGACCTGACAAACTCATTACAACCTAATGAGCCTGTGAGCTCACGTAAAGCTCAAGTGGCCAAACTTCTTCTCTTATGCCATCACCGCATTAATAAGGTAGCCTTCACGAGCAATTAGTCTAAAACCATATTAAAATATTAAGTGCCTTAATTTGCCTTTGAGCCATTTTTAATGTGACTGTAGAAAGTTCCTTTGCTTCTGCTCAGCCCTGATCTCAGCCTACATCCTTAAGTCTGGAAATTGTCTCAAAGTTTTTTTACCTGCGTGGAAGAAAAAAGATTAAAGAGACTGCATGATGCTGCTCAGGAAAATGAAGAAAGGCCCTCCAGAGATTCAGAAAACTGCAAGCATCAAAGATTTTAATACTGGGCGAAAAAGAAAAAAAAAGGGTAATGGCACTTGTATCCTAGCCTGACACTTTGCTGTTGTAAACTGTAATAATGAGGGATAACACTGGGTTTTTTCAGGAGTGTTAAAGGGACCACGTTAAAGCCTGAAGGACACAAGTGTGTCCTAGCTGTGTAACCCCCCTTTCGGTACTGACTTAGTGCCTGTATGATGCTGTGATGGGGTGTGCTCCCCACGCTGGCCCTGCAGGAGTTGAATTGGGCCAAGTGGGCCCAATCAGCCAATTAGGCTGTAATCTGGGAGGATTAAGCCTGGGTGGAAAATCCTGATTAGGGGAAACTCAACTGTGTGGAACAGGCGGGGCTTGTAGAAAGACAGGAAATTGGAAGCAGAGGGACTGCAGGGAGGTAAGCTGCAGTCACTCCCTGGTAGGAGGGAGCTAAGAGGCTGGTGGACCCAGGGGATTGGGGAGGCCCAGGCCCAGGCCTAAAGAAGAGGCTCAGGGAAAGGTGGCAAGGTGAAGGAGGGACAGCTTGGTTGCTGTTTAGAGGGTCCCTGAGCTGGAACCCAGAGTAGAGGGCAGGTGGGTCTGGGTTCCCCTGCCAGCTGCTGAGGGGATGGCCCTGGAGTAGTGAAGGGGAGGACTGGCTGAGATTGTGGGTGAGCAGGGACTTTGATACACGCCCCCTGGAAGGGGAAAACCACCCAGTGACCTGGCTGGAGGGCTGAGTCGTGGAGAGGATGCTGAAGTTCCTGGAGCGAGAGTGGGAAGTGTGCCGGCTGGAAGGGGCACTGGCTATAACTGTAGGTGAGGGTGTGGTTACAGACAAATAGGCAGTAAAAGTACTAAATGAATAAAAGGATGAGCGATAATAATAATAAGTCTTAATGACTAAAAGCTATGCCAGCAGACACTTTTGTTCAGGAACACTGGGGGAGCATATGGTCACCTGACCTAGTGTGTATCTTCCCCTCTACCCCCAAACAGTGGTCATGGGGCTGGGAGGCCAGGGCCCCCACTTTTTAACATGGGTGTAGTTTGGGGACAGGTGGCAGCATTGCCCCCCTACCTCAAGCAGCAAGCCTCTGGCAGGCACAGGCAGGGGCTGCACTTTGCAACAGGGGAGGTGAGCTGTGCCTGCTTGAGGCTTGCCCCCTGCCCCCCAAATTCTGCCCATGTTAAAAAGTGAGGGGCATAGTTCCCGGCCCCCTGGTTCCAGTGCCAATGCCCCCCGCACACACACTTACTTCTAGGAAGGTTCTGGTGCTCTGGCCCCCACATCTCAGGTACCTGGTTGCTGTACATGGGGAGGGACGTGTTGCAGGCTGGTGAGGAGACACTGTTAGAAACACACATTATCGTACTGGGAATTGGCAGGGTTTGATGATGCAGGTAGAGGAAAGGCCTGTCGGAGATGCAAGGTGCCTTAATGGTGCACGACCGAACCCAAGCCACCGGTGTAACTATAACACAGGGTCCTCACGCAGAGTCTATTTCTCTCTGAGCCGTCAGGAGCCTGGTGCAGGCCAGCAGCTTTCCTGGGGGAGCATGGGAAAGGGACTAACCACCCGTCCCATTTTGGAACAGTGCTGACAGTTGCAAAAGGGCCCAGTCTCCAGATCCAAACCCCTGGATCTGTGGTGGGCTGCTGTAGGTGATGGCCGGGAGGGGTGGGCTGTTTTCTCCTGGTGCCGGCAGGCTGGTGGCAGGAAGAGTGGGTTGTCCCCTGCTGAGGCTTTCCTGCAGGCTGGGTTACAGACTGGCCAGTGCAGTGCTGGCCGGCTGTGGGGAGAGCCCAGGGAATGCTGGGCCATTTACAGCCACCCTCCTTTCCCGGGCTCTGCACTGATCAGACACTGCTTCCATCTGCATGGCTGTCCCCTGCCCTCTGATGGGTTGAAGGAGAAGGGTCACCAAGGTGACTGTGGTGTTGCATCCCCTCCCCTGGTGCTGGGGAAGTCACCAGTGCAGGGCTCAGCTATGGAGCTCAAGGGGCCCAGAAGGGGTGTCTCTCCCCTTGGGGCACTGCCCCTGTGCTAACGGGTGGCGGGGGCTACACCTGTGTATCCCAGGGTATAAAATACCAGTATTAACAAACACATTGCAATCCCTCCCCTTTCCTGTGCTGCTGTGGGCAGACGCCGTTCTCCACCCACAGGCTGTCATCACACGAGGCAGAGCTAGGGTGTCATGCTGCAATGGAATCAACCAGGCCAGCCATGGCCTAGGGGATCTAAAAGGGTAAGTGGGGACACTGAAGAATTCCACAACTAAACGCCTTGGATTTCCCTAACAAACCTGTGATTTGATGGGTGGAAAAAATGTTTCCAAGGAGTGATGGAGATTAACCAGGGCCCTAACTAGCAACGTGTGCAAAACCAAACCAAAGCAGCCCAGAACACACAGCAGAAGGAGGGAAACCTATTTCAAGATGATGGGGTGCATTCTGTCCCTGCAGCAGTAGGAAAGGCTGAAGCAGCCCCCTGAGGAATACTTATTGAGTGTTATTGCTGGAGCATGTAGGGGCCCCCTGTGTGCTGCCAACTTGGGTGGGATGGGATAGGACGGGCTGGGGTGGGGCCAGAAGCAGGAGAGGATGTGTTGAGGGATGAGCACAAAGGTCTCTGTTTATTCTGCATTCCAGAGCAGGCAACAGGCAGCCACGTGAGGCTGGTCTAAATCTGAGCAGATCCTGAGATTGCTTCAATTTGTACTGCTCCCCCCTTTGAGCAGCCCAGTATTAGGGCAGTGTGAAAGCCACCCCCTCTGTTTCCCATCTCCTAGGCTGTGCCGTCTGCACCCTCTCTTGAGAGGTGCAGTACAGAATTTGGACTGAAGCCTTGACTACCAAGCAATTTATCCAAGAACTGGAGTTGTCACATGCTTTTATACATTAATCCCCGAGCCATCATTAAAGTCCATTAATTGGAAAACATACGGAAACAATGGATCTCCCCTTTGTTGTGTATCCCATAACTCACTCTCTCCAGAGAGACAGTCTGCACAAAGCAAGCCAGCTGGTGGGGAAGCGTGGTCTTTCGAATGCCCTAAAATTATCCTCTTCACCTCCTGGTAGTCTAGCTAAGCCATAAGCAATAGGCTCAGAGACACTTAACCCTTCAGGTTCTGGATTGATTAAGTGTGTGTCAGTTCCCTTTGCTGATGGAGCTAACAGAGTTAGTTCTGTAGCTCCCAGAGCAAACTGTCCTTTCTAGAGCTCAAGGTCTCTTGTACCTTCTCTTATTATTCTTGTATGTTCAGCATAATGGACATAGATCCTTATGTCCACATGTTCTAGTCTATAGGGTGTATTGGGACTACAAGCATGACCATGGCATTTAATGACCACAGCAGATGGTGGTGATCGTGGTATTGCGGAAGCCAGGGAACCTGTGCCCCAGCTTTTGAAAAGCAATGTGCTGGCGACAGCGAGGATACAAGCAGAACACAGACCGGGTTCTCCACTGCCCCAGGAATTCAATCTCTGGCCATCTCTTGATTGCACGTGGAAGATTGCTCCCCCTCCTTACACACGGGAAATATTGCAGGTTGCTCAGAGCAGTGACCGTGTGAATCTGGCCCCGGCGCCTCTTTTAGAAACTCTCTTGTGTTCTTTCAGCATGACAGGGGAGGGCTGCTGCATTTGAACCACTTGAAAAACATACACTGGCAGATTTAGGTCTCTTTCTGCCTCTCCTTTTATAGTAAGTGACACACTGAGCACTCCTGCCCCAGAGACGTGTGGTTTCCTGCATCCTGTGTGCAGTCTGTTTTGGGGCCTGTGATCTCATGAGGCTGTCTGTGTATGTCATCTTCACTACAAAGAAAAGACAAGGAAGCCATTTTGGGGGCTAAATAATAATAATGAATATGCTTTATGTCCAGCTAGAGCTTTCCATCCAAGGCTCTCCAATCACTTAATTAACACTGAGTTCAGCCTCACAACCCTTCTGGGAGGTAGTTTGGAACTAGGGATAAGGAAACTGAGGCACACAGAAGTTTATCGATTTTAAGCCCACAAGGAGCCGTTCTGATCATCAAGTCTGACCTCCTGATAGCGCAGGCCAAAGTCATTTCTGTACAAAGCACCCAGTCTTGGTTTAAAGAGATTGCAGCAGGGACCCGCTTCCCCAGCCTCTTCCACCGCCCCGTAGCCAAGGACACACTCCCCATCCACCCCCTAGGACTGGTGGGCACCCCACAAGCTTTCCCCTGGAGGTGCTCAGCTCTACCACAATGGGACCTGTGTATGTCTGCACGCCCGGCCCGCAACCCCCACCTGCCCCTGCCAACCTCCCCCTCCCTCACAATCCATTCCCCACCCCTTCCCAGCTGAGCTCCTTGCCGTTGGGCTCATAGTGCTGGGTGGCCATGGTGCAAGGCGAGGGTGGTGGCTGGGCCCCGTCTGGGGGCTGCCCAGGCAGCAAGGCCTGCGGGAGCTGGGCATGGAGCAGATGCTGTGGGGTGGGTGTCAACATGGAGTCTGCTTGTGGTGAAAGGCCTGGCAGCGCTGGTGGCGTCGCCAGGAACAGTCCCGAGCCCCACGGCCACCATCTTACTCATGCCGGGGGGGTTGGGAGGAGAAGCAGCTGGGGAGGGGACAGGAGCATGTCAGTGGCAGCTAGCTGGAGGCTGATTCCTGCTCTTTTGGGCCCCTGGGAAGAGGGCAGAAACACTTCCCTGCCCCTCCCTGGGCAGCCCTACCAGCATCATGCCCCACTGCCTGGAAGGGACTGAGGGAGGGCCCAAAATCTGCTGCCCTAGGTAGCTACGTAGCTTGCTTCTGCCTAGAGCAGCCTCCGACCACATCCCTAGGTTAACTCTTGTTGTTAAACAAAACAGCCTTATTTCTAGCTTGTCTAGTTTCAGCGTCCAGCTACTGGATCTTGTTCTGTGCCTTCGAGCTGTCTGCTAGAAACCGCTTCCCCAATGAGGTACCTGTACACTGATCACATCAACTCGGAACCTTCTCTTGGGAGAACTACATGGATTGAGCTTCTTTAGTCTTTACTGGAGGGCTGGGTAGACCTCAAATTGTTCTGGTAGCTCTTTTGTGAACCCTTTCCAATTTTTAAACATTCTTTTTTAATGTTCTGATGAAAGGGGGAAGGGATAGCTCAGTGGTTTGAGCACTGGCCTCCTAAACCTAGGGTTGTGAGTTTAATCCTTGAGGGGGCCACTTAGGGATTTGGGGCAAAAATCAGTACGTGGTTCTGCTAGTGAAGACAGGGGTCTGGACTCAATGACTTTTTGGGGTCCCTTCCAGTTCTATGAGATAGGTATATCTCCATATATTATGGGGGGAGGGAGAACTCAGTGGTTTGAGTATTGGCCTGCTAAACCCAGGGTTGTGAGTTCAATCCTTAAGGGGGCCATTTAGGGATGTGGGGCAAAAAAAAAAAAAGTTGGGGATTGGTTCTGCTTTGAGCAGGGGGTTGGACTAGATGACCTCCTGAGGTCCCTTCCAACTCTGATATTCTATGATTCTATGAAAGGCATCAGCAAAGGGCAAAAAATCATTAGCAGGTTTGGTAGTGCCCAGTGGAGAAATACTTTAAGTTTTGGGATAAAAGTCCCTTCCGAGTCCCTTGGACCTGCTCAGAAAAAAACCCACAAACCACACCGGCTTTTGTCACTGAGTTTTTGATAAACCTCTCCTGCAGCTGGACGCATTGTGTGTAACGGGCCCCCAGATCTGATTGGCCAGGCTGTGCAAGCTGCTCTGAGCAAGCAGCAACAATGTAGCTCACCCCAGTGAGCCTCTGAGAATTAAATTGAGCTGATCTGGAGAGTGAGGGGAAGGGAAACCCAGGTGGTGCTAGTGGAGGGGCTGGCATGGAGAACAGCATCAGCATAACTTTGCATTTAGTTTCTGTGATAATTGTTGCCTCTCTTTCGCTTGGTCTATACTACAGAGTTAGATGTAGGCTGCCTTCCGTCGACCTACCTAACTCTTTAAGCGTCTACGCTAAAATGTATCTTCCACTGACGTAACTCGTCCACTACACTGACTTAACTCCACCTCCGCGAGAGGCATAGTGCTGAGGTTGATGTAGTTAGGTCAACACACTGTCAGTGTAGACTCTGCGTCACTTACATCAACAGTTACTGCCTTTCAGACACCGTCCCACAGTGCCCCACACTGACAGTTCAATCCGTGCAAGCACTTCTGGTGAGGCCGTGCACTGCTGAGCACAGTGTGGACATGCAAAAGCGATTTAATGACTGCGGTGGCTGTGCGTTGACGTAACTTAGGTCGACTTGATTTTGTAGTGTAGACTTGCCCTTTGACTCTGCATCCTTTTCAGGAGTCATTTACTGCAGTGCTTCTCAAAGCCGGTCCGCCGCTTGTTCAGGGAAAGCCCCTGGCGGTCCGGGCCGGTTTGTTTACCTGCCACGTCCACAGGTTCGGCCGATCACGGCTCCCACTGGCCACGGTTCACTGCTCCAGGCCAGTGGGGGCTGCAGGAAGGGCGGCCAGCACATCCCTTGGCCGCGCCGCTTCCCGCAGCCCCTATTGTTTACCTGCGGATGCGGCAGGTAAACAAACCGGCCCGGCCTACCAGGGGCTTTCCCTGAACAAGCGGCGGACCAGCTTTGAGAAGCACTGATCTACTGCCCATGTGGAGGGGAAAAGACATAGACCCTGTGTGTGATACATCTGATCACATGCATGTGAAATACAAATAATATATATTAAACAATTACCCAGCTCTAACAGCATTTTACAATACAGCTGAAGAGCTGTATTCCTCAAACCAGACAGATTAGATTGTAAGGACTCCGGGGTAGGGACCTTGTCTTCATACCTATTAAACACCTATCTAGCTGTTAGCACTTTACAAGTAATAAGTAATAGTAACACTCAGACAAAGGTTAATTAAACACTTTCTAAAATGACTGAGCTCAGTTCCTCTCTGAGCTCCCATGGGGGCTAGCGTACTCTGTTCAGCCCTCCAGGTCTTTAAGGCACTGTCTAATTTCAGAGCTATTGGAGAGCAAGAAAACCCTATGTCCAGGGCTGGGTTTACAGAGTTGGAAAAGCAAAGAGCTAAAGTAGAGATGAAGGACAAGGGCTTAGAAGTGTTTGGACTGACCAGTAACAATTGTACTGCTCAGTAGCAGCAGTTCCTTCATGAAAGGAAAGGATCGTGTTTCAGGAGGAAAGTTTGAGAAAGGAATCTGGGTTTTTATATTCCTTTATTTGATATAGTGGAGGAAGCTCAGGAAGAAATATGAGGAGTTTTCTGGCATGGTTAAAAGAATGAAACCCAGCTGACTAGCTGGCGTAGGATCTAATTTAACATAATCTTGCTGCTGCTGGATATTACTGAATGTGACACATCTTAGAAGTCTAGCAGAAATTAGGGCTGTTAATTAATTGCAGTTAACTCACATGATTAACTCAGAAAAATTATCATAATCACAATTAATCGCAGTTTTAATCACACTGTTAAACAATAGAATACCAATTGAAATTTATTAACTACTTTGGGATGTTTTTATACATTTTCAAATATATTGATTTAAATTACATCACAGAATACAAAGTGTACAATGCTCACTTTATATTATCTTTTATTACAAATATTTGTGTTATAAAAATAATAAACAAAAGAAATAGTATTTTTCAATTCACCTCATACAAGTACCATACTGCAATCTCTTTATCATGAAAGTGCAACTTACAAATGTAGATTTTTTTTTTTTTGGTTACATAACTGCACTCAAAAAACCCAATGTAAAACTTTAGAGTCTACAAGTCCACTCAGGCCTACTTCTTGTTCAGCCAACCACTAAGACAAACAAGTTTGTTTACATTTACGGGAGATACTGCTACCAGCTTCTTTCACAATGTCACCTGAAAGTGAGAACAGGCGTTCGCATGGCACTTTTGTAGCTGGCATTGCAAGGTATTTACTTGAGTGTAAATTGTAAAGAATTAAAAAGGAATGCAGGGCAGGGTGCCTGCTGGGCACCGCAGGCCATGAGGGAGTGCTCTGGGGTGGCACCTGTCCACACTGTACTCCCAGTGTTTCTAGCCCATTTGAAAGCAGGGAGTACCAGAGGCTAAGCTTGTTCTCAGGAGAATTCCAGGCCACTTTTCAGGCTCAGATGTGAGTGAGCACCAGATCAACCTCTCAACATTTGAGTTCTCCTCTAAATCTAAACTGTGATCCTACCGAGGTTCCTGCGTGGCTACCTAAAATAAAGTGAGATCTTTTCAACAGAAGTGGGCAAAAAAAGTGTGTAACAAAATCCAACGTCTGGAAGTGAACTTGGTCCAAGTTTCAATCAGAACTGAAAATAAGGAATCTCTGGGTACCAAAGCCCCTGTCCTTTGCATGATTCTGCTCCACACCAAACTGACAGGACTGGGGCTCGAGTGCAACCTTTGCAGGGGCTGTTGCTTTGTTGAAGGCTGTCTCCTGAAAGGTAATAAATTCACCCATTGTTTATGATGAAGGCTCTGTCTGCAGTGGACTGGACAGGGCAAGATGCTGGTAATTTTGATTAGCTGGGAGCTTGGATCTGCAGAGCACAAGTAAGAGTTCCAAAGGCCTTAAAAGCCAGAATTATTTATACCCAAAATGGTGCAAGATCCTTGATGCCAGTCTAAAACAAAACTACATACACTGTATAGAAAATAATGACAAACTTGTTCTTTGTTTAACTTTATCCCCCCAGAATACAGGGCCTGTTGGGTTAGCAAGGTTACAGCTCTACTAATATTGTCAGGTTTTGTAACAGAAACAGAGAGTTATATAGTAGAGGCTGCTTCATTACGGCAACGCCTAAATTCAAACTCATCCCAAGAAGCAGATGTCGAACAGGATGTGCTATTTTCATTTGCTTTCACCTCCTTCACTTGTTTACACTGCTTCCTTCTGAGCCCCTCCTGCTAGAGAAACTTGCAGTGCATTTGTTTCATTCATTTTGTTACAGTGGAATGAGACTGAGCAATTGGAAAGAAAACCGATGTAGCAAACTGCATCCTTTCACTGCAGGTAACCATCTCACAGAACATTGCACTGTTTAAATGAAATGTATGAACACTATTTTACATTATGGCCACATCTCTGCATCTGAATTCATTCAAATGGAGCATTTGTGAAACGATAGTGTTTAAAGTTGCTCAGAAAAAATGGTGTGGAACTCCTTGGTTATTATTTCTCCATAACTCTTGATCAAATTTGCTCCATTTTCATGTAAAAAGATTTTCCAAAGTGCCAGCCCTGCACAATTATCCTGAAATCTGCAAGTTAAACTTCTTTCTAAAGAAAAGAAAAGAAACTGGACCTGACTACAAGAGGCTTATCAAAACCATTTATCTGAAAGAGCAGAGAAAAAAGATTGCAGCTTGCTACACAACCTACTCCTCCAGCCAACTTCGAGCGACCACCACGGTGCTGGGACCAGGGAGATCAGAACCACTGATGGTAGAGTCTCTGAATCCTAGATTTATGAGGACAGTATTTGTTGATGAGCATCTCTGCAACTGGTTCAATGACAAATGGATAATGCTGGAGTAACACTCATCATAGCCAGGAAAGTGACTGTGGGAAAATCACACTTTGTTACTGATTCTTTCTGGTCTCTGTGTCTTCAAGACATAATTGTTTAATTTTCTGATAAAAATACCATATGGGTTTACTTCTGTAGCTACCGCAGAGCCAACATACTCGCAGAAGAGTGGACTGGATTCCATTTGATTTCCTGAGATTTCCACTCCATTTTAACCTAAGTTCTGAGATCTTGTTGCTGACGACGTATGCAGCAGAAAGAATACAGCTTGACTTTCAGATTCCAGCGTGAGCTGCCAAGTGCTGCTGCTCAGAGAAGGAACATTTGGTCTGGTTTGAAAACTGTTCAGATTGAATGTGGACATCTCTGAGGGAGAATATGCTGAGATGAGAGGACATGCAGCAGAGCATCACATGCAGCAGAGCATCACCACCACTTTGCTCATGGAGAAGGAGCCAGGGGGCGGCTGTCTCTGAGTTGGAAAAGGACTCGCGTGACTATCAACTGATTCTGGGCCACAGGTTTTCTCAGTAGACACTGGCATGCATTTGCATATACTGCAGTCTGGCAGCTTTTGAAATTGACAGGAAGGAAGACCAAGTAAGACCCACAGCACAGGAAGAGGTGAGGAGCAAAACTGAAAGAAAGCTACTCAGCTGGAACTGCAAGAGCGAGGTGAGGCAGGGAGACTAGTAATAGTGCACGGTGGCGGGTGAACTTTGCATCTGCATCACTTTGGTCTAAGAAGATTCCTGATTTCCGTACAGTCTTCTGAGTCCTCTGAAAACTCTCTTGAGGCCCCTCAGGTGGGGAGGAAGCTCCCTCAGAAATGGAAGAGCGCCTCTTGCATTTTCTTTTGTGAACTTGGACGTCTCGGCAAAGGAATTCCAGCCGCATAGAGCAAATGGTCTCAAAATCCCTGGGCTTGGCTTAAAAAGAAGCCTAGAGATGATGGACAAGCTTGGGTATTGAGGTGGCTGTTGGACTTGAGGGAGGCTGCAGCAAACTGAGGTAAGTTTTGGAGGGATCCCTTGGATCATTTTTCTTCTTGTGGATGGGGCTAATAGAAAGAGGGGAAAGCTTTGGCACTGTGCTAGGGATAGGAGAAGTGCCGCAGGCTGCAAACATTGTTACCCCAGTGGTCAGTATGGACTGTCATGGAAAACCTGGCATGGGATAACTATATTGCCCTGGGGTAATCTGCCTGGGTATGGGATGAACATAACGGTTGAGGAGAGACAAGCTGACGTGAGATAGCATAAGGAAGTCCATCTGGTGTGCAAGAATGGCTCAGGTCTGAGATCTGTACAGGCATGAAAGAGTTGCTCTGGCTGGCCTGGAATTGATGGAGCTGCCTCAGAACGTTACAGCCCTACTGACCTTTGAATTTTGTTTAACTTCGTAGATTTCAGTGTCCGTAATACAGACAGTAACTGAACAGAGAGGGAAAGGTCTGAGAGAGCACTGATGGGCCTGGACAGGCTCTGAACAGGCCCAAGTGTCACTCAGCCCTTCTTGTGCTGCATCATGTCTGCATAGAGACCATAGGGGTGAGTTAAAGATGGAGAGGCAACCTGAAGTCTGAATGTCTTTGCTTGCGTGGCTTTATGTGAGATTCCTGCCCTTACATTTTCAAAATCACCACTAAGTTTCTAAGATTTAGCCATACAGGTCCCACATATGGTAAAGACCTTTTAAACATTTCATCCTGTCCGTCTTATCAGTAAGGTGAAACCCTAATAAAAAGGAATGAAACGAAGCTCTACACCAGTATGTGCTGCAGAGCGTGTACCACCGGTACAAAACTCAAGCCAAGTCACAAGGTGACTGCCCCTGAATGAGGCGTTCTCACCACCAAAAAGAGAGCAGCAGAGTTTGGAACCCTTCCGTGGTTTGACATATTGACGCCTTATAAGCTGCAGGTGGAGTTCCTTTAAAAAAAAAATTCAAAATTCTTTTCTGTGCTGAAGCCCCAGAGATAATGAAATCTTTAAAGCAGAAATCATCCTGTCATGTGCTTTGATAGGGCCTTTCATCCTGAAGGATCCCAAAACACTTTACATATAACCCATAGGACTCATGTCAAGAAATGCAGAGAACACTAGGGAGGAACATGGCAAGTATTTAACAGGTCCCAACAATGCAGCACAGCAGTTTGGAGTGTGAAGTCAATGCTGAACCCAGTTAAAACTACACAGGGAATTGAGGTATCAAGTTACTTGTGCTGGAATTTACCTAGGACATCAGGGTCTATCCCACTCTTACTGAGAGCATCATAGGATCTTTATTGATCACAAGTGACCACTGCTTCCTTGTACCATGGGGGTGAGAGGGCATTAGTTCATTAGTGCCACCACTGAAACGCCAACCCTACTTGTTGCATTCCAGTGTCCTGAGCAAGAACTAACCAGTTCTAAACCTGCTTCCCTTGTGGGAATCCACTGAGCTCCCAGCATAAGGACAAGTGTATGTCTCCTAAGAAGCTGCCTGACAAGTTTCCTTCTTGAGAAGTTGAATTGGCCTGCTGAGCTTCAACTGCTGTGGCTTCAAACAGGTTCTTGCTAATTTAAATGCCTGGAAAGGAGCTGCCGACAGGCCATTACCATGAGCTGGGTGCTGTGTGCTGGGTGCTGTGACAGTTCAGTATTAATAAACCCCAAATCATTTCCAGGGTGGCAGACAACTGTGATATGGCTAACAGACAATGATGACTCTAGTTGCAGGCGGAATATTCAGCAGGGTTTGCGTCCAACTAACCTACTGGAGAGAAATGCAGACCACACAAGACGGAAAGTGGATTTGCCACTAAATTAAATGCTTTTTGCAGAGCTTTGTCCTTGGGGCAGCAGCAGCTAACTCAGTAAATATATAACTCTGAAGATTACCTATGCTGTAAATGCAGCAGATGGTACTTTTCTCTGTGAGGTTAGCCTTTTTTTTTCTGTCTGGAATGATCCATAAACTAGATCCTGATTTCGCTGAGTAGATTTGTTGTTTGGATGAACAATTTTTAGCCTATGGGTTGTTCGTGAACTATTCTCTTCCAGTATTTGCTATTTGTTATTCATGACCAGTCACCTAAATCAGATGATGAGGTTTCTGCTCACTGACTGGATGACTGAAACAGGGGAGTAGCAACCAATGCACTTTGCAGCACATGTTTTTGGATGAATAATCATCCCTGTAAAGTTTGTGAAACTTTTGGAATCTCAAACGTTTTTCCCAGTGCCCAGCTAGTGTCCGAATCCTCATGAATGAGGATAATATGAACCTACAAATAGCAGCAGAGCTCATCCCATACATGTGTATATCTGTATTTCCATTGTTCAGCCAGCTCTACGCACTGCTCTGTAGAGTGTTCCGAGATGGAGGGTGTATGAAAAGGGCCATAGGAAACAATAGGCTCCTCTGTTCATTAATGGAAACAGATGTGTGGTAATGTTTGCTGAAAGGGGACTGTTCCTCCTCTGAGGGGCTGGCTTCTCCCCATAGGGAGTGGTTCTGTGTCTTTCCCCTCTGAGATTCACCCACAACACTAAGGTCCTTCCTTGCTCCTGCCTCTCTCTTCTTCCCCATCCCAACAGCCTTCTCCTTTCAAGCTTGGTTTCTTTCCCTGCTGAATCGGGTCTGTAGCAAGGCGCACGGCTGGGCCCCTCTGGTTTTGGCCCTTGTTGCCCTCTCCAATCAGTCAGGAATGCCTCAGCTTCATGCAACACCAGTGTTCTTTATTTACAGTTGTTTTCCCGCTGCCACTTTCCACCTATGTACAGGTTTCACAGCCAACTTTGCCAAGTGCAGGCCTGGCCAGCAACAGACCAGAAGGCTCCCACCTCCCTCTGTGCCTGGCCTTTCTCTTCCCCCCTTCCTCCTTTCTCCATGGCTTCCTCCCAGCCTTTATAGCCCTGGCTAATGAGGCTGGCAGGTGCTGCCCGTTACCAGGCAGACATAGGTCTATCCAGCCAGACCCAATCAATTTCCCTTGATTGGGGCTGGAGTGGCAGGGGCTGATTAAGTGTTTCTCACTCAGCACCCTGTCACAGGGTCCCTTCCCTTTGGGGACGTTGCCCATTCTGCTCCCACCAGGTCTGTTTCAGTGCCTACGATCAGCATTCCTCTCCCTGCTTTCTGGGAAACTGTCACTCGGGCTGATCCAGGACTGGACCTGCAGTGTGGGGCAGAGACACTCCCATACTGCAGCGTGGCCTTGCTCCTGGCGGGAGGGCAGGATGTATTGAGTATGGATTGTCCCAGAAACTGAGGAACCTTGTAAGGGCTCCAAGGGACACACTGGCAGCAGGCCCGCCGACAGCAATTCTGGGCCCCAGGGCAGATCAGTCAATGGGCCCCATAGGACGCGGTCTGCCTGACATTTGGGCGATGCTGCCGGCTGCGCTGCTGGCATGTTCCCTCTAATTTTTTCCATCCACGTGAGCAATACATTTTATGTGCACCGAGGTATGTGCGGATGTGCACCACCAGTAGAAACAAAAAACCTAGATATCATATATATTTAAACAATTTACCATAGGGATAATTACTCCAGCCAGAACAGGCTAGACATTTTAGAACTCACTACTCAAAGAATTAAATTTAAGTGTAAGAGAAATAAAAATTATGAAATGCATAGACCAGTCAAGACACTAAAATAACACACTTTGAACACCTCTGAACAACATACTAACCCACAGAAACCTTCCTACCAACACTACAAAAAGAAGGATTCTGGGTGGACTCCTCCTGAAGGTCGAAACAACAGACTGGACTTCTACATAGAGTGCTTCTGCCGACGTGCACGGGCTGAAATTGTGGAAAAACAGCATCACCTGCCCCATAACCTCAGCCGTTCAGAACACAACGCCATCCAGAGTCTCAGAAACAACTCTGACATCATAATCAAAAAGGCTGTTGTCATCATGAATAGGTCGGAATATGAACAAGAGGCTGCTAGGCAGCTCTCCAACACCACATTCTACAGGCCATTACCCTCTGATCCCACTGAGGGTTACCAAAAGAAACTACACCATCTACTCAAGAAACTGCCTGAAAAATCACAAGAACAAATCTGCACAGACACACCCCTAGAACCCCGAGCAGGGGTATTCTATCTGCTACCCAAGATCCATAAACCTGGAAATCCTGGACGCCCCATCATCTCAGGCATTGGCACCCTGACAGCAGGATTGTCTGGCTATGTAGACTCCCTTCTCAGGCCCTACGCTACCAGCACTCCTAGCTATTTTCGAGACACCACTGACTTCCTGAGGAAACTGCAATCCATTAATGATCTTCCTGAAAACACCATCCTAGCCACTATAGATGTAGAAGCTCTTTACACCAACATTCCACACAAAGATGGACTACAAGCCGTCAGGAACAGTATCCCCGATAATGTGACGGCAAACCTGGTGGCTGAACTTTGTAACTTTGTCCTCACCCACAACTATTTCACATTTGGGGCCAATGTGTACCTTCAAATCAGCGGCACTGCAATGGGTACCCGCATGGCCCCACAGTATGCCAACATTTTTATGGCTGACTTAGAACAACGCTTCCTCAGCTCTCGTCCCCTAACGCCCCTACTCTACTTGCACTACATTGATGACATCTTCATCATCTGGACCCATGGAAAAGAAGCCCTTGAGGAATTCCATCATGATTTCAACAATTTCCACCCCACCATCAACCTCAGCTTGGACCAGTCCACACAAGAGATCCACTTCCTGGACACTACAGTACTAATAAACGATAGCCACATAAACACCACCCTATACTGGAAACCTACTGACCGCTATACTTACCTACATGCCTCCAGCTTTCATCCAGACCACACCACTCGATCCATTGTCTACAGCCAAGCTCTACGATACAATCGCATTTGCTCCAACCCCTCAGACAGAGACAAACACCTACAAGATCTCTATCAAGCGTTCTTACAACTACAATATCCACCCGCTGAAGTGAAGAAACAGATTGACAGAGCCAGAAGAGTACCCAGAAGTCACCTACTACAGGACAGGCCCAACAAAGAAAGTAACAGAACGCCACTAGCCATCACCTACAGCCCCCAACTAAAACCTCTCCAGCGCATCATCAAGGATCTACAACCTATCCTGAAGGACGATCCATCACTCTCACAGATCTTGGGAGACAGGCCAGTCCTTGCTTACAGACAGCCCCCAAACCTGAAGCAAATACTCACCAGCAACCACACACCACACAACAAAAACACTAACCCAGGAACCTATCCTTGCAACAAAGCCCGTTGCCAACTCTGTCCACATATCTATTCAGGGGATACCATCATAGGACCTAATCACATCAGCCACACTATCAGAGGCTCGTTCACCTGCACATCTACCAATGTGATATATGCCATCATGTGCCAGCAATGCCCCTCTGCCATGTACATTGGCCAAACCGGACAGTCTCTACATAAAAGAATAAATGGACACAAATCAGACGTCAAGAATTATAACATTCAAAAACCAGTTGGAGAACACTTCAATCTCCCTGGCCACTCGATTACAGACCTAAAAGTCGCAATATTACAACAAAAAAACTTCAAAAACAGACTCCAACAAGAGACTGCTGAATTGGAATTAATTTGCAAATTGGACACCATTAAATTAGGCTTGAATAAAGACTGGGAGTGGATGGGCCATTACACAAAGTAAAACTATTTCCCCATGCTTATTTCCCCCCCCTCCCCCCCCAAAGTTCCTTATATCTCCTTGTCAATTGCCGGAAATGGGCCATTTTCATTACCACTACAAACAGTTCTTTTTCTCTCCTGCTGATAAAAGCTCACCTTAACTTATCACTCTCCTTATAGTGTGTATGGTAACTAGGGTGACTAGACAGCAAATGTGAAAAATCGGGACAGGGGGTGGGGGGTAATAGGAGCCTATATAAGAAAAAGACCCAAAAATCGGGACTGTCCCTATAAAATCAGGACATCTGGTCACCCTAATGGTAACACCCATTGTTTCATGTTCTCTATGTATATATATATCTTCCTACTGTATTTTCTACTACATGCATCCTATGAAGTGGGCTGTAGCCCACGAAAGCTTATGCTCAAATAAATTTGTTAGTCTTTAAGGTGCCACAAGTACTCGTGTTCTTTTTGCGGATACAGACTAACACGGCTGCTACTCTGAAACCAGAGAATAGATGTGCATTGCAGGAAGTACCAAGAAGTAACAACAATAATAATACAAGTATGTGTTGGGAGGTGAGTGTGAAAAAGACTCTGTGTGTGTGTGTGTGTGTGTGTGTGTGACACAGAGACAGTGTGTGTGCTGGCNTATTTCGAATTTCCCGCTCTTACCTCGCGTCCTAGCAGCGCGGGATCGACGGCCGCGGCTCCCCCTTCGACTCCGCGAACTCCGCTCGCCCTGCTGGAGTTACGGAGTTCGAAGTAGCGCGTTCGGGGATCGATGTATCGCGTCCAGACGAGACGCGATACATCGATCCCCGCTAGATCGATGTCTACCCGCCGATCCGGGCGGGTAGTCTGGACGGGGCCTAAGAAAGGCACTCAGTCACACACTCAGGGTTCAGACCTCAGCAGCTCTGAGTCCACCTGAGCCAGGCTGTGTCCTCTCTCCCCTGCTCCGCAGAGATGGGGTACAGGGGGAGGGGGACACCCTGACATCAGCACCCTCTTTCCCCCCACTCTGCACAGACAGCAGGAGGGTCCCGGGAGCAGCTGTAGCAGGACAGAGCAACGTGGTGTGAGGGGCACCTGAACACATAGAATCATAGAATATTAGGGTTGGAAGAGACCTCAGGAGGTCATCTAGTCCAATCCCCTGCTCAAAGCAGGACCAATACCAACAGAATCATCCCAGCCAGGGCTTTGTCAAGCTGGGCCTTAAAAACCTCTAAAGATGGAGATTCCACCACCTCCCTAGGTAACCCATTCCAGTGCTTCACTGCCCTCCTACTGAAATAGTTTTTCCTAATATCCAACCGAGACCTCCCCCACTGCAACTTGAGACCATAGCTTCTTGTTCTGTCATCTGCCACCATCCTCTTTGGAACCCCGCTTCAGGTAGTTGAAGGCTGCTATCAAATCCCCCCTCACTCTTCTCTTCTGCAGACTAAATAGCCCCAGTTCCCTCAGCCTCTCCTTGTAAGTCATGTGCCCCAGCCCCCTACTCATTTCCTCTGGACTCTCTCCAATTTGTCCACATCCCTTCTGTAGTGGGGGGACCAAAACTGGACGCAATACTCCAGATGTGGCCTCACCAGTGCCAAATAGAGGGGAATAATCACTTCCCTTCATCTGCTGGCAATGCTCCTACTAATACAGCCCAATATCCCGTTGGCCTTCTCGGCAACAAGGGCACACTGCTGACTCATATCCAGCTTTTCGTCTACTGTAATCTCCAGGTCCTTTTCTGCAGAACTGCTGCTTAGCCAGACCGTCCCCACATGCTGCCGGCTGTGCGCGCTCTGCTAATCAGCTGAGCGGCACTTGAATCTTTCCCGTGGCCCGGCCTGCTGGGCAATTGCCCCCTTTGCCCCGCCCTTGTTGGCGGGCCTGACTGGCAGTAGCTGGCAGCACAGTAGTAACACAGTGCTATTGTCAATATGTACCACTCTCTCGCTCTGCTGAATGGACTTAGAGCAGCTCAGCTGGGTGTGTGAGGCTCTGGATTGCCCATGGAGGAGATTCTTCTTTATCACCAGTGGTAGAAGCTTGTGCATTTTGGAGCAAATGGATCAGAGTTGTATCCCTGCTGTTACCTTGAAATCCCAAGGGACCATGGTGACAACCAAAGTCCCGGGTGGCTTGTTAGAATAGACTTTTGCAAGTGATTCTGGTTGCTGATAGTGAGCTGGTTTTACTGTGGGATCATTAGTACCTATCCCTGGCACAAATCTGACCGCAGAAAACCCAGCAGGTCTATGCAGGCTAAGCATCCCTTCTATCCACTGGTAGCAATGGGGCTTTTCTGACTTCATTTACTCCCACAGTAATGTGAAGGAAGAGAATTCCCGACAATTGTTAAACTAGGAATAAATAAGTGTGCAAAGATTTGGAAAGATCAATTTTTCTTGGTTATATTTTACATGAAAGTTAAATATATTAACATAATTTAGGATGCTGTGATGTGCTTCTGCAACTTAGATTGGCTTTCCCATTTGGATTTAGGAAGGAAGGCTAAATGTGGTTTCATAGCTAGAGAAGAAGGGAACTAGGAGTCAAGATGCTTGCATTCAATTCCTGACTCTGCCACTCTGTCTCACATTGAACAAGTCACGTCAGCTCTCTGGGTCTCAGTTTCCCCATTGGCCCACCTCACAGGGTGATAAACCAATGTATGTACAGTGATTTGACAATTCTGGATGCAAGATGCCATTGAAGTGCATGGTCAGTACAAAACATTAATAGTGCTAGAAAAGGACACTAGATGTGTGGGACTGGGAATGAGATTTCACTCATTCTCTGAGGCTGTCAGTGCTCCTACAGGTCCGACTCCTCTGACAGCATGAGGGGGTAGGTTTCCACCACTGTGTAGTTGCAATGTAGCAATAAGATGGTAAAGTGAGTGAATACATTTCATGGGGATTGTTATGCCATGTCTTTGTGCCTTAAAGTTGTGGCATAATCACAAGGAACGAAATTATTCATTATTATTGCTGGTCCAACCCTGCACAAATGAATGTCTGGGAGCACCAAGTCTGGAATGGCTGCTTGATGCAAACATGTTCCTGCCCCTCAATTCCATTGAGTATTCAAGAACATTCATGCAAATAATCTGTTGCTTTCAGGAGTGTTTGGGATTTGGCTGCTCTTTGTGTGAACAGCCATACCCTCATGTGGACAAGACTATTCCTGACCTGTTCATTCATTGACATTCATTATGTTCCTGCTTAAAAAGTTTTCAACATCCAATTATGGCACAGAAACAATACCACATGACTTAAGTGACCAATCATACACCTGGAATAGGGTTGCAACTCTTCCCTGTTTTCACAGGACAGTCCCTACATCCAAAGGGCTGTCTCACGTTCCTCAGACCTGCAAAGTGGGACTGTCAAAATTCATGCATGCGTGCGTGCATGCATGTGCCCCACACTTCCTTTGATCTAGGTCCTAGGAGAAGGTGCCATGGGCTGGAAGCTAGGACACCATAATCCTGGTCTCACCTCTTCTACTGACAGGTTTTCATGTAATCCACAACCCTGCTGCTTTAGGAGGCAGGCAAAAAACAGTCCTGTGTTTTACAGATAAGTCAACTGCAAGGTTGCACAAGGTCATTTCTAGCAGAGGTGGGACTAGAAGCCTGGTCTTTGCTATGACAAGCCTAAATTTCATCCAACTAGACACACAGCCTTTCAGGTGTCAGATCTATGTGCCTGGGGTTCTATCTGTAACCATTGCTCTAATTACTAGCATACGCTCCCTTTCCAGAATCAGGAATAGCACTTATGGCTCCTGATACCCAGCACTTTTCCACTCTCTTACAAATAGCTGTGAGACCCACTGACAAGTTGTGTGCCGTGGCTCTTTCTAGGGGCGTGTATATGGTAATGGCTTTCTTTCGTTGTGGGTTTACTCCTTTTGCTCAAGTGGTTGAGGTCTGTGCTGTGAATCTCAAGGTCTGGGTTCAAACTCGGCTGAAAAAATGGGGAAAAAAACAGTATGAATCATGCAATGAAAGGCTGTTTCCTAATGCATTGACACACAAGGGGGAAGAGTTACGGTTGCATGGGCAAACTTAATTCTGCCATTGCCTAAATGTTGTTAGTACTTGACCTTGCAACTTTTTTTTTTTAGACATTGGCAGATTGTTTGATATGTAATATATAGTTGTTGAACCCCCCTGTAAGTTAGCACTTACCCTGAGACATCCAGTCCCTGAGTGGTGCTAATGGGCTACAGAGCCTTTCATGTGTAGGCCACCAGTTGGACTCTAATCCAGTTTAGCCAGGATTGCGAGTTGTTCCCATCTGATGGATGTTTGGTGTCCTCTATTTGAGATGGGTTTCGTGGCTCTCCGTTCAAGCTCCCACGTTACAATCTGTCTATGAGACTTTGTACTAATTGCCTGGGTGCCACGTGAAGGAGGCTGCAGGAGGCTAAGCCTCTGCAAACCTCCGCTAATGCTCCCCACCCTGGGCTGTGATGTGGGGCTCAAGGCTCCTCTGGCCCCAGTGGGTGAGAGTGGGGGGACGGAGTGGGGGCAGAGCCTCAGGCAGAAGGGGCGGGGCAGGAGGCTAGTCTCCCCGAACCGGGGGTTCATGCACCGCCCATGACTAATTGGCAGATTCATCAGAGGTCAACTACTGCATGGGCCATAGAGACTGAACTACTTCTGTCACCACTCGAGAAAGCCCCTCCCCCCGGTCAGGACGAAGGCAGGCTGGCAGGGCAATGTGTGTTGGCTGGCCGTGTGGCTGGCTTGTAGATAAACAGAGGGCTTTAGTCACCAGTCCAACACTTTTCACCAGCACTAAATCCATCCAATAATTTTAAAGCTAAAGTTTAGGGTTCTATGCTGATTATTTGCAAATATACAAGTAGACTCATTAAAAAATTTGCATAAAATGTTCATGTTACAGTGAATGTGTCCCTATTTTTTTGCCAAAAGGTGGGAGTCCGAACCGTGAATTTCAGGACAGTCTAAGGAAACCAGTCTGCGAACACCTAATGGGAAGGAAATTTGTTTTTATAAGCAATTCAGCGACTATTAATTCTCAAATGATTTGTAAGCAGGCAAAAGGGCAAATTTTGCCCAATAATGTTTCTACAATGAAGATTTCAATCCTCTCTGCTCCAGCATGCAGCACTTCACAGCAATGTGAGGTTAGAAGCAGACCCTCTGTATATTCAGAGTCAGATCTACTGACTTTAGTGGCAAAAATAAGTGTGTACTGCTTTGGGGTATGTCCACACTGCAAAAAAAGATGTGTTCACTAACCCAAGTTAAGAACATAGGTTAAAATAGCAGTGAAGACATAGCAACTTGGTTTCCCTATAGGCTTGAATGAGCTACAAACCCAAGTTAAAAGCTGAATTGCTGTGTCTTCACTGCTGTTTTAACCCGAGTTAGCTAACCTGAGTTAAGAACGCATCTTTTTTTGTGGTGTAGACAGATCTTTTCACTCCAGTTCGCTTTGGAGAGCCAACATGGCTCTGGGACAAGAAGCTGGACTCTAGCCTGGCTTACACATCAAATCGCTAACTAATTTGTGAGGCAAAAGAACCCAGGTTGGCTTCAGATCCCAGGGGGAAGTGAGTGGAGTTGAAAGCGTGTAGCTGAGTGGAGAATTTGGCTCAGACTGTAGTGGGGAGAGCAACAAACACAGGAGAATTTGTTCCTGGGTCCCGACTGATGTCAACACTTGGGTATGACGCTGGGGAATCATTGAGAGATGATCACTATGAAGCCCTTTGATGCCCAGTCTATAGAGTCAGGGTATAAGTACACATTTAGTCTAGAGTGTGGCATTAAATGAAGGTCCTGTGCTGAAGGCTTTGTGAAATGCTACCACCCAGGCGGCAGCTGTGGGAGACAGACAATGCCTCCTGGAGCTCTGGGACACCCTTTCTGCTCTGCTCCCCTTTATGACCAGAGAGCACGGAGCTGCAATTGCGATTGTCCCTGCAGCGTGGGCCCCAACGAAGTAGACTTCTTCCATCTGCCTGCCGCACCCTGGCAGAGCCCCAGGGGTCTAGCCATAGTCTGGCCCTGAGTCCCCTAAATCAGATTGCTAGGCTGGAGCTCAGAGGAGCTAGAATGCCAGCTGTTAGCTCTCACTCTGCTAAGGTCCTACAACAGAAATCAACTCCTCCCTACCCCAGAGATAGGATAGCCAGAGATGAACTGGGTTTTGACATCCACTGGATAAAAATGGCCATGCAGCTGAGAAGACCTAAGTGGAAAATTGTGGCCCACCTCCCATCCTCCTTTTCATGTTAAGTCAATGCCAAATCACTGGTAAAACAGGAAGTAGGTTTTGAGCACAGTGTCAAATCCTGACTAACTACTGTGCCATGGAGCATTATGCATGTCTCATGGGAATCTGATGTCGTGATACAGCAAAGAATATAATTCCAACGTTCTGACCCTGGTTTAACTGTCTGCCCTTAATAAGCCTGGACTGCGTCCCCTTGTGCAAATGTTATTAATGGCTGACATTGATCCACGCCTTCCAGTTAAAGATCCCACAATGCTCTACAAACTTCAGTTGGAATCCCCTTTTCACTACGGAAATGCTGCCCCTGGAGCAGAAGGTACTAACCATTTTACAGTACAACAGTGTAGGGCAGGCATTGAAGAAGGATAACCGTCTGACGCCTATTAATAGGATTTAAAGGGCAAGAATTAGACCTTTATATGGACATTATATTATATGCTAATATCTAATATTCACTATAATATAAAAACTATGGAAAACACTGAGTTACATTAGGGTAAATATTTTTCATGAATATACAGAATACTCCTGTTTATCCAAAACCCTATTCCCCAAACCTCCGCATTGTCCAAATCCCTTCCTTGTCCCCCAGCATGAGCTACACGATGCACAGGGCATGTCTCATGCTGGGGAACAAGGAAGGGATTTGGATAATGAGGAGGTTCGATTAATAGAGCAGAGACCCCAGGAGGATGAGCCCATTGCTGAACAGCTCCTGCCTTCTTGATTATCTGAGCTCCCGATTATCTGAACACAGTTACTGTGGCTTATCTAGAAAACTCCAGGCTGTATTGATACTCACCAGAGCTTTGTTCCAATCCAAATGCTTCCATCGGAATGGTGCAGGGAATGGCTTCCTATACTGTAAGATAGTGTAGTGTTCCCATCTTCTGAACAGAGTGCATGCAATGAAGGTAAATCGTGTTATCTTGTGTGAAAATGTATGGTGCATCGTTCAACCAGGAGGCACACAACTCAGCTCCTCGCACTGGTACTCTGAGAGCAGCCCAGGCACCTGGATGCTGATTGACAGTGAGAAAACATTGGAAATGGAAATAACCTGGTTATCATCATCATCATGTTCCTATTACGCCTCTGGCGTTTAGGGCAGAGACGAAGCTCCTCCACTCCTGTTTGTTTCTGGCAAGTCTTTCAATAGTTTCCCAGCTGTGCCCCAGGTTTTTCAGCTCAGCTTCCACAGCTCTTCGCCATGTTGTTTTCGGGTGGCCTCGTTTTCGCTTGCCTTCAGGTGTCCATCTTATTGCTACTCTGGTGATGGAATCACTTTCCATCCGAAGCACATGACTGATCCATCTTCAACACCTCCTGGCAATGATGGTGCTCAGATCCTCTTGGCTGCACTGTGTCAATAGATCTTGGTTTGAGATTGTTCTGGGCAAAAAAATACAGAGGATTTTTCTGAGGCAGGTTGTATGGAATGAAGACAGTTTGGACATGTCATACTTTCTCATACCCCAGCATTCTGCGCTATAAAGTAGTATANTGTATGGAATGAAGACAGTTTGGACATGTCATACTTTCTCATTCCCCAGCATTCTGCGCTATAAAGTAGTATAGAAAGTACGCAGCTCTGATAAATCTTTAGTTTGGTTTTGGTATTGTATTTTGATGATTTCCGGACTGTATTTAAGCTCCTGAAGGTGTTCCTGGCTTTATTGATTTTGTTCTGGATGTCCTGGCTTGTTCCACCATCCTGGCTGATGGTGCTACCCAAGTAGGTGAATGTTTCTACATTGGTGAAACATAATCCTTTATCCATACTGGTGATGGTGAAGCAATATTAGCGGTCATGATATCTGTCTTATTGTGGTTGATTTTCAGTCCAATTTGCTGGCTGAATGTGTTGAGTCGAGTTGTTTTTCTTGTATATGGTGTTGGGTATGTGATAGGAGAACAACATCATCTGCGAAGTCCAGGTCTTCAAGGGATGAGAAGAGTGTTCATTTAATGCCTCTTGGCATGTCTTCTATTGTACGCCGCATTACCCAGTCGATGGCAATGTTGAAGAGGACTGCAGACATGACACACCCCTGACATACTCCTCTTTTGACTTCAAAACTGAGCTCACTGTGATCAACACTGTATGTAAAGTTGAAATAGAAGCTTTTGATGACGCTGATTATACAGAAAGGAATTCCATATGCCTGCAGAATGCGCCATATGCTAGTCCTGTGAATGCTATCAAAAGCCTTCTCAAAGTCTATGACATTTATGTACAGTTGCCATTGCCATTCTAAGCACTGTTCTATTATGTTTCGTAGAATGAAGATCTGGTCTGTGCATCTAGGCCCTTTCAGAAAGCCAGCTTGCTCTTTTCTGAGAACGCTATCAACTGCCTCTGATATATGATGGACTATGATCTTACACAATACTTAGCTTGGCACAGATAAAAGTGTGATACCATGCCTGTTATTACAATCACTGAGAGTTTATTTCTTTGGTATCGTCACTATAACCCCATTGGTCCACTCATCTGGCACTTTTTCCCTTTCCCAGACTGATGTAAATAGAGGGGCCAGGATAGATGCTGCTAATTTAGGATTTACCTTGAACAATTCTGCATTCAAGTTATCCTTGCCAGGAGCTTTCCCATTTTTCAAGGATTTGATGGCTTGAATGATCTCTTCCTTAGTTGTGGTGTCTGTGCTGATATCAAGATCTTCTTCTGCCTTCTGGATGTTGGCTTCCTCTTTAGGTGGCTCCCTGTTCAGCAATTATTTGAAATGCTCTGTCCAGCGCATTTCTTGTTCTTTTTCGGTTGTTACTAGGTGGCCTTGTTTGTTCCTGATGAGAGTGTTTGTTGGTGTCTGCCGTTTACCACTGATAAGCTGCATCATTTTGTAGACAGTTCCTTGTTCATGAGCAGCTGCATCCTCTGCTTGTGTTGCCTGATTATCAATATAATGCCGTTTGTCTGCTCTCAAGAGGTGTTTGACCTCCCGGTGTGCCTTGCTATACTGCTCGTGGTATTTGTTCTTTAGCTTCTGGGATTTTGTGTCTAAAACTTTTTTCTTCAGGGCTCGTCTGGTTTCTATGGCGTTCCATGTGCTGGGTGTAATCCACTCCTTCCTTCTCTTCTGCCTGTAGCCTAGACAGGCTTCACTGCTCTGTTTATAAATTGCTGTTACTTTGTCCCACTTCTTGTTGATCTCCTCATCTGCATTCCCCTCCTCTCCATCAAGGTCTGCAAGTGCCTGAAACCTGTTCTTTAACTGCAGAATGAAGGCTTTCTGTATTTCAAGGGACTTTAGCTTGTCAATATCATAACGTCTATATCCTTTGTTTGGTGGACCCACACTTCTCAGTTTTAGCTTGATGGAGGCTGTCATGAGGTGGTGGTCGCTGCCAACATCTGCACCCCGTCTCACTTTCACATCTGGCAGTGAGCGTCGCCATTTGCCATTGATCATGATATGGTCAATCTGGTTCTTATCTCTGCCATTTGGAGAACACCATGTCAGCTTGTGAATTTCATGATGTTCAAATAGGGTTGTGCCGATGACTAGGTCATTCATATTACAGAAATCAACAAGCCTTTCTCCATTTTCATTCATGGTGCCACCCCCATATCTTCCCTACTACAATCAGGGTGATATTATTATGTTTCCCTTTCAGTCTGGCTCTCATAAGTCTGCTGCTGATGGATTTCCATTCAAGCAGAGAATGCTCCACTCCCTTCTTCAAAAGGATGGCAAAACCCTCATGGTGTTGTCCATCGTCCCGTCCAGAAAACAGCAAAGTTTCTCCTGAGGCTGTTGTTAATCTTCCTGATCCCGTCCATCTGCTTTCGCTGACACCCAGGATGTGTAAGCTGTAGTGTCTCATCTCTGCTGTGACCTGAGTTAGCTTCCCTGTTTCGTACATTGTCCGTAGGTTCCAAAAACCAAATTTGGATTTTGTCTTGGTGTTGGGCACTTCAGTCTTCATGCCAGTGGCTTCCTTTCAGCTTTCACCACAGGTCATTGACTCCTGAAGGCCATCACACACAATAATGGTCGATTTCTCTGTTGCTGTTTCCGTAACATATTTTGTTTTTTATGGGACAGGGTTGTTAGCCCTGTGCCTAACCCTCAACCTGGAGGACAGGGTGTCTGTTTTGTCTGGCCCCTCCCCCACAGACCAATCCAGCATGGTTTAACCTACTCGGAGCAAAAAGCCCCCGCTGACACAGACTCTGGGGATCGTTAGAGCACACAAGCTGTCCCGCCATGACAAGGCACGGATACCAGAGGACAGGTCCTAGTTATAGTGTATGTTAAATCCCTCAGTGGTGACCTTTGTATTCCATGGTTACCTTCATCTGAATTGTTACTGTGTATTCCTTTACAAACATCTCTTGGGAGTCAATTCTGCCATCCTTACTCAGCATGAATATTGATTTCACTGGGGCTCCTTGGCTCGGAAGGATTCCACCTGAGTAAGGGTGGCAGAATTGAGCTCTTAGGATTGAGGATCTAAGGGCTTGTCTACACGTGAAATGCTACAGTGGCACAGCTGTAGTGCCTCAGTGTAGACGCTACCTGTGCCGATGGGAAGGGTTCTCCCATCGTTGTAGTTAATCCACCTCCCCGAGAAGTGGTAGCTAGGTTGATGGAAGAATTCTTTTGTCGACTGGCCTGAGTCCAAGAGATGCAGGTAGGCGGGTTGCTAAGGTGTACGACCTCCTGGCACCAGTGAAGAACTGCAGCTGGAGATGTACAGCTCTTGAGTTACCACCTGGTTATGCCTCTGCCTTTCTTGGAAGGATGCCACTGACATCCTGATGATTAATGATGTCGCTATCTTTAGTCTCACTTCTTGTGCGTAACGCTGTCTTCCTTTTGAAATGTTGGATGGCTGCAGGGCATAAAGTGAACAATGTCTCCTTGGTGGAGCTGATAGAGTTTTCTTGGGAGGCCATTAAAAAACCTGAAATCCATCACTTGTTTTGACTGATGCATGACACAGCTCTGGGCTCCACTGGAACTCTGCATTAGCTGTGACCTGGTTTTTAAGACACTTTCCATCTCCAAATCAGCTTCTATCCAGTAGCCAGTCGACCAAATGTTACTGGTTGTGGATGGGGAAAAATGCATGTTGTACCAACAAAGTTTCTATCTTTTTCTATCACTGCTTAAGAAAATAAGAACGGCCATACTGGATCAGACCAATGGTCCATCTAGCCCAGTATCCTGTCTTCTAACAGTGGCCAATGCCAGATGTTTCAAAGGGAATTGTAGTGAGGTGGCCTGGCCCCCGACCAGCCCTGTGAGGGCCGAGCCAGAGCAGACACCGGAGTGGGCGGAGTCGCCGCCACCTGTCCCCGCCCCCCGGAAGTCAAGGGGCGGGACAGGAAGTATAAAGGCCCGGCCCCAGAGCTCAGCTGGCGGCCGGCCACTGGAGAGGACAGACGCTGGGCCCCGAGCTCCGGCTGGGCCCCGAGCTCCGGCTGGGCCGAGCCTGCCCCGACCCCGGTATCCTGAGGAGGACTGGCCGAGCCTGCCCCGAGCTCCGGCTGGGCCGAGCCTGCCCCGAGCCCGGTATCCTGAGGAGGACTGGCCGAGCCTGCCCCGAGCTCTGGCTGGGCCGAGCCTGCCCCGAGCCCGGTATCCTGAGGAGGACTGGCCGAGCCTGCCCCGAGCTCCGGCTGGGCCGAGCCTGCCTCGAGCCCGGTATCCTGAGGAGGACTGGCCGAGCCTGCCCCGAGCCCGCACGTTGGGGGAGCGGCTGGTGCTGCCCCTCGCCGAGGAGCCTGCGGAGCCACCCAACCTACCCAGCACTCGCTACCCTGAGGAGCCCATGGCCTGGGACACCACGGAGGAAGCTGGCGACAGACAGGTACCAATGGAGGAGGGGGAAATTGGAAGTGGCCCGGGGATAGCCGGCCCCGGTCTGGCGGTAGCAGACCCCGAGCCTATGTCAGTGTGTTGCGGTCAGGATCCCCACTGACCCAGCAGCAGACAGACTGCTGCTGTTAAGGGCCCCGGGCTGGGACACAGTGGAGTGGGTGGGCCTGTATCCCCCCTGCCACCCCACCTCGGGTGGCAGTCTCTACCCTCCTGAGAGACTATTTGTTTGCTCAGTCCCTGCCTAAAGGGCCTGAGCCCCGAGAGACTGTTTGTTTGCTCAGCCCCTGCCTAAAGGGCCTGAGCCCCGAGAGACTCTTTGTTTGCTCCGCCCCTGCCTAAGGGCCGGAGCCCCGAGAGACTGTTTGGTTGCTCAGCCCCCGTGAAGTGAGGTGGCCTGGCTCCCGATCGGCCCTGTGAGGGCCGAGCCCCTTCCCCGGACTGTTACACGTGGTGCCTTCTCTGAGGAGTTCCGCCCAGGATGTGGGCGCGAACTCTCGACCCCGGGGAGAGAGGGGCAGAGGGAGAAAGATCCCCCTCCCGAGAGACGGATCTGTCCCAGCTCTTAGCCCTGATGACGGAAACCCAAGAGCGACAGCAGAAGGAGCAGCAGGCCGCCCAGCTGCAGCAGCAGCTCTTGGAGCAGCTGGGCACCCAACAAGGTCAGCTTGTTCAAGACCTAGTTACCCAGCACCAGGACTTCCAGCGCCAATGTCTCCAGCAGCTCGCCGCGGCGCTGGTGCGACCCAGGGAGGCCCAGCCGGGAGGTCCGACCGGGGCCCCCCGACCCAGCCCCCCGATCCGGCTGATGAAGATGGTACCCGGCGACGACCCCGAAGCCTTTCTCGTCACCTTTGAGCGGGTCGCGGTTGTCGCGGGCTGGGCCCAGGACCAATGGGCTTCCATCCTGGCCCCGTACTTGACTGGGACTGCGCAGACAGTCTACCGAGGCCTGTCGGCGGAGGCAGCCCAGGACTACAGCCAAGTGAAGACCGCAATTCTGGACGCCCTGGATGTAAGTCCCGAGACTTTCCAGCAGCGGTTTAGGAGCCTGACCTACCCCACCGGAACCTGGCCGCGGAGGGTGGCCCAGGAACTCCGGGAGACCTGCAAGCGGTGGTTGCAGCCCGAGCGTCGAACGCCAGAGGAGCTAATGGAACAGGTGGTACTTGAGCAGTTCGCCCACGTTCTCCCACCCCAAGGAAGAGCCTGGGTCCTCCGCCACAGGCCGGCGACCCTGGCCGCCGCCGTTACGTTAATGGAGAACTTTCTTGCAGCTGAAGTGCCGGTAGGCCCGGCGCCCCGAGTAGCCCCACCCGGGGCGGAGCGCCCGAACCTCGGGAAGAAGGGGGCACCCGCCCGAGTGGAGTTACAGGGTTCCTCTCGGGGGGCCGAGACCCGGACTCGCGCCCCGATAGTCCCCGGGCGACCCGTTCGGGCCCCGGGCCCCGCGACGCGAGGAAACCATCGGGGTCCTCCGGGAGGCAACCTCGGGGCCCGGCCACGGACGGGACGAGCAGCCGTGGGGCCCTGTTTCTCCTGCGGGGAGTACGGCCATCTCCAGCGGGAGTGCCCGGGACTGGAGTGTACCTTTGGCCAGGTTTGCTCAGGGGAAGCTCGTGCCCGTCCTTCGCAAGCCGCGAAGATCACCGTACCGGTGGTTATTGAGGGATACCCGACGAGGGCTCTCCTCGACTTGGGCTGCGGACAGACGTTAGTCCGCCAGCACTTAGACCCCCAGGCTGACGCCCGGCTGGGAGAAATTCGGCTGCAGTGCATCCACGGAGACATACGGCCGTACCGGAGTGCCCGGGCCCGACTGACAATTGAGGGGGTCACTCGGCCGATCGTGGTGGGACTTGCTCCACGATTAGCATACCCTGTAATCCTGGGTCGGGACTGGCCAGAGTTTCCCGCGGTCCTCCGCCGCCACGCAGGGGGCANGCCGCGAAGATCACCGTACCGGTGGTTATTGAGGGATACCCGACGAGGGCTCTCCTCGACTTGGGCTGCGGACAGACGTTAGTCCGCCAGCACTTAGACCCCCAGGCTGACGCCCGGCTGGGAGAAATTCGGCTGCAGTGCATCCACGGAGACATACGGCCGTACCGGAGTGCCCGGGCCCGACTGACAATTGAGGGGGTCACTCGGCCGATCGTGGTGGGACTTGCTCCACGATTAGCATACCCTGTAATCCTGGGTCGGGACTGGCCAGAGTTTCCCGCGGTCCTCCGCCGCCACGCAGGGGGCAGCCCGCGGGTCACGTCAGCCCTAGAAGGGGAGGACCCCGAGAGCGAGGGAGAGGAAAGGGACGCCCTCGAACCTACCGGCTCGGTGGGGGAACCAGATGACGGCGACCCGGGAGTGGGGGAGGGCCCCTCGACCCCCACGGACTTTTGTCGGGATCAACGGGCCGACCCCACCCTCCAGGGGGCGTACGAACAGCTGGCCAATGTGGATGGGACGGTCCTCGACTCTGGTCGAGCAGCCCAGTGGCCGCACTTTGAGTTGCGGCAGGAGCGCCTGTATCGCGCCGAACGGGACCCCCACACGGGAGAAACCCGGACTCAACTCCTCGTTCCCTGGTGCCATCGGCGGGCCGTCATGAAGATGGCCCACGACGTCCCCGCGGCCGGACACCTCGGGCACGAGAAGACTCTGGCCCGGATCCTGGGGCGTTTCTTCTGGCCGGGGGTGTACCAGGAAGTCAAGAACTACTGTAACTCCTGCCCGGACTGTCAGTTAGCCGCCCCAGCGCGGAACCCCAAGGCCCCGTTGGTCCCGATGCCTCTAATTGAGACCCCCTTCGAGCGTGTGGCCATGGATCTGGTGGGGCCGCTTCCCAAGAGCAGTGCGGGGTTTCAGTACATCCTAGTGATGTTGGACTATGCCACCCGGTTCCCCGAGGCGATTCCCCTCCGGAACATCACAGCCCGCACCATCGCCGATGAACTGGTGAAGGTTTTCGCCCGAGTCGGCCTACCCCGCGAGATCCTCACGGATCAGGGGACCAACTTCACTTTGCGGTTGCTCCAGCAGGTGTGTTGACTCCTCGGGGTCAAGCAACTGCGGACATCAGGCTATCATCCCCAGACGGACGGGCTGGTCGAAAGGTTCAACCGGACCCTGAAGGAGATGCTCCGTAAGTTCCCCTAGGAGGACCTTCGCCGGTGGGACCAGCTGCTCCCACCCTTGCTCCTGGCGGTCCGAGAAGTTCCCCAGTCGTCGACCAAGTTCTCGCCATTCGAACTGCTGTACGGCCGTCAACCCCGGGGCCTATTGGACCTAATGAGGGAAACTTGGGAGCAAACTCCATCACCAGCCCAGGGCCTCTTAAAGTACATGCTCCAGCTCCAAGAGCGTCTGAAGCAGGCTGGGGACCGGGCGCGAGAGAATTTGAAAGCCGCCCAAGAGACGCAAGCCCAGACTTATAACCGGGATGCCCAAGCTCGGGGCTTTCAGCCCGGAGACTGGGTATTACTCCTCCTCCCTACCACTGAGTCGAAAATTCTGGCTCGATGGCAAGGACCGTACGAGGTGGTCCGGAAGGTGGGCCCGGTTACATACGAGATCGATCAGCCCGACAAGAAGAAGAAGAGACAGCGGTACCACATCAAACTCCTCAAGCCCTGGCGGGAACAAGAAGGGCTCCTGATTAACCCCTACCCGCCGGAACCCGAGCTAGGACCCCAAATACACCATACCGAGGACCGTGAGGGGCCCCACCTCGGGGAGACCCTAACGGAGGACCAACTCAAGCAGACCCGGTGCCTCCTGCGAGCCTTCTCCCGCACCTTCATGGCCCAACCGGGATCCACCACCCTGGTATACCACAGGATTCAAACTGAGCCGGGGGTGGTGATTCGGGGCGCGACCAGGCCCTTGCCCTATCACCGGAGGCAGGTCATTAATGAGGAGGTACGGGCGATGCTGGACTTGGGAGTGATTGAACCATCGCACAGCGAGTGGTGTAGCCCAGTTGTGCTGGTACCGAAGCCTGACGGCTCCCAACGGTTTTGCATCGACTTCAGGCGCGTGAATGCCATCTCCAAGTTCGATGCGTACCCCATGCCCCGGATAGATGAGCTGTTGGCCCAGTTGGGAGTAGCCCGCTATATTACCACCCTTGACCTTAGCAAGAGGTATTGGCAGATCCCCCTGGATCCTGGCTCCAAGGAGAAGACCGCGTTTGCCACCCCTACGGGCCTCTATCAATTTACGAAGATGCCCTTCGGCCTTCATGGGGCCCCGGCCACGTTTCAGTGCCTGATGGACCGCCTCCTCCTCCCCCATCAAGACTACGCTGCGGCCTATCTGGATGATGTAGTCATTTACAGTCCTCAGTGGGAGAACCATCTAGAGCGGGTCGCATCCGTCCTGCGGTCCCTGCGGGCGGCCGGGTTGACGGCCAACCCGAAGAAGTGCCGCATTGGCCGACAGGAAACCACGTATCTGGGATACACTATTGGACATGGACAGGTGAAACCGCTGGTGGACAAGGTCCAGGCTGTTGCAACCTGCCCCCCACCAGACACGAAACGCCAGGTACGCCAGTTCCTAGGGTTGGCGGGATATTATCGACGGTTCATTCCCCAATTTGCGGCGATTGCAGCCCCCTTAACAGGGCTCTTGACTAAGGACAGCCCGCGGCAAGTGAACTGGACCCGTGAGTGTGATGAGGCCTTCCAAACGCTCAAAACAAGCCTCTGCCGCGAGCCAGTCTTATATAGCCCTGATTTTACCCAGCCTTTTGTCTTGCAAACGGACGCCTCGGAGGTGGGACTCGGGGCGGTCCTTTCCCAAGAGGTGGACGGGGAAGAGCATCCGGTCCTCTACATCAGCCGGAAGCTGTTTCCCCGGGAGCACAACTATGCGGTAGTGGAGAAGGAGGCCCTCGCCGCGAAATGGGCTTGTGACGCCCTGAGGTATTACCTCCTGGGAACCCCCTTTACCTTGGTCACCGACCACTCGGCCCTCCAATGGTTGGCACACATGAAGGACCACAATATGCGGCTGCAGCGGTGGTACCTGGCGCTGCAGCCCTATGCCTTCACCATGCGCCATCGTGCCGGGAGGGACCATGCGAATGCAGACTTCCTGTCCCGCCTGGGGGCTATGGAAGGGTCTGGCCCTGGTGCCCGGGAGCCAGCCTTGAGGGGGGGGCCGTGTAGTGAGGTGGCCTGGCCCCCGACCAGCCCTGTGAGGGCTGAGCCAGAGCAGACACTGGAGTGGGCGGAGTCGCCGCCACCTGTCCCCGCCCCCCAGAAGTCAAGGGGCGGGACAGGAAGTATAAAGGCCCGGCCCCAGCGCTCAGTTGGCGGCCGGCCACTGGAGAGGACAGACGCTGGGCCCCGAGCTCCGGCTGGGCCGAGCCTGCCCCAAGCCCGATATCCTGAGGAGGACTGGCCGAGCCTGCCCCGAGCTCCGGCTGGGCCGAGCCTGCCCTGAGCCCAGTATCCTGAGGAGGACTGGCCGAGCCTGCCCCTCGCCGAGGAGCCTGCGGAGCCGCCCAACCTATCCAGCGCTCGCTACCCTGAGGAGCCCATGGTCTGGGACACCACGGAGGAAGCTGGCGACGGACAGGTACCAATGGAGGAGGGGGAAATTGGAAGTGGCCCGGGGATAGCTGGCCCTGGTCTGGCGGTAGCAGACCCCGAGCCTATGTCAGTGTGTTGCGGTCAGGATCCCCACTGACCCAGCAGCAGACCAACTGCTGCTGTCAGGGCCCCGGGCTGGGACACAGTGGAGTGGGTGGGCCTGTGTCCCCCCCGCCACCTCGCCTCGGGTGGCAGTCTCACCCCTACCTAAGGGCCTGAGCCCCGAGAGACTGTTTGTTTGCTCCGCCCCTGCCTAAGGGCCGGAGCCCCGAGAGACTGTTTGTTTGCTCCGCCCCTGCCTAAGGGCCGGAGCCCCGAGAGACTGTTTGTTTGCTCTGCCCCTGCCTAAGGGCCGGAGCTCCGAGAGACTGTTTGTTTGCTCTGCCCCTGCCTAAGGGCCAGAGCCCCGAGAGACTGTTTGTTTGCTCCGCCCCTGCCTAAGGGCCGGAGCCCCGAGAGACTGTTTGTTTGCTCCGCCCCTGCCTAAGGGCCGGAGCCCCGAGAGACTGTTTGTTTGCTCTGCCCCTGCCTAAGGGCCGGAGCTCCGAGAGACTGTTTGTTTGCTCTGCCCCTGCCTAAGGGCCAGAGCCCCGAGAGACTGTTTGTTTGCTCCGCCCCTGCCTAAGGGCCGGAGCCCCGAGAGACTGTTTGTTTGCTCCGCCCCTGCCTAAGGGCCGGAGCCCCGAGAGACTGTTTGTTTGCTCTGCCCCTGCCTAAGGGCCGGAGCTCCGAGAGACTGTTTGTTTGCTCTGCCCCTGCCTAAGGGCCAGAGCCCCGAGAGACTGTTTGTTTGCTCCGCCCCTGCCTAAGGGCCGGAGCCCCGAGAGACTGTTTGGTTGCTCAGCCCCCGTGGAGTGAGGTGGCCTGGCTCCCGATCGGCCCTGTGAGGGCCGAGCCCCTACCCCGGACTGTTACAGGAATGAACAGAACATAGCAATTATCGAATGATCCATCCCCTGTCGTCCACTCTCAGCTTCTGGCAGTTAGAGGCTTAGGACACCCAGAGTATGGGGTTGCATCCCTGCCCATCTTGGCTAATAGCCATTGACAGACCTGTCCTCAATTAACTTATCCAGTTCTTTTTTTGAATCCAGTTATTCTTTTGACCTTCACAATGTCCCCTGGCAACGAGTTCCACAGGTTGACTGTGTGCTATGTGAAAAAGTACTTCCTTTTGTTTGTTTTAAACCTGCTACCTGTTAATTTCATTGGTGACCCCTGGTGCTTGTGCTATGAGAAGGAGTAAATAACACTTTTTCCCTACACCACTCACGATTTTATAGACATCTATCATATCCCCTCTTTGTCATCTCTTTTCCAAGCTGAACAGTCCCACTTTTGTTAATCTCTCCTCGTATAGAAGCTGTTCCATCCTCCTAATAACTTTTGTTGCCCTTCTCTGTACCTCTTCCAATTCTGATAGATCTTTTTTGAGCACACAGTATTCAAGTTGTGTGCCACTGTGGTATCTAAGCTCTCTACAACAACATACAATAGCACTGACAGTGCCCTACACGGTAATATTATCACAGCCTCTGCTGTTCCCCATGTACATGTCAAAGTATTTGTAGCTTTTTTTTCTTCCTCCTGCTTTTCGTCTACTTTGCTTCAGTCTCCACCACTGTGGGTTAGTCCTGGGAAGATGTCTCTACTGGCTGAGCATCTCCTCAAAGAGGAGGGTCGTGCATGTAGGCCTGAACATAGTCAGGGTCAGACTTGTCCAGTAGTTTCTGCATGCGCTTCTGCTGCTCAGGGGCAGTCACATGAGTCCTCAGCTACAGCTGCAGTAATGTGCTCTGGAGGAGGTGAACGTGTGGGTCACAGGCGTGGGGTCTGCACCAGAGCAGAGACAGTGTCACTCCCTGGCCAGCCAAAGGGTGGCTGAAAGGCAGCCACCGCTGCAGTGTGTGTCCAGTGGCAGGGAGGAGCCAACACGCTCAGCAGGAACTTCAAGTCCTGTAGTGAGCGCTGACATTCTGCAGATTTTCAGCAGTCATCCTCCGCCCTTGATGATTGACCAGCAGCCAGGATTCCCCAACGTTCTGGAGCTCTTCCCACCTCAGCCTCCAGTCAAACTGCTTCCAACTGCTATTTCATCCCATCTCACAACTTAAATAAGGTCAGGCCAGATCAGGCTGGATCTGAGAGTCATCAGGGGAAACCTAGGGCTTTGTAGGCCCTCATGCTTCCCTCTGAGCAGCTGTCGAGCCAGTGGTATAATTAGGAATGGAAATGTGGTTGAGCCCCAACTTAACGGTGGGCAGGCACTGACTACAGGCCTGACCCCACAGCAAATCATTTATATTGCACATTAATAAATTGACTTAAACTTGGCATACACAGAGGCTCTGATTGGAGTAGGCTTGGGTGCTGATTGGGTGGGCCATGGCCCACTCACGGCCAACCGTGGCTACGCCCTTGTATTGAACCAATGCCCCAGGATGGTGAAAAAGGATACTGTGCTTCTGGAGGTGCCACAGTGAAGTGCTCCTAACTGGGGGCTTTGGAGAAGCTCATCGCGATGCATGACACAGGCACCCCAAACCCACATTACAAGCAGGCTTGGAGGGTTGGTGGGATTATTCCCATGTGCTTCTGGGGGAGAAACTACATTTCAGTGGCTATTTCTTTCCTGTCTTGTGGCTTCTGACTTATATTTGGTTTTATAAAAATCTACATTGTGTAGCGTTAAGTAGACAAACATTAACTCTAAAACAGCAAAGCATGCCAGATTTCCAGACATTGGGAGCATCCAACTGTGCACTGAAATTAAGCACATAGGTTATGATTTGTACCAATGCGTCTAATTAGCTATTGGCGTGTACAGCTGCCCAGTTTGAGTGTGCAATTGCGATAACAGTGCAGTTGCGTGCCTGAGCTGTTTGATAATCTACCCATTGTATTTGGTTTTGGAGCTGAGCAATACCGTTCTGTGTCTGTGGTATTTGCAGGAACTCCTGACTCAGAAGAGAGAGAAAATAATGGTGTGTCTTTTCTGATCACTTTGGTAACATATAGTTCAAAGTTTAAAACAGAACAGGGCATGCTGGACCCTGTGGGAGGCACCTGACTGGGCTTCAGCACCGCTCATGCTGAAACCCTGAGCCCTGGCAGGTGCGTCCCATGGGGCTGAAGCCTCAAAACCCCCCTCCACACTGGGCAGAAGCCCCAAGACCCCCCTTCCTGCTCGGCAGATGCCCCTACTGCACCACCCCGCTGCAAGACAGAGGTCCCAAGTTCCCCCCGCCCCCAGACTGGTAGGTGGAGAATGAGGGAGGCTTGGGGGGCTCTGCGAGCTGCACTTTAATGGTAAAAGAGCCGCATGTGGCTCACGAGCCACAGTTTAGCCGCCCCTGCCATAGACCAATAAACGCTCTGTGCTGCTCCAAGTGCTGTGCTGACTGTGGGTCTTTTTTCAATTCTTGTGTGGGCGGCCTGCATGAACAATTGCATGCTGCACTGATGCTGCAGTCTGGGTGCAGGAAGAATCTTCAGGCCGAGCATCACATGCCATCAACCACTCAGTAAAAAAGAAAAATGAGTCCTTCCTGGGGAGGATCACTGAGGTACAAAAATGAGAGCTGGAGTATTATAGGACAATTACATCTCTGCTCTGGCACCAAACTGCACCGGAACTATTCCTCAGGTTTAGACACTCCCAAAGTCTTTATTTTATGACTAGGCTGACACATTTACATAATTTAAGTGGAAATTGGCTCCAGTAGCAAAGTTTGGATCTGGAATTGGATCCAAATCTGCATTTCCTTAAGGTCAGGATGTTCTGATCCAAGTCCTGATGCCTGGATTGTGAACTGGATCTGAATTTGATATTCCCAAAGGGAAAAAGGTGCATGGATATTTGATCCGTGGATGTGTGCCCATGAGTATTGTCATGGATGGGTTTTGGATCCAGTATCGTGGATGGGGCCAGTCTCTCAATTGAAGCACTGGAATGCCAAAGTAGCCCTGTAAGTGAGGTTTAGCTTCGATAACTAGGAATGTTCAAATAGTCTCATTAATGGCACTCTGTTGATTGGTATTTATTTAATTGTGACGTAAAGTCAAAGCTCCATTCAGGGATTGGCATTAAAGTCAGTGGGAATTTTCGGAGGGAACACTTTTTCATTGGAAAGGGCTGATTTGTCAAAATGTAAACGTTCTGTGGGAATGTATAGATTTTTAACAAAATTCCGACAAACGAAACAGATTTCCAGCGGCGCCCTTGCATAGGTTTCTAAACCTGCCTGGTTTCCTCCCAGTTTGCCTGCCCAGATCCTCAGAGCCCAGGCTCCCAAGGTCCCTAGCTCCAGAGCAGCCCACCAGGAGAACTTTTCCCAGACCCGGGGCTCTCCAGGGCTGCGGACTTGCCAGGGAGCTGGGCAGCTGGTTCTCTGCCTGGCTGCCATCCTGGAAGATAGATGGGCAGGTTGCTGGTCAGGCAGCTGGGGAGTCATGCAGCCATTTAGTGAAAAATTCCAAGATTTTTTTCTTCCATTATGGAACAACAACAAAAATTGGAATTTTTCACAACATTCCTGCTCAGTTCTACTAGGCATCTGAAGGAATGCATCCATAGAGGAAGCAACTTAGTAAAGAGCTGCCTCTGTCTTGTCTAGCTGTTCCTGTCTTCTGTGACATGAAGAGAATAACAGAACATAGTGTTGACTGCACATCCCAGTGGAGTTGATGTTGGCTTAATAACTAATGCCACCTGCAAATACCAAGAAAGCAAACTGGTAGTTTTTAGTTGGATGAATATTCATGAGTACTTTGGGGCTGCACTTTCCGGGCTCTGACAGCTTGCTCTGGCAATGCACTATGATCTCTGGAAATCTGGGTTCTCTTCCCAACTCCCTCATTGACTTAACCTCTTATTTAACCTTGTACGCTCTGCCTGGGCACTTCCCAGCCTTAGTAAAGTGCTTAATGATCATGGCTTAATGATCATCACCCAATAAAACCAGAGCAATCTCCGCACCGTACCCAAACCTAAAAGTGGATTAATGGGGAAATCAAAGGACTCCAAAATGGTCAGTCCTGGTTGGGTGAGAATGTGGGAGAAGACTGTGCAAGGACCTTTTGCTTTCCTCTTGTGCGCCTCAGCAGGGAACTGCCACTTAGGTACAAGTGATCATGACATGATCGCATTTATAATGTGTGAACAGAATAAAGTCCAGACCAGTGATGTACATACTTGGCATTTTAAAAGGGCCATTTTCACAAATATGAAAACAGTTATGAGCCAGATCAGCTGGGAAGAAGAATTTAATCAGAAAAATGTGAATGATAAATAGGAATTGTTTAAGAACACCTTACTAGATGCCCCAAAAGGCATAGTCCCACAAGGAAGAAGGCTGTACTGGTTAAAAAATGGACCTGATTTAGAGGGGAAGTGAAGGCAGCTATGAAAAATAAAAATATTAATATATAACAAATAAAGAAAGGGGAAATTGATAGTAATGAATATAAATCAGATGTTAGATATTGTAGAACATTGATAAGGGAAGCAAAGGGACACAAAGAGAAAACTATTGCCAGCAGAGTTAAAGACAATAAAAGGAGGTTTTTTTAAAAAGTATATTAGGACCAAAAAAATCCTAACAATGGAATTGGTCCATTACTAGATGAAAACGGTAGGATTATCAATAACAATTAAGAAAAGGCAGAAGTGTTCAACAAATATTTCTGTTCTGTATTTGGGAAAAACAGATGATGTCATATTATATGATAACACTCTTTCCATTCCTCTTGTATCTCAAGAGGATGTTAAACAGCAGATGTTGAAGTTAGACATTTTAAAATCAGGAGGTCCAGGTAACTTGCATCCAAGAATTTTAAAAGAGCTGGCTGAGCCATTGTTGGGCCATTATTGCTGGTTTTCAATAAGTCTTGGAAACCTGGGGATGTTCCAGAGGACTGGAAGAAAGCTAATGTTGTGCTGGTATTTAAAAAGGGTAAGTGGGATGACCTGGGAATTGTAGCCCTGTCAGTCTGACATCGATCCTGGGGTAGATAATGGAGTGGCTGTTACAGGAATCCATTAATAAGGACTAAAAGAGGGTAATATAATTAATGTCAATCGACATGGGTTTATGGAAAACAGCTCTTGTGAAACTAACAAGATGCCTTTTTTGATGAGATTATAAGTTCAATTGATAATGGTAATAGTGTTGATGTAATATACTTAGACTTCTGTAAGATGTTTGACTCAGTACCAAGTTACATTTGATTAAAAGATTAGAAAGATATAAAATTGTCACACATTAAATGGATTAAAAGATGGCTAACTGATAGGTGTCCAAATGTAACTGTAATTGGGGAATCATCATTGAATGAATGTTTCTATTGAAGTCCTGCAGGGATTGGTTCTTGGCCTTACACTAGTTAACATTTTTATTAATGACCTGGAAGAAAACATAAAATCATCACCCAAAGTTTCCAGATGACACAAAAATTGAGGGAATGGTAAATAATGAAGAGGACAGGTAACCACTACAGAGCAATCTGGATCACTTGGTAGACTGGACACAAGCAAACAATATTAATTTTAATATGGTGTTAGGGTTCCCTCCCCACTCTGAATTCTGGGGTACTGATGTGGGGACCCACATGAAAGACCCCCTACGCTTATATTACACCAGCTTAGGTTACAAACTTCCCCAAGGCACAAATTTCTTGCCCTGGGATGGTATCACTGCCACCACCAAGTGAGTTAGACAAAGATTCAGGAAAAGGACCACTTGGAGTTTCTGTTTTCCCAAAATATCCCCCCAAGCCCCTTCACCCCCTTTTCTGGGGAGGCTTGAGAATAATATACCAACCAAATAGGTAACCAAGGTGAACACAGACCAGAACCTTGGGTTTTTAGGACACTAAAAACCAATCTGATTTTTAAAAACAGAACTTTATTATAAAGAAAAAAGTAAAAAAAGCAGCTCTGTAAAATTAGGATGGAAGGTAATTTTACAGGGTAATAAGATTTAAAACACAGAGGATTCCCCTCTAGGCAAAACTTTAAAGTTACAAAAAACAGGAATAAACCTTCCTCTTAGCATAGGGAAAATCCACAAACTAAAACAAAAGATAATTTAACACATTTTCTTGCTATTACTTACTATTTCTGTAATATTAAATGTATCATTTCAGTAGAAGCTGGATTACTTGCTTGGTCTTTTTCTTTGTCTCAGAAAGAACAACAACACAAAGCACAAAGCAAAATCCTTCCCCCACAGATTTAAAAGTGTCTTTTCCCCTTATTGGTTTTTTTGGTTAGGTGCCAACCGGTTATTTAAGCTTCTTAACCCTTTACAGGTAAAGGAGGAATTTTATGCTACCCTTAGCTGTATGTTCATAACATATGGCTAAATATCAGTGTATACATCTAGGAACAAAGTATGCAGGCCGCACTTACAGGATGGGGGACTATCCTGGGAAGCAGTGACTCTGAAACAGATTTGAGGGTCATGGTGAATAATCAGCTTCCAGTAAGATGCTGTGGCCAAAAGGGCTACTGTGATCCAGGGATGCATAAATGGGAATCTTAAGTACGAGGAGAGAGCAAGGCCGGCTCCAGGCACCAGCTAAGGAAGCAGGTGCTTGGGGCGGCCAATACAAAGGGGCGGCACTCCATCCGCTATTAGGGCGGCCCATCCGGGTCTTCAGTGGGAATTTGGCAGCGGGTCCCTCAGTCCCTCTTTTCCTCTTTGAGCTGCCGCCGAAGTGCCACCGAAGAGGAAGAGAGGGAGTGAAGGACCCGCCGCCGAACTGCGGCTGAAGAATGGAGCGGCGCAATTGAGCTGCCGCCGAAGTGCCGCCGATCAGCTTTTTTTTTTTTTTTTTTTTTTTCTTCGCCACTTGGGGCGGCAGAAAACCTGGAGCCGGCCCTGGGAGAGAGGTTTTCACTTCTGTGTTTGGCGCTGGTGCGACTACTGCTGGAATCCTGTGTCCAGTTCTGGTGTCTACAATTCAAGAAGGATGTTCATAAATCAGAGAAGATTCAGAGAAGAGCCACAAGAAGATTAAAGGATTAGAAAAGCTGCCTTCTAGAGATAGACTCAAGGAGCTCAATCTAGTTATCTTAATAAAGAAAAGGTTCAGGGGAGACTTGATCACAGTCTATACACAGCTACATGGGAAACAAATATTTAATAATGGGCTCTTCGATCTTTCAGAGAAGAGTCTAACATGATCCAATGGCTGAAAGTTGAAGCTAGACAAATTCAGACAGGAAATAAGGTGTACATTTTTAACAGCGAGAGTAATTAACCAGTGGAACAATTTACCTTACTGCCATTAGAGGAATGCAACCCTAAAATATCCCAACATACAACAGAATATCCCAGGGCTGTAGTGGAATTAGAAAAAATTTCTGATGTTGTTTATTCCCTCCCACCCCTCCAGGTGGAATTCATTTAATTCTGCTAATGTGAGGCTGATAGTTTTCCCAGAGAGAATATTACATTTTTAGAGTAGCACCAGGTCTGGGAAATCGCAGCATGGCATGTGGGTAAATAATCTGGTATGAGAGTCAGTCATCCACAATCAGTGGCTGGACTCAATCCATTTAGGTTTTCCAGGAGCGGAAGATAAAGAGAGATGAGGCAAGAGCATTGCATGCAGCAGAAGAGCTTCTGATTGTAGCCTGGTTAGCGTCTACCCAGAGAAGAAGGAAAACCCAGTGATTACTTCAAACAAAGATTGAGTTGAACTTCGCAGCCTGGTTAGATCTAACAGGACAGCCGCAAGGAGTGATGGTTTAGCCAGAGAATGACAGACTCGCTGGACTGTCCTTAATTTGATCATGTATCCTAATTGCACAAGTCAATGGTTTGAGGGCAAAAAGAAATACGAGATGAGACAACTCATCAGCCACTGAGTAAAAAATAAGTAGCTTTTAGACCACCAATAAAACTCCTTGACGAGGCGATGGGCATACCCTCAAAACATGTCTGAGGCATGAGGCCAAATTCAAACCACTGTAAACCCCCAAACAGAGAGATCCAGTATAGATCAAAAGGGCAAGAATAGAGCTGGGGGAACTGGATTTTCTGTTTCAAGGAAAAGTCTGCGATTTCAACCCATTTTTTGTTCAGAATTGGAACAAAACCAAAAATGTTCCAAATCTCCCGTGAAAGAAAATTCTGACTTGTGTGGGGGCGGGAGGAGAGGTGATGGTGACAGAGTGCTGGGAATCAGCCACTGACACAGCACTGTGGTCACTGTTTAACCCATGCGTCCCCCCCGGGGAGGGCCTGGTTAAGGAGAGGAATTCCTGATTATGGGATCAGATTGGGGTGGGAGTAGCTAATGAGTTCAGTAACACCGAGACTGGATAAAAGAGCACAGGAAGGAAGGAAGGGAGGGGGAGGGGGAAGATGCAGGAGAGAGAGATAAAAGAAAAGGCTAAAAGGGCCTGTCAAAAGGGAGTGCTCTGAGAGAAGATGCTCCCCCCGCCCCCCTCCCGACCCTGCTTTTTGGAGAAGGGGGAGTAAAGCTGGGTAATATTGTAAATACTCTGACGGCACTCATGTGTGAAAGGCAGGCAAGTGAAGCCCTGCAAATAAACGGCAGGGAAGGTCTCTGAGGGGCTGCACATAAAGGGTGGGGGCAGTGGGACTCTGTCACAGTGGGGGTTGATTGAAACCTTGCATGTTGATAAAATTTGGAAACATTGGAAACGTTTCTTGCTGATTTCAACTTGTTTTTCGTTCAGTTCGGGTGAGTAACTGACTCTGTGCTTCCCTGACCTGGGTGGAGCTGAGCAGTCGGGCCGGGGCGCTCACTGCAGCACTCCTTCTGGCACTGGCGTTTGACTGTGTGGTGTTTGGGTTCTGTTGTGCCGTGCTCCAAGCAATGGGGTGGGGACGCTCCCTACGTAGGGTTCTTATTTAAAGTTGTTGTTGTGCTATATTGTACCCTCCCCTTCCGTTTGCAGAGGGAACGGGAATCCAGTTAATCCCAGCCCCAAGGCAGCACCTCCAGAAGAACCTCTCTCCCCTTTTCCTGACTCAATGGAAGCCCCTTCGCGGTGGCTCTCTGGGGTGCATGATGGTTTGTGCTCAGGGCTGTCTCTGGAGGAGGCATTGTCCTCTTGCCAACCTCAAGGGAATTTGCTGTGCCTGTGACCCTCTGGAGATGGTCTGGGGCCAAAGCCCACAGGAGAGACCCTCCAGAATGCTGATGAAGGCCCCAGGGGACAAAGCGGGACTGGGAGCCATTGTACAGGGACAAGGCTTTTGGGTGGATGTCCCTGCCCTCTGCAGATTTCCCAACATCTGCACAGCTCCTGCGGGGGGGGCGGGGGAAAGCGGGCACTAGTTTGGGAGGCTGAACCCTCTGCTGTTCCTGGTGGAACAGCCCTGTCTCTCAGCTCCTGGCATGAGAACTAGTAGCAATGTCTGCAAAGGCAGCCTCACAAAGGGCCAGATCTTAGCCACATGGGAGCATGATCCTCCACAAGTTCCCTTCAGAGAGTTTCTTTTGCACGCCTCCGTGGGAAGGGTTGGATTTGCCCCCCACCAGAAGAGAGGGAGATTTAGCCCTGCTCCTTGGCAAGGCTGTGCCATTGGAACTGCTCTGCGAAGGGCTCCCTTGGGTCTGCCTGTCTCCAGGAACCCCCTGGAAGTGGGGATCCCGCCCTAGGGAGGAGGATGTGTGCAAATGCAATGCAGTCTCTGGTTGGAACACCTCCGGCTCCCAGCCTGCCTGTATGCAAGCCCAGCAGACAGGCGAACATAGCTCTGAAGGCAGCTGACCCCCCCCGCGCCAGTTTCCACCTTGGGGTGGGGAGATGCATGTGCAGAGACCCCCTCCACATGGATCAAAAGGGGCCTGGTTTTCTTGGCTTCTCAAACCAGACGTTTTCCTCTTCTAAGCAATCCTTCCCTCCCACTGTTCGCGGCACAGGAAGTTACTGAATTCAGTGGCCATTTTCACAAAGCAAAGCAATTAGGCAGCGATACTGTAGCACCGAAATGAGAAGGAGTAGGTGGGTGCTTGTTAGCCTACTTGGAGTATGATTAATTTGTGCAGTTGAAAACAGAGCGAGTACAGAGCTCTGAAATTGCTGCTAATTAACAAAGCCGGGGCAGAGGTTCTGGGCTCTTATTAGACCTGCTCAAAACTGAACGAGGCCCATTGCAGCTGTGTGTTTTGTTATTTTTGGCTTTGCATCTTCCTTTCCAAACCAGAGTCAAATCCCCACCCAGCAGTCCTTAGGGGGCTAGGCTTAGATTTTCACTCAGACACTTGGGGGGCACTCTGCGGGTGGCATTGAGAACTGGCATCACTGGTCTAGCCAAGAAAGGCATTGGCACAGTAGTCTTGGCACCGGTGCTATGGCATAGGCACTGAAAGCTGACATAGGCAGTCTGTGCATTCAGACCGTGATGTACTAGCATCCTAGCATAATGTCTCAGGATGCCAGCTCCGTAACACAGGGAGCATTGATCCTAGTGGCGCATGGACAGATTGATATTTAGCTCTTAGTATCGTGGGGAATCAGGTAATAGCATCATGGATCTGGGCAGCAGCATCCTGGCATGGGTCTTGCACTGGGGCCCCGAGCTGTGGCATGACTGTGAATGAGAATTTCAGTGGCTTGCAGCCTGCTCAGTCTCTGGCAGTCGCTCTGGGAAGGGCTTCCATTATAAGCTTTCAGTAGAGTACCACACTTTCAGTCAGCAGCCTCACTGGCTCTAGTGCAGGACATTCTCCTGGTAGCTGCAAAAGCTTGTCTCAGCCGGAAGTGGCTCATGTCACCATGGCAGGGTAACCTTTCCTGTCGTTAAAGGTTCCTCCCCTCATGTTTTCCCAACAGGCTGCGAGGAAATGCACCTGTGGGTCAGGTTTTGAGTGGTGCTGGCTCCCACCCTGCTACTGATGCTTTTCTTCTCCCTCCCTCAGAAACATGGAAAAAGGCTAACTGTCGCAGAGTGAGCCGTGAATGGTGTGCCCTCACTGGGGCCCCGGCCTGAGAGGACAACGGGCAGAGTCAATGGGAAGGCAGTGGGGTCTGTCTGCCAGTTGTCACACTGCAGTCGGAAAGAAGGCTTCTAATGCCACTGGAACCCCCTGATGGAAGGTGAGCAGGGGCGTGAAAGGCGAGTGTGCATAATGATTGGGGCTCTCTCTCAGCAGAAGTTCGTCTTCGGGTTGTCACTAGTGGCAGCTGCCAGGGGTTGCTGTTGTGAGCCAAAAGGTAACCTTGCTTTCTGACTCCTGGGAAAAGGAGGGGAGCTTTCTCTGACGAGATTTCCTTGGTGTGAAGGGGCCATTTTCAATGATGACCTGTTTGTGTTCCATACTGTGAGAGGAAAAGACGAGGCTGCAAGGAGAAGGGTCTCCAGCCTGGTCTACACTAGAAAATTAGGTTGGTTTAACTACGTCGGTCAGGATGTGAAAAATCCACACCTCTGAGTGGTGGTGTTAAGCCAACCTAAGTCCCTATGTAGACAGTGCTAGGTTGATGGCAGAATTCCTCTGTTGACCTAGCTACCTCCTCTCAGGGAGGTGGATTAACTACAGTGACTGGAGACCCCTTCCCATCGGTGTAAGTAGTGTCTACACTGAAGCACGGCTGTGCCACTGTAGTGTTTTAAATGCAGACGAATCATTCCTAGCGTGTCTTTTGAAAAGTGAGCCACATGATTTTTAACCCCTCAAAGGCTGGACCAGAGTTACCAGTATTGTGCTGGGATATATGGGATACATTCTCTCACAGCCTTTGTTCCATTCAGTATAGCTGGCCTACACAGTATCATGCAATGCATAGGATGAGGGGTGGGGATTAATGACCACAAAAGGACACAAGTATGTTGCTATAAAGTCTTCTGATGTTGAAGCTGGCACCTGCAGAGCCCCTTCTAATAGGCTGGTTCCTGAGGGACTTAGCTTAGGTGTCATTTCCTCTCCTAACGTAAGCAAATACCCAAACGAGCCCCATGTTCCCTAACACCAAGTCCAGTTTAAATAAGAAGGAGATGTTCAGAACGTGGCCAGAGAGGTGAATACATGTGACTGTCCAGCTTAACCAATCAGAAATGTGACAACAGCCATGTTTGCAATGTCGTACCTTTCCCAGACGTGAAGAAGAGCTCTGTGTAACTCGAATGGTCTCTCTCACCAACAGAAGTCAGTCCAATAAAAGATATTGCCTCACCCTCCTTGTCTTTACAACAGCCATGGGAATTGTAAAGCAATGAAGGACAACCTCTACATTTATGGAGGTGTCATTCAGACTGGGAGGCATATCTCAAGTTGATCAGAGTTTTTAAATGGAGGTGGAAATCCCAGGAAGATAAGACTTCCTGGTAAGATTTCTGGTGCTTCACTTTTTCACTAGGGATGAAATCTTCCCAGAATGATCTTTCTTATGGTATTTTGCGGTGCTTACTTTGTAATGAAAGAGGTGCCAGGGCTCAAGCAATTTTTTAACTTTCATAACTGATGCAGCAAGCCCAGAGGTGTTGGGGCTATGAACTGCCAAGCCTAGAGGTGCCAGGGCTCAGCCGTGGCACAAATTAAGCACCAGTATTTTGGCTTTTGGCCCAATCCAGGCTATGCAGAAATGCACAGAAATAGTTTGAGTTTGACGTGAGTTTTTGGTGAAAGCTCACATTGGCTGAAACTGATTTGCACAGCCCCGTTGGGAAGCATTTGTATTTCTCAAGATTGTCCACTAAACCTTTCTCCCTTTGAGAAAGAGGTTTGATTGCCACCAATGCATTTGTATTTGGAATTTTTCTTCTAATGGATGAAGCAGAAATAATAGAGCAGGAACTTAGTAGCTCAGCTGGTGCTGGACTTGGTTTGGGATTCTCTCACTGGCGTCCGATGGCTTCAGCCTAGTGTCTTGTTTGGACAGACCTAGTCCGTTTCAGTTTTATCTCCTTATGTATTTCATTTCTGGGCAGCATGTTCTGTTCATTATGGTGCAGAGTCTATACAGAGACTGCCTTGTCCAAGCAGCGCCTTGCCACAGCTGTGTGATCTCCAAGAAACCTGCCTATCACCTTTCCGTCTCCTGTCACCCCTGAGCAATGCATCCTCCGCACATAGAAGATCCAGATACTGTCAGTGACTCGTCACACTCATCATCCCCCCCCCTCTTCCTCACAGGGGTTTGGATCAACCGCTATCGGAAGCAGCTGGTGAGGTCCATCTCGTCGCAGTTCCTGGAAGAGATCATCTGCTACATGAGGAAGCTGGATCTCCTCAGTGCTGAGGAGGCAGGCCAGGTTCAGGAGGTGAGCTCCCTCTCGGAGCAGGTGAAGGCAGTCATGGATCTTCTGGCTGGAAAGGGCAGTTATGCCTCTCAGTCCCTGCAGACTTACATAGAGACAACCAACTCCCAGCTCTATCTCCACATCACCGTCTATGGTAGGAGATGCTGTTCGTTGTCTTCTGTCTGTGTGCATGTGTGTCATAAAAGCCTCTGTATGTGTGCGCACACGCGTCGGCATTGCGTGCTAGCAGATGTGTACCTGTAGCATTCACAGAGCCAGGTGTACCCTGGGGAGCTTTGCCTGAGTAAGGACAAAAAAGGACCTCCGGGTCTGACCCCTGTTGATTAAGAGAGCCAACAAAGGACACTACCACTGAGACACTCAGACTCTAAGGTCAGAAAGGACCATCATGATCATCTAGTCTGACCTCCTGCATGTTGCAGGCCACAGAACCTAACCCGCCCACTCCTGTAATAGATCCCTAACTTCTGGCTGAGATATTGAAGTCATAGAATCATAAAACCATAGGGTGAGACAGGACCGCAAGGGTCATCTAGTCTAACCCCGGGCCAAGATGCAGGATTTGTAGCGTCTAACCCATCCAAGACAGGTGGCTATCCAGCCTCCTTTTGAAAACTGTCAGTGAAGGAACTTCTACAACCTCCCTAGGCAGTCTGGTCCATTGTCCTACTGTTCTTACAGTTAGGAAGTTTTTCCTGAGATTCAATCTAAATCTGCTGTGCTGTAGTTTGAACTTATTGCCTCTTGTCCTGCCCTCTGTGCCAAGAGAGAACAACTTTTTTCCATCTTTTTTTATGGCAGCCTTTCAAGTATTTGAAGACTGCTATCATGTTCCCCCCTTAATCTCCTCTTTTCCAAACTAAACATCCCCAGTTCTTTCAGCCTTTGCCTTGCGTTCCATCCCTTTGATCATCTTTGTCACTCACCTCTGGATCCTTTTCAGTTTCACCACATCCTTTCTATACACTGGTGACCAAAATTGGACACAGTACTCCAGCTGAGACCCAACCAGTGGAGAGTAGAGCAGTACTATCACCTCCTGTGACTTGCATGCTGTGCCTCTGTTAATCCAACCTAAAATTGCATTTGCTTTTTTTGCAACAGCATCGCATTGCTGACTCATGTTGAGGTTGGGATCCACCACAACTCCCAGATCCTTCTCAGCGGTGCTGCTGCCAAGCCAGTTATCCTCCATTCTGTATTTGTGCATTTGGTTTTTCTCCCTTAAATGTAGCACCTTACATTTGTCTTTGTTGAATTTCATTTTGTCGTCTATTCTCCAATTTATCAACATCCCTCTGAATTTTAGCTCTAGCTTCCAAAGTGTTAGCAACCTCCCCAGCCTTGTTTAATCTGCAAACTTGATCAGGCTGCTCTCTATTCCTACATCGAGATCATTAATAAAGATGTTAAACAACACCAGACCAGAACAGATCCCCGTGGAACCCCACTTGAGACCTCCCTCCAATCTGAGATCAGTCCATGAATAGTTACTCTTTGTTTGTGGTTGTTTAACCAATTTTGTATCGACTTAATGGTAGTTCAGTTGAGCCCGCATTTCTCCACCTTACTTATGAGAACGTCATGTGGGACTGTGGCAGAAGCCTTGCTGAAGTCCAGGTATATTATGTTCACCACATTCCCCCTATCCACCAAACCAGTTACCCCGTCAAAGGAGGAAATTGGGCTGGTATGGCAGGATTTGTTTGTGGTAAATCCATGCTGGCTGCTAGTGATCACCCCTTCATCCTCCAGGTACTCGCAAATGGAATGTTTCATACATTGCTCCTGGTTTGGGGTACCAGCTGCTTTGTCCTGACTCAGACCTGTGTGCAGGTAACTTGAACCTCCTGAGAAAAACACACACACCAACTCTAGGCACATTCCCTTATGAGCCACTGCTCTCTGATCCACCCTCCCCACCGCTGGCATGGCAGAGCCAAGACAGGGGCTATAGTGTGTTGAGGAGAAGGTGGAACAACCTGCAGAATCAGGACCCAAAATGTGGGCCCCGCTGCAAGGAGAGACCCCTCCTTTGTCTGCCCTGCCCTGAGGAATGACCGCGTTTTCTGTATTTCTCACTCTTGTCACTGCATGAAAAGAGGATCATTGTTGATTAGGACCAGACCTGCTTATCCGTCGCCTGCAGCTGCTTTCTTCTGATAGTGGCACTGCCATTGCCACAATGTCAGTGGAAGATTATTTATGGGGGCTTAGTGTTCCGTGGTGACGAGGCGCACGTTGGAGACAGTCACTGAGAGAGTTACAGCATTACGAGATGGCACCTTATGTAGTATATCTGCTTCCTGCATGTCCTGGAGTCCTGGCAGCAGATTCCAACCTGTGCAATTCCACTACACTCTGCCCACCATGGCATTTGCAGTTGAATCTTCTTCACTTCCAGCCATCACTGCTAAGTTGTGCTGCTGTGTGCTCTTTGGCGGTGGTTTAGAACATAAGAACGGCCATACTGGGTCAGACCAATGATCCATCTACCTCAGTATCCTGTCTTCCGACAGTGGCCAATGCCAGGTGCTTCAGAGGGAATGAACAGAACACATCATCATCAAGTGATCCATCCCCTGTCGCCCATTCCCTGCTTCTGGCAAACAGAGGCGAGGGACACCACCCCTGCCCATTCTGTACCTTTTCCAATTCCAGTAGATCTTTTTTGAGATGGGGCAACCAGATCTGCACACAGTATTCAAGATGTGGGTGTACCATGGATTTATATAGAGGCAACATGGTATTTTCTGTCTTATTATCTATCCCTCCCCTAATGGTTCCCAACATTCTGTTAGCTTTTTTGACTGCTGCTGCACATTGAGTGGATGTTTTCAGAGAACTATCCACAGTGACCCCCAAGATCTCTTTCTTGAGTGGTAACAGCTAACTTAGACCCCATCATTTTGTATGTCTAGTTGGGATTAAGTTTTCCAATGTGCATTACTTTGCATTTATCAACATTGAATTTCATCTGCCATTTAGTTGCCCAGTCATCCAGTTTTGTGAGATCCCTTTGTAACTCTTCACAGTCAGCTTGGGACTTAACTCTCTTGAGTAGTTTTGTGTCATCTGCAAATTTTGCCACCTCACTGTTTACCCCCTTTTCCAGTTCATACATGAATTGTGACTGTGTTGTACTCAAGAGGTAGCTGCATTTCAGTGGGTGGCAAGGTGATCTCAATAGTTTTGCTTGTTAAGTTTGTAAAGCACGTTTGGATCCTTTGAGATGGACGGGGCTACAGGAAGGTACCCCTTAGCTGCCCGTTTTGCTGGAAAAATAAGTTTTAGCATCTTAGAGCCAACGTGGCTACACAGAACAAGTTGTTACCCTCTGCTGCCTCAAGCAACATCAAGAGAAGCAGCAGCCATTGCTGATAGTGATGTAGGAGACAGAGAGAGCTCAGTCAGTCAGCTCGACTCAGGTCCCAAGTGGGGCTGGCAGCCGTGGCAGTTAAAAATCCATTATTTAACTGGCTCTGAGGGAGAGGGGTCATCTTGTCTGACCGGGAGCGGGTTAGAAGATAGAATAAGGAAAAAGAACTTGGGTGAAATGTTGTTGCTGAAATGCTTGTTTCTGGGGAGCAGGGGGAGAGACTGAAGTCTACATGCCCCAGCTTGGTAATTCCTCAGCATGGGAGGCAAGGCTGCCAGGCTGCGGTCTGCTTGATCTGTCTGTCCTACATGTGTTATGGGTCTATGGGACTGGGGAGGCTGCAGGGAGCGTCTCTGCACCCCCAGCATGGTGGCGGAGCTCAGCCCCTACACTCCCCCATGGGAAAGGACTGCTCTCTCCTACTGCCCGCAGGTGTTCTATGGCCCATGGGTGGAGCTGGGGATGAGGAGGAGGCCATGTCAGGACCTGGACCCTGTCCCAGGCAGCAGGGCTGTCTAGATGCACAGGATGAGCATGCTGCAGCCCCTTCAGGAGCAGGCCTGTTCTACCTGTGTGCCTGGGAGCTGCAGGAGGGATTATGTCTGGTTTAGGAGCCCTACCTGGGGTGGTGCAGCTCCACACTGGCCCCAAGACAGGGCTGGAGCTCAGTGTGCATGGCCAGACCCTTAGAAAATGTCTTGGGTCATATTATGTTACAAATACTGTACAATGAAAGGGTGCACTGCCCTCAATATAGGGCTGCGGCTAACCACAACAACCTAGTGCTCAGGGATCTGGCAGTGACAGCGCCTGGACAGAGCAAAGGGGCTTACAAAAGCCCTCCCCAGCATAGTATGAGGAAGGAATCTAGGACTGAGTTTTTGTGCATGCGGAGCTGCACCCCCAGGACCGCTCAGGAGCAGGCACCTAGCTCTGTCTCTCCTGTGGGAGCTGATCAAAGCCTCCTGGCCTACACACCCAATTTGTCTGTCTTCTCATTTCTCTGCCTCAGGCAGCAGTTCAGTGTAAATCAGGTTGCTTAATAATTTGCCACCTAGACGTTGAAACGCTGCTTCAAGTGAGAAAGTTTGAATACTTCAATCAGGGCTCTACCGTGTGGATGGTAATTGCACAGAAAAGCACTCAATAACATGATGGTGAAGGGATCACGAGTTAAAGTCTCGTTCTGTTTTGTTTCCGTGTGTCAGCATCACGCAGCCTCCAAACAAGAAGTCTTGTGCTATATTTAAAAAGTAATGGCCATGTTCTGATGATGATTTACTGAGCACCACAGTCCCCATCCCAGGGGTTTTACAAGCTAAATCCAGCATGGAACGTACAGTGCAGACATTGGGCTGCTACTGTAAACCATGCTATGGCAAACTGGAGTCATTGACAGCTGAGTCTAAATGAGTCTGGGAAAGTCTTATCTGGTGCAACATACATCTTCTTCCAGCCCCTTGACATGCATATTCCATCAACATAGACTAGATAGGTTTCAGAGTGGTAGCCGTGTTAGTCTGTATCAGCAAAAACAACGAGGAGTCCTTGTGGCACCTTAGAGACTAACAAATTTATTTGGGCATAAGCTTTCGTGGGCTAGAACCCACTTCATCAGATGCACGAAGTGAAAAATACAGGAGCAGATATAAATACATGAAAGGACAGGGGTTGCTGTACCAAGTGAGAGGTCAGTCTAACAAGATAAATGAATTGGTAAAGCAACCCCCATCCTTTCAGGTATTTATATCTGCTCCTGTATTTTTCACTTCATGCATCTGATGAAGTGGATTCTAGCCCACGAAAGCTTATGCCCAAATAAATTTGTTAGTCTCTAAGGTGCCACAAGGACTCCTCGTTGTATAGACTAGGTAGACTCCCTTAGGCCTTGTCTACACAGAAAAGATTTTTTTCAGTATAATCTAAGAAGTGAATTTAAACTGTTATCATTATACCAGTATCGATCCGAATGTGAACGCTCCTACTGCAGTAAAAGAATGGCTTTTGTCAGTTTCACTTTTCTCGCATGGGAAGGAGTTGAAGTTAAATCTAAAAAAGCCACTCTTATTCTGGAATAAGAGTGTCCACATGGGTAACAATATTGGTATAACTGGTAAAACTTTCCTGTGTACACAAGGCCTTCAACTGACTGACTGACCCACTCACTACCATGTTGTTTGCATCTCCTCCTTACACATCAGCTCTGAATTTGGCCAAGAGAGTCTAGCAAGAAAAGCAGCTAAGAGGAAAGGGTGTATGAAGATGTAAGTTAATTACCCTCTACTTCAATGTACACTTGCTTTCTTAGACTCCATAATACTCCATCTAAGAGAGTGGGAGACAGTGTAAGGTGTTCCAGCGTACACCACCCTCTGACTGACCTGCCAGTGGAATTGCACTGATGCAAAAACCACGTTCATTTGAAAGCCACAGAGCTGCTTATTTCTGTGAAGGACACTCTGAGTGGGGAACTTGCACTCTGAGATTTGGAGTTGAACTTGTGCTGAACTCAGACCATAACTCACTTTGGTTTGTTGTGAAACTGTGATTGACTTAACTGGCAGGCACAGCGAGGTGTTAGTGTGGCTACGGGAGCCATTACCATGAAACCAAAAGGGTTGCTAATGGATATCAGGAAAGCTTTGTATGAGGCCTGAGGTTCAGCACCAGTTCAAATCTCAGACTGCGAGAGAGGCTCTCCCCCAGAAATCAATGGTTCCATTCTATTTGAACCAGTGTTTTCTATCAAGGCAATTTAAGACAAGTGCTACTTCTGCCACTGGGAACTAGATTGATGGGATCACAGCTGGGAGAATTTGTGACCATTGTTGTCAAAGATTTGCCACTTCAGGCTTTTAAACTTCATTATGAAACATTTTAAACTAGACTGAACAAAGTCCTACAGCACATACAGTAGGGACAGTTGTGCATTTGCTTGGGGGCTGGAGTAGATGACTCCATCTCTAACTTCAGTGATTCAGTGATAGGTGCAGTCTCCTGCCCTGACGTTCAGTTTACACATTACTCGACAAAGTAGAGGTAACCAGAAGCTAAAGCAGTTCCAGCCCCATCCTTTTGGTCAGCTGGTGGATGTGTCTGAGTAATGAGAACCTTGCTCCCCATTACAATCACATCCACAGCCAGTGCAACCCTCCCCCTTGGTTGCAAGTTTTCAAACCTGTTTTCCTGACCTCCAGAAGCTCCAGCTGGCTTCTCTTCCCTGCAATAATGAGAAAAAGTCAGGCGTTGCCTATTGCTTATGCTTGTGGTCATTGTCTGTCTCCCTCTTGACCTATTTTGCTTTTCTCTACACAGACCCTATGGTGCAAAAGCATTTGGAAAGTCTCCAGAACCGCTATGGAACTGGTGTGGAACTTGGCCAGCTGGAGAGGCTCACTAATCTTCTGCTGGTGGAAGGCTTGACAGATATTCAGCAGAAAGAGCATGACGTCATGCAGATTGAGGCCACCAAAGGCATGAGAAATGTTTCCAAGAAAATCCCCCTGGAGAAGCTCTTCCTACCTCTGTCTAAAGTCAGCATTCCTCCTCGAATCTCTGTGACCGTGGGCGTGGCTGGGATTGGCAAAAGCACTTTGGTGAAACTGTTTGTTTGCATGTGGGCCAAAGGGGAGGTCAATAAGGACATCATATTCGTGCTGCCTCTCACCTTCCGGGAACTGAACACTTATGAGAAACTCTCTGCTGAGAGGCTCATCCGGTCGGCATTCCCTCATATCACTGAACCCAGCTTTATCTCCAATGGCACCGCCCGGATTTTACTGATTCTGGATGGCCTGGATGAGTTTAAGACTCCTTTAGATTTTTCCAACACAGTTGTTTGCACGGATCCCAAAAAGGAAATTCAAGTGGATAGTCTGATCACCAATATTATCCGTGGCAACCTGTTCCAGGAAGCTTCCATTTGGGTCACTTCACGGCCCACAGCAGCCAGCCAAATCCCAGGTGGCCTAGTTGACCGGATGACAGAAATACGAGGTTTTGGAGCTGTGGAGATCAAGGACTTCTTGGATCAGATGTTCCTTGAGAACAAAGACTTATCCAGTCAAGTCTTGGGTCAGATCAAGGCTAACAGATCTTTGTACACAATGTGTACGGTTCCTGCCTTTTGCTGGATATCTGGCTCCTCAATGGGCTATTTCCTAAAGAACAGCACTGATCAATCCCAAGAAATGACAACTGTTCCTAAGACTTTATCAGAAATCTACTCCTATTACTTTAAAATGGCACTGAGTAGTGACTGGCAGGAAAAACAGAAGGAGACTCCCAGGATAGAACAAGCTATAAATAACAGCAAAAAAATTATTGGTAACCTGGGTCGGCTGGCATTTTATGGTCTGCTCAAGAAAAAGTACGTATTTTATGAACAAGACATGAAAGCCTATGGCATAGACCTCTCATCACTACAAGGCAGCTTGTGCAGTAGGATGTTACTCAAGGAAGAGATGCAGTTCTCCACTGTCTACTATTTCTCCCATTTAACCCTCCAGGAGTTTTTGGCAGCCACTTATTACTATGCTTCAGCAAAGCGAGCAATATTTGATCTCTTCACTGAGAGTGGGATGTCCTGGCCTAAGTTTGGTTTCCTCAATCACTTTAAGAACGCTGTCCAGAGATCACTGCAGTCAGAGGACGGGCAGCTGGATATCTTTGTGCGCTTTCTCTCTGGACTTCTCTCCCCGCAGGTGAACAAATTGCTGTCTGGTTGGCTCTTGGTGAAGGATGAGCATAACAGCTTCCGAAGCCATGTGATCAGCTTTCTCCAGAGCTGCCTGAACACTGACTATGTCATCTCCTCCAGGACCGTGAATGTCATGCAGTGCTTGTATGAAGTGCAGCACATGGAGCTGGCCAAGACTGTGGAGGAAGCTATGAAAAATGAGAGCTTAGCTGGGATGTTAACGCCAGTGAATTGTTCTGCCCTGGCTTATCTCCTGCAGGTCTCTGAGGTGTGCATGGAGGAGACAAACCTCTCCAACTGCCTCACCTACAATATCTGCAAAAGTCTGCTTTCCCAGCTCCTCTTCTGCAGTAATCTCCGGTAAGTCAGATCAGGGTTTTATGTAGGGACCGGGACTATTTCTGTGATATGCGGTAGAAAGTAGCAGCTGTTTAAAGGATATGTGGCAATTATTTTATTCAGGACTATTGTCCTGCAAACAGAAATATACTCTGAGGATGGTATTAGGGTGACCAGATAGCAAGTGTGAAAAATCAGGACAGGGAGTGGGGGTAATAGGTGACTATATAAGAAAAAGCCCCAAATATTGGGACTGTCCCTATAAAATTGGGACATCTGGTCACCCAAGATAGTATGATCATGTGGTACTGAGAAATATGTGTCATGTTCAGAGCAGGGCGCTGAAAGTCCAGACTCTTGGGGTCTCCTAGTGCAGGGGACTACAGTAGAAAACCTCTTGTGCTCCCTTCCAGTCCTATGATTCTATTATTCTATTTTTGACTCTGCCACTGACCTGCTGTATGACCTTGGGCAAGTCAGTCCAGCTCTGTGCTTCAATTTCTCCACTTGTAAAGGGAGAGGATAATACCTACTTCACAGGGGTGATGTGAGGCTTGGTTAATCCAGGGTCTATTGCAGGAGTGGGTGAGGTTCTGTGGCCTACGATGTGCAGGAGGTCGGACTAGATGATCATGATGGTCCCTTCTGACCTTAAAGTCTATTAGTCTAATATATTCAAAATGCCATGTGTTCTTTGGGTGAAAGGAGCTGGAGAAGTCGAAGTGGCAGTGCTAATATGCCAAACATCATGCTGTCTTTGTTATTTCCTATGTGTATCAATGGCTGATGAGCTATCCTGAGATGCTGCTAGTATTGCATTATGGGGGCCACTTAGGAGACCACGGAGTCTGGAACTGGGATTCTTGCTTTGTAGGCTGGTAGAGATAACAAGACTAATAGGAGGCAAGTGGTTTTACTTGAACTACTTTCACATTGTACCTTCACCTCTGAGGAGCAGAGGCTAATTCAGTTGCCTTCACTTTATAGAACTTGGCCTCTCTGCTGAGGTTACCATAATAGGTGTCAATTTAATTGGGTGTGGGATGATATGGGCACTTCTCCACTAGGAATTGGACTCAGATCCCCAACTCATTTCACATTGGCCAGTGGACAGCCCTTAAAATACCTTTAGTTATTGCTGGCCTGGATGAATGAGAATCAGCAACTCACAGATAGAAGGTTTTGTGTTCCACTCACAGTCCCCTGAGCAATCCAGGGGTCTATTGGATCTTTATACCATTTGAGGCTGGTTTAGCACCCCCATTGGATAGTCATCCCCAAAAGTCACCTGTCCCTAATATCAGACTTAGCGACAAGTGGACAAAGTACGACCAGATGACAAGGACCGGCACTGGCTTAAACACAGTGCATTTTAGTGTTGTGCATGCCTAGAGCATGTGTTTAATGGTCATGACATGACCTGTGGCAGCTACAACCTAGTGCCATCTTACAAGACTTATAAAGAGAGGCCCCGGGGCAGCGCAGAGTCCTGTATCGCTATCCTGGAATAGGCTTTCACTCCTGCCGTATCTTTCACTGGAGGAACCCAAAGGACTTAAATGTGATTTTTGCATAAGTGAAGCATCTCCAAGTTTTAGAGGACATTCTCTTTGGAAGAGTAGGGCCTCCTAGAGTTATCCTGGGATGCTGGTAAGTGTGACTGAGTTATCCTAGAGAGAACAGACTCTTCCGGCACTGTGCATATGGAATATTCTCTAGTCATGAGGATCAGCAGCATATGGGCTCTCGGCTCCTTGCTGGGGGATAGTGGGGGAGGTCAGCTTCACTGTGAAAGGCAGCATCTCAGGGAACACACTACCTCTGACAGGGGTCGCTCTGTGAACTCTTGAGCATGGAAGCTACACAGATCAGGATCTCTTCATTTTTTCTGAGAGCTCTCACTCTCAGCAGCTCAAAATGGACATTTTCTCCTCCTCATATTATCAAAATGCTTTGTTCTCAGCCATCTCTTCTTCTTTTGCTTTGTTGGCCAGGCTGGACAATAACAAGTTTAAGGACAATGTGATGGAGCTGTTGGGCAGCGTGCTGAGCGTGAAGGATTGTCAGATTCAAAAGTTGAGGTACTGGCTGGCGTTCATAAAATATTTTGGGGTGTCACTGCAGTGGTCATTTGAGCTAAAGGTCCATGAACACTCTAAACATTCACATGATCTAAGCCGTGTTGTAAGATGTGCCCTCAACACAGCATTGCACCATGTGTCTCCGCATGTTCATCCGCTCAGTGTGCAGCAGCAGTCAACAAAGAGAACAGAACAGAGACCATTAGGAAAGGGAGAGAGAATAAAACAGAAAATATCATAATGCCACTATATAAATCCATGATATGCCCACACCTTGAATACTGTGGGCAGTTCTGGTCACCCTATTTAAAAAAAGATACATTAGAAGTGGAAAAGGTGCAGAGAAGGGCAATAAAAATGATTAAGGGTATGGAACAGCTTCCATATGAGGAGAGATTAATAAGACTGGGACTTTTCATCTTGGAAAAGAGACGACTAAGGGGGGATATGATAGAGGTCTACAAAATCATGAGAGGTGTGGAGAAAGTGAATAAGGAAGTGTTATTTACCCCTTCACATAACACAAGCACCAGGCGTCACCCAATGAAATTAATAGGCAGCAGGTTTACAACAAACAAAAGGAAGTATTTCTTCACACAACGCCCAGTCAGCCTGTGGAACTTGTTGCCAGGGGATGTTGTGAAGGCTAAAAGTATAACTGGGTTCAAAAAAGAATTAGGTAAGTTCAAGGAGGACAAGTCCATCAATGGCTATTAGCCAATATGGTCACAGATGCAACCGCATGGTCTGGATGTCCCTAGGCCTCTTGACTGCCAGAAATATCTGGCACTGGCTGCTGTCAGAGACAGAATACTGGGCTAGATGGACCATTGATCTACATGGATCCAGTATGGCCATTCTTATGTCTGACTTGCAAGCCCTGGCCTCACACTAATCATCTTCTCCACACTAAATTTGACCTTTTTGTCTCTATTAATATTGCTGTAGAGCCTGTTGAGATATGTTCTGGTAGTTCAATGCATACAGGTCTAACCCCCCGGAAGTTTGGGTAACCAACCTGCCTCCTAAACTGGTGCTCAATCCCATCTTAACTGACCAGCAAACACCTCCTCTAACAGGGGGACTTCCAGGGTGGAGGCTCCCCTGCTGGACAATGCTGATTGGCCAAGATGATGATGCTGTCCTTTGCTGGTATGAGGATGGATGTTTATTGTAATCACAGTCAGGATGGCGGCTCTGGGAGCACATGTTTGTCAAGAGGGGTAGGTGAGCAGGGCAGGTCTCCCACTGCCACACTGTCTCTCTACACAGCTAATTGCAGTTCATGGGCAGACTTCGACTCTCAAAACTTGTCATCAGTGCCACCTTGACCAGGTATTTTCAGCTAGATTTCAGCCTCTGCCTCTTTCCGAAGCCTGCTGCTTGAGTGGAAAATTGTGGCCGAAAGCAGGGAAGTGAGGACCATGGTTTGTACTAAGTTTTACTGGAGTTTTGCTCCCCAAATTGCAGTTCCCAGCTTTCTTGGGCGGGGGGATCTGAAATGTGGAATTAACAAGAAATGGTTCCCGTGGGCTCAGACACTAAAGTGCCACTGCAGACAGAGTGCTTTGCAATGCTGGTGGAGGCGCACTCTGAGCTCTTCTGAGAAAAGGCATTCATAAAGTAGCCAGGCCACAAGCAGTGCCAATGCCTTCAAAGTCAGCGGTGCAGATAATTCCCCAGTACCATACGCTGGCAGGTTACTGGAGTCTCTCAGGCGAGGTTTGAGGACCTGGGTGACACAGCCCAAGGTGAGGGGGTTGTCACAGGATTGGGTGGGGGAGGTTCTGTGGCTTGTGACATGTAGGAGGTCAGACTAGCTGCTCATGATGGTCCCTTCTGACCCAGATCTCTGAGTCAGGGAGTTATTTGGAATGTTAAAGTCGGGTCTGGTTAGTGGCCCATGTCTGAAAACTATGGGGCAAATGGCTAACCCTGTAGGACACCAACGCTGAGTATAGTGTTCTTCTGCTTAGCACTGCTCCTGAGGACGAGTTCGTGGCTCCTTGTTCTCCTGCCCCCTTAGAGCAGGAGACCTTCCCCTCTCTGGGAGCACCGGGCCCCCAGCAAGCAGAGTCTGCCTTTCCCCACCTACCTCTTCCTTCCTCCAGCTCTGTGCCCCTGCCCAAACTCCCTCTCATTTCCACATGAGTCATTGCCTGCCCCAGTGCGGTACAGCACCTTCCCACTGCCCTCCTGGGGCCCAGCCAGCGAGAGCCGTCAGTCACAGCCGCAGAGCACAGCCAAGGACAGGGATGGCTCGCTGGGGCCGTGGGACTTGTTGCAGGAATGAATTCCAGTCCAGCGAGGTCTAGGGTGACCAGACAGCAAGTGTGAAAAATTGGGACGGGGGTGGGGGTAATAGGAGCCTATATAAGAATAAGCCCCAAATACCGGGACTGTCCCTATAAAATCGGGACATCTGGTCACCCTAGCTAGGTCTCTCAACAGCCAGCACCTCTCCCTGCACCTGCCATTGCCCTCAGTCCCCAGATGACATATACCTAGGGATCAACTGGTTTCCAAAGGGTTAACATGATCTTATAATGAACCAATGGAACTGTATTTGTCAAACGTAATATGGTCACCTCCATGTTATAACAGTATTCCTCTTCCATGCAAATTCCTCAGCTGTGTCCTTGGCAGTTTCTGTGGCTGGCAGTGGGATTGGAGGGATGTAATGGGCTAGGAACTGTATTTGTTCTCCTTAGACTAGATGCTAACTCCAGTTTCTTTTCCCGAACAGCTTGGCAGAAAACCAGATCAGTAACAAAGGGGCCAAAGCCCTCGCCAGATCCCTGATGGTCAACAGGAGCCTGACAGTACTTGAGTAAGTTTCGTACGTTTCCTAGTTGATATCGTCCACCCGGTGGGCAAACATGGGTGCCTGCAGTGCACTCACGCGCTGTCAGCTGTTTCCTTCATGAAAATTGATTAAATAGAACGGGTGATGTCAGCTGACCTTAATTTCTCCACATTGGAGGATGGCTCCTGCCCACCGTAATCAGTTCCCAGAAGAGATGAATAAGGTTGTTGTAGTATTTTAGACTGGTGACTAATGAGAGAAATGTCAGCTGCCAAGCTTGTTTTCTCTTTCTGAAATCAGCTGTCACCAAATTTCAAAGATTTTAACCCCAAAGCAGCTTGAACAGCTGAAATCCAGTAAGAAAGCTCATGTGATGCCCTCTTGTGAAAAAATCAAAGGTTAAAATCCCTTCCCTGCTCCCCCCACATTCAGAATGAATGAACATTGCAGATTTCAAGATTCTTCTTGGAGTAGCCTCTGCACATTCCCACTCCTGGGATGTGCCGGCAGTGCAGCTCTGACGTCCACCAATGCATCCCTTAATGAGTGTGACAGTGCAGAGTCCATCTCAAAGAACTCTGGTTGCATATGAGCAACATTCATTCCTAGTTCATTGGTGGCCTGATACAATGTCCACTGAAGGCAATGGGAGTCTTTCCATTGTCTTTAGTGGACATTCAAGCAGACCCTGGGAACATGGAAACTAACTGTGGCAGTCAGTAGCCTGTTACAAGTGACTAGTATATTAAACATGCCAAGCATATCTCGCAACCTGCCCTGGCCCAGATGTGGAACATGACCTGTGACAAAGATTCAAAATGAGGGACCCAAAAAAGTTATTCATCCAGGAAATGTAAGACGCTGTATGATTCCTTCCTGGGGTGTGAAAAACTCTCTCTACAACCTCAGTTTCACAGTTATTTATTTGTGATGTAAACGATTTTCAATAATAATAGTCGGGGGACACCAAATTCGTGTGAAATGTACTCAACTTTTCAAGTAAAGCTATACATCTAGGAACAAAGAACATAGGCCATACTTACAGGATGGGGGACTCTACCCTGGGAATCAGTGACTCTGAAAGAGACTTGGGGGTCATGGTGGGTAATCAGCTGATGATGAGCTCCCAGTGTGACACTGTGCTGAAAAGAGCTAATGCGATCCTTGAACACACAAACAGGGGAACCTCGAGTAGGAGCAGGCAGGTTATAGTACATCTGTTTGGCACTGGTGCAACCACTACTGGAATCCTGTGTCCAGTTCTGGTGTCCCCAGTTCAAGAAGGATGTTGATAACTTGGAGAAGGTTCAGAGAAGAGCTGCAAAGATGATTAAAGGATTGGGGAACCTGCCTTACAGTGACAGACTGAGCTCCTTGAGTTTAATTAGCTTAACAAAAAGAAGGTAAAGGGGTGACTTGATCACAGTCTGTTAAATACCTACATGGGGAACAAAGAATTGACAATAGGCTCTTCAGTCGAGCAGACAAAGATCTAACAAGGTCCAATGGCTGGAATTTGAAGCTAGACAAATGTAAGACTGGAAATAAGGTACAAATTTTAACAATGAGGGTAATTAACCAGTGGAATGACTTACCAAGGGTTATGGTGGATTTTCCATCACTGGCAAGTTTTCAATCAATACTGGATGTATTTTCTAAAAGTTCTGCTCTAGTTCAGACAGGAACTACAGTAATTCAGGGAAGACCTCTGGCCTGTGTCCTACAGGAGGTCAGACTAGATTATCACAATGGGCCCATCTGGCCTTAGCTGTGAATCTATGGAATGATGGACAGTTGACTCTTGACTCCTCCCATGATGATCTTTTAAAGACTAAAGACACCCTGAGTTCCAGTAACAGAGGCTAAGCCCTAGTGGCTGGGAAGATCAAGGTTTAAACTGAATGCCCACCCTTAACTCTCCCTTGTCAGACCAGTTTTGTTCTTGTCCGGATTTTCTAACTGTAGCTTTTTTGTCTCTCTTTATCCTCGCTCCGCCTTCTCCCCAGCCTTCGCAGTAACGCCATCGGACCCACAGGGGCAAAAGCACTGGCTGATGCACTGAAAATAAATCAAGTCCTACTCTCCCTGAAGTAAGTGCTGTTGGTTTCCCTTCCTTGGCTTCTTCTGAAAGCTAATTCCTAATAGACATAATTGTACATGCGAGAGACCGCTGTGTGGGTGTGAACAGTCTTCATCTCACTGGCTATCAGATGTTCAAATGACTAGACTAGAAAGATTGTGGGTAGTAAACGGCTGCCTTCATCCCAGTACAAGTACAGTCAGCTTGCAGCAGGTGGTTGTCACAAGTGCAGTAGCCATAGAAACGATGTGTCACTTGCAATGTCCACGAACAATCTTTTCCTGGCAGGGCTTTGGCAGACAACTCCTGAGAGTCCATCTTAACTTTACAGGGGACCCAGGAGAAGCCACCTTGGAGATGCTACTTAGTTCTCTCCAGATGCCCAGCTGAAGTGGGGGATGCACTCACTGAAGCTGCTAGCTCTTTACAGTGATGCTGTGCTTTATGGTGTCGTTTCAAAAGGGCTGTCACAGCATTAGAAACATTGCATATGGTGTTGGGTTGAAAGGTGCGTCAGAACGACAGAGGTCTCTAATTGTCATTGCCGTGTGCTAATTCTAGGCTTCCCTGCAGTGAGAGACACAGCAACATCTACGTTGAGTTCTTGGATTTTCTCTGCTATCCCTCTTCTTTAATAAGATGAGGTCAGGTCCAGGGCAAATTGTCTGTACCTATAAACATACTGCATTTGCACTTTGGCTATGGAACAAGGAGAAACTCAGTGGTTTTGACTGAGTTGCACTCTGAGGTTTTGGAGTTGTTGGACTTTTGGGCCCATGTGGACGGAAATCAAAGGAATTGTTCACATGATTCCCTAGCAACTGAACCTGTTGAGTTTTGTATTTCATAGGTTACGGATCCAGTGGGTCTCCGAAATGCGCCTCTCCGAAATGCTGGTGTAAATCAGGAATAGGAAGTCAATGAACTTATGCCAATGAGAAACCAAGGGGAGATCAGAATCAAGCCCAATAGATCTAGAGATTGGCTCAAACCACAAAATTGAGACCTGGATTTTGAATATCCCCCTCCCCAGTTTGAGGTGTGATGGAGTCAAGCTGAGGAGTTCTGGCTCCAGCCCAGCTCTACTTATATCTTCTTGCCCTGAACCAGCTATCCAGAACTACTTTGAATTCTCCCTCCTCCCCCATTCTCTTTGTAGAAGTCATAGGGCATAACTTAGTACATGGACTGAGGGATTGGAATGGATCTGGTTGGGGTGTACATGCTGATATGTATGTCTTATTATTCAGTACAATATCTATTGACTTACTGTCTTGTTTATATTTATTAATTATTCTCCATATTGAGATTCAACTGCTATTTAAAAATCATGATTATGTAAAAAAAAAAAATAGGCAGCAAGTTTTAAAACAAACAAAAGGAAGTATTTCTTCACACAACGCACAGTCAACCTGTGGAACTCATTGCCAGGGGATGTTGTGAAGGCCAAAAGTATAACTGGGTTAAAAAAAGAACTAGATAAGTTCCTGGAGGACAGGTCCGTCAATGGCTATTAGCCAAGATGGTCAGAGACACAACCCCATGATCTGGGTGTCCTAAACCTCTGACTGCCAGAAGCTGGGACTGAATGACAGAGGGTGGATCACATGACGATTGCCTGCTCTGTTCATTCCCTCTGATGCACCTGGTACCATCACTGTCGGAAGACAGGATACTGGTCTAACCCAATATGGCTGTTCTTATGTTCTTTTATGTTCTTCTGACTGCACTGTGGGACGGGGAAGAGCAGGAAGGCAGGCAGAAGGGAGACTAGGCAGAGGAGGAAATGGAGGGATAGAAGTGGCCTATAAGACAATATAAACAACAAAGGGCCTGATGTCTCAGTTACCCTCAGGCTGCTTTACCCCGCTCTGGCAGCGTGAGAGCCGTCAGGTGCGGGCAGATGTGTAAAGTGGATGTCCGTGTAATCTACAGCCACTTTAAGGACTCTTTACCATGCTGGAGTGGTGTGAAGGGGCCTTAGTGCAACTGTGAATCAGCCCCATGGAGATTCAAATCAGTGACTGACTGAGGATGTTGTGATATTTCCACGAGGCACTGCTATATCTGGAGCAAAACGTCCTGGGGCAACATGAGCCCTGAAATGGCTGGTAGGTGTGCTCAGGAGATTGGAACATGTGACTCAACCCCAGCACCTTAAACAGAAGGGAGGAGAAGAGAAAGGGCAAGAGGTGTCTGGAAGAGGTAGGCTGCTAAGGGGGCAGGAGGCAGTCCCAAAAGGCGGGGAGCAAGACTCAGGAGGCGCACTAGGGAAAGAACAGCACAGGAAGTTCAGGCGCATGGGGGTTCATTCTTTTATACCATTGTCTCTGGCCTCAGGAGATGGCATGGCTAATGTGAGACAGGCTGGGACAGGCTGGGACAGGCTGGCTGCATCCTGCTCTAATTCCCAGTTTTTCCACAATAATTGTGTTGTTTTATCTCTGCAGCCTCCAGAATAACGTGATCAAGGAAGATGGTGCTAAATTCCTGGCTGAGGCCCTTTTATCCAACCACAAGCTGACAACTTTGCAGTGAGTGATTCTAACCCCCGAGCTCCCCTATGGTTTGTTGTCTGCTCATTTCCATGGCCATCTGCAAGGGCAGCACCGCGGTCAAAGCAGCCTGCTGCTAATTCCCCTTCTTGGCTTGGCCTCCTGGTCAGGGCCAGCTGGAAGCACAAGCAGATGGAGCAGTTGTTCTCAGCCCCACAATCTGACCGTTTTCTGTGTCTCTACTCAGACACTTAATCATGTCTTTGCACTCCACTAAACACGGTTCCTCCTCCATTGGTAGGTTGTGCCCAGACCCCAGTCGCAAGGGTGCCACCATTTCACACACTGCTCACGTCAAAGCTGGTTTCCATCTTATGGGAACCACATTCCCTCAAACCCATTCGCCTACAATGCACTAAATCTATTGCAATTGCAGTGCCCAAAAGTGGGCAGAGGCTGTGTGTGGAGAGAGATGCTCTTCTGTTCAAGAAGCAGGAGGGGGCAGGACAGAGACGATCTGAAGGAAACATGATAGATGATGGGGTGGACCCTGAGGAAGATGGTGTCAGGCTTGTTTGCCTGGTTCACGCCCAGTCTGTCTTATTTATTCTAACCACTAAGAAGATAAAGCTAAGTGCAAACTACTACACTTAGGAAGCAAAAATGAAAGGCACAGCTACAAAATGGGGAATCACTGACTCGGTGGTAGCACTGCTGGAAAGGATCTGGAGGTTAGAGTAGATCACAAATTGAATGTGAGTCAACAATGTGATGCAAATGCAAAACAAATGCTAATATCATTCTGGGGTGTATTAACAGGAATGTTATATGTAAGACATGGGAGGTAATTGTCCTGCTGTACTCAGCACTGGAGAGGCCTCAGCTGGATACTGTGTCTAGTTCTGGTTGCCTCACTTTAGGAAAGATGTGGACAAACTGGAGAGAGTCCAGAGGAGAGCAACCAAAAGGATAAAAGGTTTAGAAAAAAGGTTTAAAAAATCTGGGCAAGTTTAGTCTTGAGAAAAGACAGAGGGGGGGCCCTGATAACAGTCTTCAAATACATGAGGAGCTGTTATAAACAGGACTGTGATGAATTGTTCTCCATGTCCACTGAAGGCAGGACAAGAACTAATGGGCTTAATTGGCAGCAAGGGAGATTTAGGTTAGATATTGGGAAAAACTTTCTAACTATAAGGACAGTTAAGCACTGGAACAGGCTTCCAAGGGAGGCTGTGGAATCTCCATCACTGGAGGGTTTTCAGAACAGGTTGGACAAACACCTGTCAGGGATGGTCTAGGTTTACTCGGCCCTGCCATAGCGCAGGGGCTGGACTAGATGACCTCTCGAGGTCCCTACCAGCCCTACCTCACTATGATTTTAGGTCAGGTCGAATAGGGCATGTAACAGAGTGTGATGTCAGTGTGATGCTTGATCGGCAAGGATTTGCCTTGATGATGATGATGTCTGTCGATATGGTAATGGCTGATAACAACACGATCATGGCCGTTACTTGATGTGACCAGGCCAGGTAGTCTGCCATCCTCTACTCTGATGGAAAAGTCCACCCACCAGCTTACCTGGGGCAGCTATCCGCTGAGAATTTGGGGCTCTAGGTCTAGTAGAGCGTGATAAGAGATGGGATGAAGGTATAAATAGCAAAATAGTGTGCACCAAAGCTACCTGTATGCATTAGGGGAGTACAAAATATACAGAGGCAGAAGTGCCTCGGCCAGAGATGGGAGAGCTCAAGTGAGAAGAAGAAAGTTAAAGTGTGTTATTGATGGAGAGCTGACTCCCTCTTTTTGAAGTTTATGGGTGTTTCTGTCTTCTTTACAGCCTTCAGAAGAACTCCATTGGGCCCCAAGGTGCAAAGAAAATTGCAGAAGCACTGAAGCAGAACAGGAATCTCAGGGAACTGATGTAAGGATTGACAGAAAGGTTACAAGTTAATAGAGAGATGAACAATGATTGTGGGTGACACTAACTTCTGAGTCCTCTTAAGATCTGTCCCAACCCATTATGACATGCTGTACAAGAAAGGCCAGATATTGCCACCCCTATTCCCCTGGCAGGGTTTCCTGTGCATTCTTCTTCGGGAGGCCAGGGTTTGACCTCTGCTCATCCCCTGCTCACTGCCGAGTGCCCTCCTGCAGCATGTGGCCCCAAACCCCTGTGGATACCTTGAGACTGGAAGGGATATCTGGGAGCTGCATGGGCACAGGGCCATCCTCGCAGGCCATCTGGGGCTCTGCAGCAGCTCAGGCACTCTGCAGCTATAGCTTTGCTTCCCGACCGCACGGCCACTTGGCAGCCGTGTTGTCAGGGATTCCCGTTAAAGGGGAGAGGGGCTCCCACTGTGGAGGGGGCAGCTGGCTGTATTACATCTCCGGAGGAATCTCTACTGGGTGCCGGGGGGAAGAGATGCATCTCCCACTCCTTCCTCCAGTGTAGGTACCAAACTAGACAGGCCCCTTTTTTGAGAGGTTTGTCCCTGTGCGATACCGGGACAGAACCAGACGTGGTTTTCTCTGATATAGGATGGGGGATGCTGCTCAGCACCCTGTGGCTCTTAAAAATGGCCCCGCCCGGGCAGTGTGACCTCACACACACTGTCCTGCCGGCAGGGGCAGGATCATGTTGGCGGGGGTGGGGTCATGCTGTTCCTGGAAGTACCAGGATGTCTGGTATTCTGGGAATGGGTGAGTGGCCACCTTACTCCAGTGTACCCACTGCCTGCCCCATCCCCCCCATATGCCTCACTGGGCCTGTGAAGAGCCACACCTCCATGGCCCCTTTTCCACCAGGGGAGGGAGAGATCTGTTTGAAGGGGACCCTCTGCATGCTGACCAGAAGGGTACAGTCTGGCCACACTTGTTCTTATGTTAATAAGAACCCTGGAGAGGGCCTGGACACACCCATTACTGGAAGTACAGCTGCTGACAGCAGCTGTGCCCCCAGAAATACACACTGTGCCCCCAGAAATACGAACCGCCGTAGTCAGGGAACACAAATCAGAGAAGCACTAGAGTTAAACACGTGTCTGGGGTCGCGCTTTGCAACTCCCTGGAAAGTTTCCCTCTCTGAAAAGCCAAACTAGGGAAGGAAGAGGTTAAAGAATGTTCAGCTCAATCAGAATGTTCAGCTCAGTCAGCCGGGCCTGGTGAAATTCATCTTAGGGTACTTAAGGAATTAGCTGAAGCAATCTTGGCATTGTTAGAGATTATATTCGAGAACTCCTGGAGGATGGGTGAGGTCCCAGAGGACTGGAGAAGGGCAAACACAGTACCTGTCTTTAGAAGGGGGGACAAAGAGGACCTAAGTTCCCTGTAAGCTAAATAAGCTGCTGGCCGTGCAGCAGCTTATTTAGCACTGGGCAGGCGCTCAGGGAACCTGCCCAGGACCTGCCGCGGCCGGGGGAAGGGTGCCCAGAGGCGCCGACTTCCCCTATAGCCAGGGGGATGCTTGATTTCCCCCACCCTCCACCCCAGGCCCTGCCCCACCTCTTCCCACCCTGTCCCACCTCCTCCCCCGAGCGAGCCCCATCCCCACTCTTCCCCCTCCCTCCTGGGGAGCTTCCTACACGCCGCAAAACAGCTGTTCGCAGGGGGCAGGAGGCACTGAGAGGGAGGGGGAGGAGTTGGTCAATGGGACTGCCGGTAGGTGAGAGGCACTGAAGGGCGGGGGGAGCTTGGCTGCCAGTGGGTGCTGCTGGGCAGCACCCGCTAATTTTTCTCTGTGGGTGCTCCAGCCCTGGAGACCCATGGAGTCAGTGCCTATGGGGGCACCCCTTCCCCGCCCCCAACTCAGCCCCGGCCCCAACCCAGCCCCAGCCTGGACCTGCTGCAGATGGGGGAGAGGCGCCTCTCCCCGCCCCCAGCCCAGGTGCTGCTGCAGGGAGAGAGAGCTGGGCAGAGTCCTCTCTCCTCACCGTAGCCCCAGAGCACCCTCCTGCACCCCAAACCCCTCATCCCTGGCCCCACACCCCCAGCTGGAGCCCTCACCCTATGCACTCCAATGCTCTGCCCCAGCCCTGAGATCCTCATCCCCGGCCCCTCCCCAGAGCCCGCATCCCCAGCCAGAGCCCTCACACCCCTGCATCCCAACCCTCTGGCCGAGCCCTGAGCCCCCACCCACACACACTCCGAAGCCCTCGGCCCCACCACCACCACATGAATTTTGTTATGTGCATCAATATGAAGGTGATGTGTCACACATCATCTCCATATTGGTGCACATAACAATATTCATCCCGCACGTGGATGGGAAAAATTAGAGGGAACACTGAAGAGGACACAGGGATTTATAGACCAGACAACCTGAAATCAATACCTGGAAAGATACTGGAGCAAATTATTAAACAAGAAAAAATCATAACAAACCAACCTAATTTCCTTCAATAGGGTTACTCATGGACTAGTGGATGCGGGGAAGTAGTAGACATGATATACCCTGATTTTTAGTAAGGCTTTTGACACAGTCCCTCATGACATTCTCATAACAAACTGGGGAAATGTGGTCTAGATGAATTTACTATAAGGTGGGTGCACAACTGGTTGAAAGACTGTACTCAAAGAGTAATTATCTGTGGTTCGCTGTGAAACTGGGAGGGTGTATCTAGTGGGGTCCTGCAGGGGTCAGTACTATTCAATATTTAAATTAATGACTTGGATAATAGAGTGGAGAGGATGCTTATAAAATTTGCAGATGACACCAAGCTGGGAGGGGTTGCAAGCCCTATGGAGGCCAGGATTAGAATTCAAAATGACCTCAACAAATCAGAGAATTGGTTTGAAATCTACAAAATGAAATTTAATAAAGACAAGTGCAAAGTTCTACACTTCGGAAGCAAAAATCAACTGCAGAACTACAAAATGGGGAATAACTGAGTTGGCGGGAGTACTTCTGAAAAGGATCTCGGGGTTATAGTGGATTACAAATAGAATGAGTAAACAATGTGATGCAGTTGCAGAAGGCAAATATTATTCTAGGTGCATTACCAAGAATGTCTTGTATAAGACACAGGAGGTAATTATCCCACTCTGCTCAGCACTGGTGAGGCCTCAGCTGGATACTGTGTCCAGTGCTGGGTGCCTCACTTTAGGAAAGATGTGGACAAATTGGAGAGAGTCCAGAGGAGAGCAACAAAAATGCCATAAGGTTTAGAAACCCTGACCTATGAGGAAAGGTTAAAAAACATGGGCATGTTTAGTCTTGAGAAAAGAAAACTATGGGTGGTTCTGATAACAGTCTTCAAATATGTTGAGGTCTGTTATAAAGAGGCCAGTGATCAATTGTTCTCCATGTCCACTCCTAGGGTGCAGAAGGAACAGCTGCTGATTTATGTCAGCGGTTGGCATCAATTCACTTTAATCTCTCAGCCACGCCCAGGTAACACAGCAACCGGCACAATATAAATCAGAAGAGTGCCCAAGATCCCCTGAATAGGTGGGTGAGGGCTCACAGAGCAAACATTCCACACACCCCACCGGTACGGGATGGGATCGCCACATGCCACATGGTACTACAGCCCTGGCGGCTGACAGGGACACGGTGTCACTACCAATTGATCTTTGAGCTTGAGCAGACACAGCCATTCTCTGTGGATGGGCGAGGTCTCCATTGCTCTGGCTTGCATTGTAAACGTAGTTGGTGCCTGTGGGTGTTCCTTTTCCAGGTCAGTTTTCTACTGTCATTTTGTCCTATGTTGGGATGGGGTGATCAGATGCAGAATCCAGATGGAGGTGTTTGTATTGCTGCTAAAGTGCTGGGCCTTGTCGCCTGCTTAGCTCCTCCTTTCTCGGGATGTAACTGGCCCGCTGGGGACTCGGCCTTGACACGTCACTGCGGAACACTTGCTTTTCCTGCTGTGAGACTTGGCAGCCGTGAGGAAACCAAGCCACCCCCTCACTAGGGGGCCACGGGTGGGGGCACCTGCTGGCTTTTCTCACGCTGATTGGGATCCCCTGCCTCTGGGCTCTGACTGCAATTTCACAGCTGCTAATGGCTGATCTTCCTTTTCTTTGTCGCAGCCTCTCCAGTAACTGTGTGGGGGACACTGGCTCTGTAGCCTTGGCCGAAGCTCTGAGAGTGAATCACAGTCTCACAACCCTGGAGTAAGTCCCTTGCCATTTGAGTGCCCGGAGCACCCCTGATGCATTGTTCTTCGCTGCTAAGGGGCGCTTGTTAATGCTCCACTGCTCAGCTCTCCCAAGGGCAGCATCATGTGATCCAGAGTGATCTGGGGTTGCCTCCTACCCTATCCTTGTCTGTTCCCCCAACTCATGTCCATGGAAAGCAGTAGGGGCCTTTGTGGTGAAGGGGCCGGTAGCTTCCTTTGGGGAAATTTCCCTTTGATGATCTGCAGGGCTGAGGGGAATGGCCAGGGGCGTGATGGCCTCGTGGCTACTGCACAGCAGCATTTTCTGCAGAGGATCAGTTCCAGGGGGTCTCCCTGGAAGTCTTGGTAGCTTCAGAGGAGGGTAGTAGCAGGAAGATTCAGCAAACAAGACAGGAGGACTGGGGGTGGCATAAGGAGCCTCGGCTTCCTCCGTTGCAACCAGCCCTCATCTGTTGTGCTCTGAGTTATTTCCCTGCTAGAGGTTTGGTGGCCTGTAGGAAATGAGTTGCTGTCCACTGTCTGCTTCCTTGTGGGCTCCATCACAAAACTTCTCCACCCTGGTTAGGAGTCTCAGCGGAGGGGCCGCAGACTGACTCGCCTTAGAAACCAAGCAGCCCTCTGCCCCGACGGACGCGTTCCTTCCTGCTCAGGAGTGGGGCAGGGTAACCTGGCACCGTGGGCAGGGCGCCTGCTGCTCTTGCCTGTACTGTCCCTGTCCCGGGGGCAAATGGAAGACTTTTGTCTTCTCAGTCTGGCACCTTTCAGCGGGAGCATGTGCCTCTTCTGTGCCAAGAGGGGGACCTCAGCGCACACCTCCCTCCTGTGCAGCAGGGTGCACCCCTCTCCCAGCTCCCCCAGGACTGCCTGCTGGGGCTCTGGCTGAACTTTCCCCACCTCTTTTCCTTTACGCGCTCCCCATGTGTGGCCCCATGCAGTCCAGGGGCCTCCTAGCCAGCTGCCTCTTGAGGGGTGTCTGTCCCAGAAAAGGAAGGTCGACAGGCATGTGCCCTGCACCTACGGTGCCTATTTTTTGGCCTCTACCTACCTCCTGTCTCCAAGCAGAGCTCCTCTGGGCGGTATCCACTGGCTCTTGGGACTCCTTTGGGGAGCCGGGGGCATTGTCTGGGGCTCTCTGCTTGGTGTCCCCAGCCGCCTCATTCTGAACCTGTGACCCTCACTCCTGCTCCTGCTTTATCATTTGGTGTCCCCACTGCTTAGCTGATTGCTGGCTCTGTGGCCCCTCCTCCATTGGTGGGGGTCGGGGCTTTTGGTCTTGCCAGGCTCTGCCGACCTGTCCAGGATGTCCAACAGGCCGGCACGTTTTGCCATGATGAATTGACTCTTAATCACACAAGGTGAACGTATCCAGTGCTGGGCTGGTACGAACGCCCACTGTGTCGTTCCTGTGGTGACTCTCTGCTGTATCTCTTTGTGTTTTAGCCTCCAGAGCAATTCGATCAGTAACACGGGGGTCACGGCGCTGATAGGAGCGCTGCGCTCCAACCGGGGCCTCATCAGCCTCAAGTAAGTCTTGGTCTCAGCTCTTCCCGACGCTGCCCTGCTCAGATCGCGAACACGTACACTGGCTGGTCAGCCGTCTGGCCAGAGCTGCCACGTGTTGTCACCACAAGAATTGCATCATTGGGCGCAGCACCTCCCAGGTCTCTCTGGCAGTAACAGGGCCTGCTCTAGGCACCAGTGTTCCAAGCATGTGCTTGGGGCGGCACTTTTCAAGGGGCGGCATTCCGGCTTTTTTTTTTTTTGCTTGGGGTAGCAAAAAACCTGGAGCTGGCCCTGGGCAGTAATCTTGTTTTTTGCACTAGCTACAGCCTGAGTTCCTTGCTACTGAAGCAGGGCCCCCCACCCTGCAGCTCCTGGGCGAATGGGACCAGTATGGGGGAAAAGGGGGACAGGCCCAGGGGGGCAACGGGTTTGCACCCAGCTCATTGGTCTGGATCTTAATTTGGTGGGTGTCGCCTCTTCATACAGCTGAGCTTCTCTTCTAACTCCTTGTGAAATGTATCAGCTGAGCTGTGCTTTTCCTAATCCTGCTGCTAGCAGTGAAACCATTGCAAACCAAAGAAGGTAAATGTGTGTGTGTGGGGGGGGAGTCACCTTGGCCTAGGGTTACCATATTTCAGGTTCTCAAAAAGAGGACACTTCCGGGTGGGGGGGAGAGCTGGAGGGGATGTATGGGGGGTATTTGGGGGGTGCCGGAGGGTGTGTGTGTATGTGTGTGTACTGGGACAGGAGTGGGTATTTGGGGGGTGCTGGAAGAGTGTATGTATTGGGACAGAAGAGGGCATTTAGGGGGTGCTGGAGGGAGTATTTGGGGGGTGCTGGAGGGGTGTGTGTGTACTGGGATGGGAGGGGGTACTTGGGGGTGCTGGAGGGGTGTATGCGTATTGGGACAGGAGAGGACATTTAGGGGGTGCTGGAGGGAGTATTTGGGGGTGCTGGAGGGGTGTGTGTGTACTGGGATGGGAGGGGGTACTTGGGGGTGCTGGAGGGGTGTATGCGTATTGGGACAGGAGAGGGCATTTAGGGGGTGCTGGAGAGGGAGTATTTGGGGAGTGTGGGAGGGGGTACCTGTGGCCTCACTCTTGAGGGTGGGGGGCAGTGTTGCTCCCTGTCATGGTGGCAGGGCAGCTGGTGCAGACCCAGGACACAGCGCCAGCCCGTCCATCAGTGCCTCCCTGCGGGGCTTTCCCCCACCCCAGGGCTGGGAGCTGGGGCCTGGGTGGGTGGGATCTGGCAGCTCCCGCTACAGGGAAGGGACCAATCAGCTGCAGTTGCAAGGAACAATCGGACGTGGAGACAGCTCTTTCTGAGCTGTAACGTCTGCTTGAAAACTCCCGGACATTGTCTCTGATTTGAAAAATCCACCTGGACAGAGGGTGGAGGATCAAAAGAGAGGCAATGTCCAGGGAAACCCAGACGTTTGGTAACCCTCCCTTGGCCAATACACTTAACATTTTCCAAAACACCCATGTGCAACTGAGGAGCTGGACAGCTCAGGGGACTGGGGATGATTTAGTAGCTTCCATCTGTAGGTCAGTTCCAGTCCAGCCCAGCCTGCTCCCCGATGGCTAGTCAGGGAAATGGGTTTGCTGGGTCTTAGTGCGTTTCATTGGATGTTTGTCTAAGAGCTCTGCTCTAGGCATTATTTGGGGCCGTTCTCTGGCCTGCGTTACACAGGAGGTCAGACTAGCTGCTCACAAGGGTCCCTGCTGGCCTTGGAGGCTATGAAGAGTAGACAGAAACCAGAGCCACTATTGGTGCTACTGGACCCCCTGGTTTCTGCCGGCATGAACTCCTGCAGGGGGTGGCTCAGCGGTGAGGCGCATTGGTAGCAGGGATAGGTGGGGCGCGTGCCCTGCTCCAGTTCTGGGGATAAATACAGGCCATCAGTCCAATGCTAAACTCACTTACAAAAGAGAGAGAGAGAGAGAGAGATTTAACAAAATTAGGGAGGGAGTTTTTTCAGAATCCCCAGCAAGGAGCACTGGACTGTTGCCAAACTCTGTGAGTTTGAAGTAAAATGTCTGCGAGCACTCCAGGCAAACGTCCGAAGTGGAATGACATGTTTCTATTGTTACATTTAGAAAGTACAATGTGACAGACTGAAACCTGGGCTATTTATTTCCTGCTGCGATGTTATGTGTAACTGATCACAATGCATTTCTCCCCCTCTTAAAAAACCAAATGAAATAGGCTAAATCACAAAGGTGCTTTTTCTAAGGTAGATTTTCCTGCACAGATCAGACACCAATGGAGACACAAATCTTTAAGATTGTTCACTGATTATTGCCATAGAAAGGACAGTAAGGCCTGCAGGGGCTGCTTAGTAACAGATGAAGACCCACTAAGCCTCTTCCAGAAATGCTGCCCTGAGTTCCCGCGTGCATTCTGTTCCTAGCCGGCGTGGCTGATTGCTTCCACTGAATACAAAGGCCATTACTGGAGGTTTTTTTCCAGAACATTCCATTTTAAATTACAAGAATACAAACAAAATGAGAAGGAATGAAAAGTTCTAGCAAAAGTGAGCCAATGCTGAGAGCCTTTGCAGACTGCTCCCAATGGCTTTGGCACATGGGTGTTCTCCAGAATATTTCAGGCCACTTGGGTCCCACAACAGATGTGCTAAGCACCTTTATGGGGACTACTGTGGCTTTGAAATAGGGTGACCAGATGTCCCGATTTTATTGGGACAGTCCCGATTTTGGGGGCTTTTTCTTATATAGGCTCCTATTACCTCCCACCCCCTGTCCCGATTTTTTACACTTGCTATCTGGTCACTGTACTTTGAAAGGCAGAGCTGCACTGCAGCCTCCTGCTGAAGGATACTGCCCTAGCAGCAGTTGCTGGAGGGGTTTTGTCTGCGAGGTCGGCAGAGATCAGAGAGAGGCACTGGGGAGCACACATTGATGCTGCATGTACCATGGCTCCTGGTTTGGAGATGCAGCGATTGTTACCCCTGGCCACACCCCTCCCCACCCACCCACTTCCCCTTTACGGGGCACAGCACCTCTGAGCATGCTATCATTACTCTCCAGGGACTCTGCCCACTCCCTGCATCCTTCCCACGGCTACCCCCACACAGATACAGGAAACATCTGGCCCTGTGCTGCGCAATCTCTGTGCCCAGCAGAAACCCCGAGGCAATGAGTATGGTGTATATTCGGGGGAGGTGGGGAAAAATAAAAATCTCCTTCTGCTGAATAGCCCAGCCCAAACTCAGCCGCTCCTTTGCAGCTGCTCCCCACCTCGAGGATAAAACAATGGCACTGGAGTAACACGCTGTGTCCGAGGCACGGGGCAGGGAGTCTGTGAGTCATTCCCAAAGTGAGACAGAAATTCTAACCACCTCTGACTTGGGGAGCAGGCAATTACTGGGGGGAGCAGCTGCATGACCTGGGGAGGGCCATGGGAGCAGCGCAAGAGGAAAACCAGGGCTGGGCTAGAAGTTCATCACTGATCATTCCAGTCTGGTATTTTGCTCCGTCCCCTAACGGGGGGATTTTTGCCAGCCTACAACGAGCAGGGCCCAGTGTAGGGAGGCTGTGCGTGGGGTGAAGGGAGAGGGAGGGGCGTTGTTCAGGGGTATCCTTTTTCTGCCTGAGACACGTGTGTGACTGCAGCAGCTGCTCATGCATCGAACATTCACCTGCATGTGCCAGGCGGCCTCGCCCTCCCACATCTTCCCTGGAGAGCCCTTGCCTAGATGCTACCGCCCCCTGCTGGCCCAGCCACCAGGTGGTTTGTCTTGTTTGCCCTAAAATACAAAAAGTGCCCGGAAGAGAATGAGAAATGTCCTGAGTTGTTCCCACTCCTTGCCCTGGAAGGAGGGAATCCCAGTGACCTGTCCCGTCTCTTGTCTTTTCCTAGCCTTCGGGAGAATTCCATCGGCCAAGAGGGGGCGCCGGAGATAGCCAACGCTCTGCGCGCTAACTGCACGCTGAGGAACCTAGAGTAAGTCAGCCGGCTTTCGAAGTCCAAATCCTCTCCCCCAGCTTATGCTGTGCGCTCAGCACCAGTACTGCCCTCAGGCAGGTGCAGGGGAGCTGCTCTTGTGCGGGAGGACAGGTTGGTGGAATACCCGTGGCCAAGGGTGTATCCCTTGGGGAAAAGGGGAACACTCAGGCTGGGTATCAGGTGAGTCTGGGCAAGGAGAAGGCGTGACAAGGAGCAGCGCTGTGATGGCTCATCAGGGGTGGGGTGGATTAGCCCTTTCTAGGTCCAATCTCTGGAGCCATATCATCACCTCCGTTGTTTTCCCTTTGAGGGAAGGGATTTGCCCCAAACCAGCATCCTCCCACCTCCCTCCAGCTCTGCAGACGTTCCTCCATCTGCACGCTGTGTGGCTGAGCTTCCGCTGCTTTTGGGGGCGCTGTACTTGGGTGGGGAGGAGTCGGGGCAGGACAGCTGCTCTCCACAGCGCCATCCCCCCTCCAGGGCCAGCATCAGCTTCTGCAGACTCCAGGTCTGCCCTGGCAGGTCCTCCTGGAGGGTTGTTTTGGGCTCAAACACAGGTGAGCAGGCCATGAGGGCCAGAGGCTGGGGAGCATGGAGGAGGGTGGGGGTTTTCCAGTGGCAAACCCCACCCACACGATACTCCAGGAGCTCTGTTAGTTTAAGCTCCTGGGGTTTTTCGCTAGGCATGATCTGGCCTGATGAGCCTGTGGTTCACGTATGTAAGCAGACCGAAAGAACTTGTGCTTGGCTTAATCATTTTGTAACTAGGAGTTCTGTGGAAAGCAGAATGTAGAATAACCAGAGTGGACCTGACTAATGATCCCTCTGGAGCACTTTGCCTTGGCAGATAAGACAGCGATCCATCCAGTGAAGTTACCAATGAGTGCTTGAGATGAAGACATAAGCCAGTGTGAAATATCCTGCCACTGGGGGCGGGGGAAGAAGGGGTAGAATCTTCCTTACTCCAGCTAATGATTAGCAGATGCCCTGAATTATGAGGATGGAGCAAGCCCTTGTAATATTATCCTGACTAGTACCAGTGCAGACACTCTTTTTGTTCCTAAAAATGTTTAGTTCCATTTTGAAACCTTGAAGGTATTTGCCTCCATGTCCTGCAGCAGTGAGTTCCACAGATTAATCACCCATTGCAGTGTAAAAACCATGTGTATTTCCTTTTTTCTGTTTCCCATTAATTGCCTTTTAATGTCATCCTATTGTCTCTTCCCTCCGCTCCTCCCCCCTTGCACTTGTCTCACTGCACTTCAACCCACCAGAGGCAGGTGTAATGCATCACACTGTGTTTAACTCATTTCTCTGTACTTTGCCTCTAGCCTAGCGGCGAATCTGTTGTATGATGAAGGCGTCAAGGCCATTGCACTGGCGATGAGAGAGAACCAGGCGCTCATGTCCCTGCAGTGAGTTTCACCTTGGCCCTGATTTTTGGTTCCTTCTCTTTAGCTGCTCTGTCTCTGCAGTGAGTGAACAGCCTGCAACATCCTTCCTGGGTCTCAGTCCCTCTCAGCATGGCACAGCTGAGTGGAGAGGGGAGGGCTCCATGCACAATGGCATCAGCAGCAGAATTCCATCGTCATGGGCAGCACTGTACAGTCTGCATCTAGCTCAGGGGTTTGGATCCAGCCCAGGCCAGTAGAGGCTGAAAACGGTTACTTTAGGATTTTGCCGTGTTGGTCCCAGGATATTAGAGAGACAGGGTTGGGGAGGTCACATCTTTTATTGGACCAATTTCTGTTGGTGAGAGTGACAAGCCTTCAATCTACACAGAACGCTTCTTCAGGGCTGGGAAAGGTACTCAGAGCCAAATACAAGGTGGAACAGATAGTTTAGCATAAATAGTTAACATGTATTCTAAGAGACCATTCAGAGGTGAAGTGGCCTGTTAACACCGCTGCAATCATGACAAAAATGTGGGGCTACTGGGTTACAGATTGTTGTAATGAGCCATAAATCCATTAATGACTGCTTCCTGGAGCAGCTAGTCCTGGAACACACAAGGTGGAGGCAATTCTTGTTTTAGTCCTAAATGGAGCACAGGATCTGGTCCAAGAGGCGAATATAGCTAAGCTGTTCAGTAATAGCGACCATAATATAATTAAATTTTACATTCTTGAAGGGGGAAAAACACCAAAGAAACCCTCCACAGTAGCATTTAACTTCAAAAAGGGAAACTACAAAAATGAGGAAGCTAGTTAATTGGAAATTAAAAGGAACAGTCAAAAGAGTGAAATGCCTGCAAACTGCATGGAAACTTTTGAAAAACACCATAATGGAGGCTCAAACTAAATGTATACCCCAAATAAAAAAAAAAGAAAGACCAAAAAATGCCCCCATAGCTGAACAACAGAGTAAGAGGTGGTTACAGACAAAACGACATCCTTTAAAAATTGGAAGTAAAATCCTACTGGGGAAAATAGAAAGGTGAATAAACTCTGACAAGTCAAGTGTAAAAGTATAATCAGGCAGTCCAAACAAGAATTTGAAGATCAACTAGGAAAAGACACAAAAACTAACAGCAAAAAAATGGAGTGCATTAGAATTAGGAAGCCGAACAATCAGAGGGGCCACTGGATGATCGAAGTGCTACTGGAGCACTTAAAAGAGATAAGGCCATTGCAGAGAAGCTAAATGAATTCTTTGCATCAGTCTTCACTGCAGAAGATGTGAGGGAGATTCCCACACCTGCACCATTCTTTTCAGATGACAAATCTGAGGAACTGTCCCAGATCGAGGTGTCATTAGAGGAGGTTTCGGAACAAATGGCTCAATTAAACAATAATAAGTCACCAGGACCAGATGGTATCACCCAAGAGTTCTGAAGGAACTCAAATATGAAATTGCAGAACTAACAATTGTGATATGTAACCTATCACTTAAATCAGCCTCTGTACCAGGTGACTGGAGGATAGCTAACGTGATGCCAATTTTTAAAAAAGGCTCCAGAGGTGATCCTGGCAATAAGCTGATAAGTCTAACTTCAGTACCAGGCAAATTGGTTGGAACTTTAGTAAAGAACAGAATTATCAGACACATAGATAAACACAATATATTGGGGAAGAGCAACATAGCTTTTGTAAATGGTGAATAGGAGTCGACATCCCAGACCCCTCCCACTGCTGGCAAAGGTTGAATGGGTCCTAGGTGCTGAACCCCTCTCTTGCCTGGAGCCCGTCCTCGCTCTCCAGCACTGTTAGGCTGGCAACTTTCACCAGCCCTTCAACCATGTCATTTTTGAAGGCTGAAGAGCCATATGTGCCACAATTCCTCTGGCCCTTTTATTAATGTCTGATTAATCAAAGCTACCACGTTACCAATGGATTGTGCACAGTAGTGTGAGGGATGGATTTGCATAGCGGTGTTTGGAAGCCTCAGATATGGGGGTTTACAGAATTACAAACTAGATACGTACCCCCCTGGAGATCACAACACTTCACCTGCCACCACAATGCTGCTACTTCTGGGATCAAAGCCAACAGCTGTTCAGCAGTGTCCAAGGCTGATAAGCGACAGTTACGGGCAGGATGTGCAGATGGCTATTGTGTCCAGTACAAACCCAGGGGGGATTTCATTGGGTGTGATGCAGCTACTCCGGAACAGCCTGCGGAGAGCTATCCCCTCTTCCAGCTGGTCCCCTGATGAGAAGGGTCCGTTCCCCTTGTCCAGGGGCTTCTCCCTGTTTGCAGAGTCCCGCCCCGCCCCCCAGTGGTAATCCTTCACCGCTCACTCTCTTTGCACAGCCTGCAGTGGAACTTCATCCAGTCGAAGGCAGCCAAGGCGCTGGCCCAAGCACTACACTCCAACACAAGCCTGACCAGCCTCGAGTAAGTGACGATGCAGCACGTCTCCCTGCCTGGCTGCATCGCTGGCTCAGGGCCCGAGGGCACCAAGGCAGGGGGGAGTTAGGAGTTTGCGCTGGAGGAGGAGATCAGGACCCCTTAACCCCCCCAGCAATGCCAAAGCCCTGCACTGTGGGGGCATCGCAGAGCTGTCTCAGGGAGCACGTCCTGCTTGGCTCAGTGACTCGCTGGCAGGGACCACATGTGGCATGTGTGGCTGAGCTGTGGACTGGGGGAGGACAGGAGGCCAAGCAGGAATGGGGCAAGCAAGAGGGACCAGTCCTTCATGGGCTCAGCTGTCTGTTGAGGGAGATTCTCTGGGGGCTCTTGCGCCTTCGCTCCCCCAGCAAAGGAGGTTCTGTTCAGGACATGCACCCATCTCGCTGTGTCCTAGTCACTTACCTCTGACTGGCCGGAGCCAACAGGGGACCCCGCCGAGCACACCCTAGACTAGTGGTTCCCCAGCTCGCTTGTTCTGCAGGTCCCTCCAGGGACCCACTCCCTCCCTCAACCAGCTCCTCTCACCCCCAGGTCTGCCCTCCTGGAGCATCACCCCCCCACAATAAACCGCTTGTGACCCACACAGTCAGGGTCCTGCAGCATCCCCCTTCGTGGCCACTCGGCCTGCTCGGTGATCTGGCTGGGGGGGGGGAGGGGGAGCTGCCACCATCCTTTGGTGGTGGAGGAAAGGGTCGTAATGCCACAATGTTGCACCGAGGAGGGGGGATATTTGCATATACAGACAGAGCCCCTAATGTCTGGACAGCTGGTCACCCTGTATTGGATATTTCTGTTGCCTTATATCTCACTGCCTGGCACCCTCTGAATTTCACCCTATTGAGAGAGACCTGTTCATTGCCCCTCTGGGCTCCATCGACTCTGCCTCCAGGGCCAGAAGGGATGGGATCAAATAGGCCGACCTCCTGTATCCCACAGGCCAGAGACCTGCCCCACAATAATTCCCAGAGCAGAGCTTTTAGCAAGACATCCGATCTTGATATAAAAATGGCTAGTGACGGAGAATTCACCACAACCCTTGGTCAGTTGTCCCAGTGGCTAATTACCCTCACTTAAAAATGTACACCTGATTTCCAAGCGGCTGGACCCCATCACTGGGCAGTTCCACGGGCTAACAGCACCCCCCCATCTCGCCATGGGGCAGTGGTCCGCGTGGGTTGCCTGGAAGCCACAGCATTTTGGGGCATACCGCTCAGGGGAGCCAGCTTGTGTCCCGACCCTGTCAGGAGCCATTAACCCTCGCCCGCGTGACCAGTTTCCCCATGTATGTGCTCTAGGGGACAAGGGCCATATATGCCGTCACGTGGCACATGCTGTGTTTCAGTTTGCAGGAGAACGCTATTGGCGATGAAGGCGTGATCGCCCTCGCTGCTGCTCTGAAGGTGAACACCACTCTCACCACCCTCTGGTAAGTGTCCACGCCGGGGGGGGGAGTATGCCCCGTATGTGAAATGTGTAGTGGTGTGCAGAGCAGGGGCACTCAGCCTGCTGGCCCCAGCTGGACTGAGACCCTCCAGGCAAATGGAACCTGCTGCTCCCCAGCCCCTCATAGTCCTCCAATCGCTGGACTTTTGGAGAGTTTGGTAACTAGAGAGTTGCACCTGTCCTGCTAGGTAAGGGGACCCAGTCTGACTAGTGAGCGCGGGCTCCCTAAAGGGGGAGGCACTAGTGCCTGAACTGTATCCCCACCCCTGTGCTGCCCCTTCTCCCTGAGCCCCCACCCTGCTCACGCCTCTCTGTCCCCTTCCTCACATCGCTCGCCCTTGCGGCTAATAAAAAGTGATGGGGCCATGCCCTCTGGTCACCATGCTGTATGGGGGTGCACGGCTGGTCGAGGCAGGCCAGGTCGTAGAGTGACATTAGATCCTGCTCATTAGAATGGCAGTAATGAGTGTGCCAGGCTGAGCTGGGAGGTGTGTTTGTGAATGGGGAAGGGAAGGGGGGTCACGGGACAGCCAAGGGGAGCTATTGCCTGGGGGTGAATAGTTGAGCCATGTCTCCTGGGGGCTGAGCCCATTAGAAATCTCACTTTTCTGTTGCCATTGGATTGTTACAGGCAGAGAGACAGTGGGGGTTTAGCTGGGCCTGCCCCAGGTGACGTGCCAGAGCTAATAAAGTCTGCCTCGGGGTCCTACGGGAAGGGGGGCTCCCGCAGGCTGCTAATTCATTGGACAGAAGTCCTTTGCTGCTAGGGGATGGCTATAGGTACCTGCCGCACTGCACTTCAGCACCATGTCCTGCAGAGAGCAGCCGACCGCCCTGCAGCAGGGAGCCAGCCCTGCTTTGTAGTCAATTAGCTCACAGAGACTGTTGTGTCTGTCTGTGCTGGACTCCATTCACAGCTTCCTCTTTGTTTATTTGCGAGTCACTCGGTGGGGTGAATGTTTTAATAGAGAATGCGCTGCCGTCTGCCCAGCTCATCAATACATCCTTGGCTGGATCAATGCCCTCACGTCAGACCCTGTCTCCTCGGGCTGCCGCGCTCTTCCGCAGGATGAATGTGCTCGGAGAAGAACGGTGTTGGCTTGTGAAGCCGGGCCCGGCAGCCTGGGTTTCCTGAGCTCCGGTTTGCCAGCTCAGTATAACGTGCAGGGCCGGCTCTAGGAACCAGCAAACCAAGCAAGTGCTTGGGGCGGCACATTTTCAGGGGCGGCATTCCAGCCATCCTAGAGCCGGCCCTGGCAGCAGCAGCGCGTCGTGGGCGGGGGGGCGCCCTGGGGCCGCTGCGGTTCGCACCTGCACCTTGTGGCTGTGCTGGGCAGGCTCCGAGCGGGGGACACTCGGGCTGGGGGCTGCCCCACGGGGCACACGGAGCTGCCTGCAGGTGCCGCAGGGCGGCCGCCCCCCAGCGCTGCAGCCGGGGCTGGGCAAAGCGGCCCGAGCCACCCAGGGACTGCGGCAGGGTGGCCAGAAGCAGCAGTGGGGCCATAGAGGGCAGGGCGCTGCCGTGCGGGGCCCACGTCCCGCTCTCCAGGGCTCCGCGCCCTCTGGGGCTACCCTGCCCCGTCTCCTCAGCCCCCTGCCGGGGCGGTCCCCCGGCTCTGCCCTCCCGGGTCCCGGCCAGTCCTGGAGGTGGGAGCCCTGGCTGAAGGGACCCTGGGCTGAGAGTCCCGCTGCTTACCCCACCCTGCCAGTGCTGGACCGGCTGGAGGCGAGGGGGGAGCGGGCGGGGTCAGCACTGGTGGGGGGGAGCCCAGGGCTGGGGTGAGGGGCAGCCAAAAAATTTGTTTGCTTGGGGCAGCAAAAAACCTAGAGCCGGCCCTGATAACGTGCATCTGTCGGGTGCAGGCTGGCTGGGATAGCTTGCCATGAATTGCACTGAACATTCCTTGTTCTCTTGCAGCCTCCAGGTGGCTTCGATCGGGGTGAGCGGGGCCAAAGCCCTGGCAGAGGCCCTAGTTGTTAACAGAACCCTCACAACTCTGGAGTAAGTGTTCCCCAGCTGCGCCCCTTCTCCAAGCAGTCCCTGTGACTTACCTCTCCTTGGGCCCCTCCGGGAGATAAATCCATCAGTTCTGTAGCACGTCCAGTCTCCAACAGCTCATTAGGCTGGAAATCCTTTGGGAGCCCTCAGTTCCAGCATGTCTAAGCCCCAGGCCAGCTGGCATGTGCTCTGTGTCCCCCACTGTCCCTCAACCTGCCTTCTGTGGTTGTATGGAATCCCTGTATTAGCCTTCGGTGCTCTTTGTCCTAATCGCCCTTCTGTATTTCCTGGCTTCCCTGCAGCTTGAGAGGAAACTCCATCGGTGTGGCTGGAGCCAAAGCTATGGCCAACGCCCTGAAGGTTAACCGCAGTCTCCGCGTTCTGAAGTAAGTAGCTGCCATGCTGGAGCAAACGCTAAAAAAACAAAACTGCATTCCAAAGCTACAGTAAAAGGCTGGCAAAGTCCAGCACTCAAAAGTTAGGAAGTGCCAGAATGAAGGTTCCCTGTGCAATATTAATTTGGCTCCCTTGTGCACATGCATCATGATACAGGCTTTAATTACCTGATCACATACTTTTTCCCCCACTGGACCCCTGCCTCATTCAGTGCATCTGATCTAATCCCCTCAATCTGTCATGGAAGTGGTTGAACTGCATTTGCTGAAATGTTCCAAACAAATTCAGCCTGAGGCTGATGCCCAGCATGGGAAATTTCAATCCAAATGGTCAAAGTTATAATTGAAAATAGAGTCTTATAATGGAAAGTGTCAGGCAACCTTAACTAGAGGCGTCGCCACCAGCACTGTCTACAATGAGTCACCAAAATGCTTCCAAACTGTCATGTATCTTTTCTGTATCTAAACAGCAGCTTTGGCCCTAACTGGCTTCCTTTGATCTGACTGCTAGTGATAGATTGTTCTATCACACTTCAGCATCAAAGGAGCAGCTGTGATGTCACAATCACTGGATTGTGACATCATTGTTACTAACCCTCTATTGTGACATGGACAGAATCAGGCAGGGAGAAGAGGCCAGCTATGAAGGAAGAAATCCAAGTCAATACACAAATCCCAGTATGGATAAAAATAGAGGGTTTAACCGATAAAATAAATCAGACTTTCTTAATTTTTAAATTAAATACAGGTTTATTTTTAACAATAAGCCTATTTAAAATTAAATTTGAAATTATGAAAACCGGTGTTAAGGCCTAAACTTACTCTATTCTGTTAAAATCATTTAAAATTAAATAAAAAAATATATTAAGCAGTATATATTTGCTGCTGAAGTCTTTAAGAAAGCCAAATCACTGACCTGGTGAAAGACAGTGGCTAAGCAGCTGAAACCAGAGGCTGATGCAATGCTAAAGCGGCTTTTGACAGCAGTCACCCTTTTTTCAGGTGCAGAGAGAACATTTTCTTCATTTCAGTTTAGTCAACTAGTTTGGTTGAATGAGCAGTTCATTCTAAGTTAAGAAACTGATTGGAAGTTAGAAAAGCGGGAAAGCTTGTTTTCTTTTTCCAATCTATGAATACAAATGACGAGCTCTGCTAGTTCTAAAATCTTGCAGGATTGACCAGAAACAATCAGTTCAGTTCACTAACTACAGATAATAGTTCAGATGTTTAATAAATCAATTTGTTTTAGTTGCAAAATGTTGATAATTTTTTTCTTATGTATCTAGCACATTAAAATAGTTGTAATGGTACCAACCAATGAGACTCAAACTTTCTTTAGGAAAATAACTAAAAAGCACAAATGAAAAACAAGGTTAAAATCAATTATTTAAATCAAGGTTTCCCGCTTGCTGACTGAAATCCATGAATACAACTGGTGTTTTAAATTGCTTTGATTTAAATCAGTCCACCCTGAGAGATCTGCCCGATGCTTTCTCCAGGCCTCACTTCTTGACGAGTCTTTGTCTCCCCTTCAGCCTCCAGGAGAACTCCTTAGGCATGGATGGAGCTATCTGCATTGCCACAGCTCTGACCGGAAACCATGGCCTCACCTACGTCAAGTGAGTGGCAGCTGAGTGCCCACTGCATGCGGGCGTGGTTGGCAGACGGACGGAGACGTGGGGAAAGAGCGTGAACTCACCTGCCTCTGGGACCATGGCGGCTGTGCTATAGTGTCCCTCAGTGGGCAGCATAAAGCATCCCTTGTGAGGCCCACTACTCCACCCCATACCCGGCCCAGGCTGCTGCCTCACAATGGAACGCCCAAACTCCACAGGAGGCGTGAAGCCCTGCCCCCAAGTCCCTGCCAAACACCACTGGGGCTAATGGGGTCATCAAGGTGTGGAACCCTCCTGAAAGCCAAACCTTCTCCAGGACCCCCACACGGCTGTGCCGTGCCTACCCCTGGGTCCCTCCAGCTCCCTCGTGGCCTGGGCTGGCCTCCTCACTGGCTACTCCTTGGCAGTGTCCCCAACAATGCCCAGCAGATGCTGGGCCACGGACTCCAGCCTCCCAGCTGTTGGATGGGCTCAGTGCCCAGAGCTGCCTTGGAATTGGGGGCAAGCTCCCCAGGCCAACTGGAGCTTGCGCCAGGCCCCTGGCGTCGGCAGAGGGCCTCTAGGGACAAGGAAGGGGCCTTGGCCTGAAAGTTCACGCAGCACGCGTGGGCCGAACGTCGTTTCCGGGCCGAGGCAGTGGGGGGCGGGGGGGGATTTTCCCTGGGCGGGCTGACTTGGGGGGCTGGAGGTGGGGGCGGAGGGTGAGGAGCAGGAGGCTGAGGGCAGCAGAAGTGGGGAGCAGCGCTTTTCCTTCCCTGACCGTCCCTTGCTCCTGCTGGGCCCTTGTGCCTGCAGGCCTGGATGACCTCTCCTGCCCCGTGGGAGCCCCAGCCATAGGCCCTTCACCTGCTGTTACTCAGACACTCCTGCTTTTCCAAGCTGTCCCCCATCTGGTCCTGAGCCAAAGCCGGACGTGGTTTGGGCTGGTATCAAACAGAGTGCCGTTTTGAAGAGGGTGCTGCTCTGCCTCGGTGTGGCGTGAGCTTGCACACACCACGTATGCAAGGTCACGCCAGCGGGGACGGGGTCTCCCAGCCCCCTGGGGCATGTCTACACTGCACACTGAGCCCAGGCTCGGACTCAGGTTTCAGCCCAAGCACCTTCCATCCCCACACAGATCAGTCTGACTCAGGTCAGCAAGAGCTCAGGATCCGGGGCCCAGGACTGTGCACGGTGGGTGAGGGTGGTCGAGCCCTGTCAGTTTGCAGTGTGGACGCAGCTCAACCCACAGACCCGAGCCAGGTCTGCATGGTGGCCACGGAGCACGACTGTGAGACCTGGCTCCAGCAATTGTCAGCCCAGGCTTACAATGCAGTGTGGGCATGGGGACACCGAGTCCCACAGACAGGGGCTTAGTGCGCAGTGTGGCCGTACCCCTGCCAGCCGGGCAGACCGTGCTGGGAACTAGTGCGGCTGTGCGCTCGCTGAGGTCATGCCTGTCCCTTGTCCTCTCCCAGTCTGCAGGGGAATCGCATCGGCCAGTCCGGCGCCAAGGTGATCACTGACGCCATCAGAACAAACTCTCCGCGCTGCATCGTCGAGATGTGAGGGCCGGCTGCACCAGGAACGGCCAGCGCGAGTCAGCAGCAGGCAGGGGATGGTGCAGAGACTCGCTTTAATGACAGCGGCGGGTCAGCTCAGCTGGCGGGTTCCCCACATCAGAGCGCGGCAGCGCAGGGAGCCGCTTTCCCAGCTCGACCCACACGGCCAATTGAGGCCTGCTGGGCCTGGAATGCCCCCGCGGACTCTGACTGGCTCAGAGCGCTGCGTGGGGTGATGGAGGCACTCGCTCCAGCTGTGCTGAGGCCTAGGGGCACCAATGAAAGCTGCCGCCGAGGCTGCTCCTGCAGGTGCAGAAGAACGTGTCTCTCTTAGCAGCACGGTGAATGATGGCGCCGTTGTTCCAACGGCTGCCGGGCCTGAGGAATGAGCTTGTGGCAGCCGTGACCGTTAAAAGGCAGGCAGGACGGGTGCAGTGGGGACGTGGATGGAAGTGGGTGGGAGGGACACAGTGCCAGCAATTTAGTCCCACCTCACTTATCCCTGTAACCGAGAAACCCTCCTGCCCTGCTACTGCCGAGCCCGTCCCTCCAGGACAGAATGTCCCCACCTCACAGCCTGGTGTGTGTAGGGCCTGGTGCTGTGTGTACCTCGGTGTGTGAGCATGAGGCACTCAATGCACAGGTAGACCCAGAGCTCCCACCACGGAGAGACCCCCGCAGAGCCAGCTGCTGAGAATTCTTTATGCAGTTATGACTGGACTGCACGGAAACTCGCCAGGCAGCTGCTTCCCTCCTGTCATTATTGCCCAGCCCTGCCGGCTGTATGGCCATTTAATCCCATTGGGGTTGTACATGGCAGGGCCACGCAAATCTCTGCTCCCGAGGTTCACCACATTCCCTGGAGTAAGCTCCAGGACGGTTGGTGTGTCCTGCTTTAGCAGGTCTCTAACGGGAAACCTCTCGCTTCCATCAGCTCATATGGAGCTTTGGCTTGTGAGTACCTCCGGGCCTGTAGAATGAATAAACCACCGTGCTCACGTGGCATCTAACAGCGAGCGATTTGGGGCTCGGCCTGAGACCAACCATTCAGTGTCTGTGCCCCTGCAAAGTGAGAGGTGTAATGGTCTAGCATCAGCCTACAGCAAGGAAGTGGGAAAAGAGGAGAGAAGAGCTGAAGGAGAGGAGGGGGACTGCAGCGTGGTTGGGGAATGAAGTGCATGGAAAGTGGGTGGTTCCTGCCCAGTTGTTTATTTCCAGCAGGCGTCTGCTTCGGGGAGCTCCTAGTCACAAAGTTCTGCCTCGTGAAACAAAATCTTTAATCCAAACTGACCCCATGTCTGTGCCCTTCTGAAGACGATCTTGCTTGGCTGGTCTGCTGCTGACATGCTGAGTGACCCTAGGCCAGCCATGGCACCTCTGAGGCTCAGCTTCCCCCTCTGCAGAATGGGCTCATGAGAGTGACCCAGCGCATGGCCACTGGCAGGGCTGACCCTGTAAGGCCAGGCACGAGGGGACAGATTTATAAAGGTACTTACTGATTTCAGTGGCCGTTAGGTGCCTAAATATCATTGAGTGGCTGCGTCTAGGTATCTGCCCAGTGTTCCTAGGCTCTTGTTTGTGCTGTGGTATATCAATGCTGGTTGAGAAGCAATTCAGTGAGCCCTCTGGAAGGGGCGATGCCTGTAGCAGGGCTAAGCGCCAGGCTGCAGGGCCTTCCTCCACAGCTGCCTGTGCTGTGTCTCAGACTAGGACATGAGCGGCACACCTGCCAGCCGTCTAGCAGTGAGAGACTCTAACAAGGAGTGTGACCAGTGTGATGAGGTGCCAAGCTCTGGAATAAATGGATTCCTAACCAAAGTGATGACGTGAGCATTCTTACCCGCCCTCCTGCGGCTGCCGTTTTTTCAAGGGGGCACTGACTGTAGGTTTCATCCTCTCTAGTGTGTCGGCCGCCGCATCCCGCCTTGCTAGGAGCAGGGCACAGCGTGTGCTACGAGGTGGAGCCAGCCACTGCATCAGTGCAAAGGCTCCACAGCCGTAAGGGGCAGGGTGTGTGGGAGCCCTGGGGCAGCGCTGAGGTGCGGGGCAACACTCCAGCCATGCCAGAACCTGGCCTGGAGCTATCACACGCTGGCTGACGCTGCTGTTGGCTCTTTGAGCCCACATCTTTTAACCCACTCGGACCAGTAGCAGTCTGGCCTTTTGTGTGCTGGGGGCCCCTGCTCATGCAGCCTCATCAGCTCCAGGCGAGGTGTGGAGGGATTAAAAAATGTAGAGGTAAATTAGCAATGGGGGCTAATACTGTCCTGCCCAAGGCCTTGAACATGGGTGGATCCACATTTCTGTCCCTGTCCCCACCCAGGTCAGAGATCAGCTCCTCTTGGAGGCATGTCAGTGACTGGCCCAACCGAGCAGCCAGTTGGAAAGAAAAGCTGATAGTAGAAATGGGCTGAAAAGCAGCAGAGAAATGCTGGGTCTAGCAATAACTGTGCCCAGGCAAATCCTGAGGGGATCAGCCCAAGCTTGCCATGGGGTTCGTTTCTAAAAGCTTACAGCCAGGTTCCCTTCAGGGAGTGTCCGGGATAAGGATGCAGCTAAGCCCAGCATGGTGCCACCTTATGAAAAGGCCCATGGACTTGCCAAACCTCCCTAGCTACCCCTTCCCCCCGCCAACTGATGGAACATGCAGAACCTGCTAAAACCACAAGGCTACAGGCTGGGGCGTCTAGCCAGAGGCCTGGAGCCTCAAAGGTATTTAGGCCCCTAACCGCTTTGAGGTTCTGGGCCAGAGAGCCTGAGCCTCCCTCCGCAGGCAGATGGCGCTCGATGCAGTTTGGCAGCTGGGAACTAAGAGCTGTAGGGCTGGGTCACCCAGCCCTGGAATTTCCCAATAAAACAAACTGGAGCGGGACACATTTTTCCCCTGAGAATACCCTGTCTCAGCTTCACCAGCTGGGGGAACCTTCTTCCAAAAGGGCAGGGCAGGACAGCAAGGCTCTCCCCAAATCATTGGCTGTTTGTCATGTTGGCGCCAGGATATTATACTCCTGGGGGAATTCTGCGCCACTGCACAGGCACAGAACATATGTCCCCCGCAGATTTCTTTGCTTCCCTGCAGAAAAATGACTTTCTGATGGGGAAGCAAAGGGAAGCCACAAGAGCGACCCTCCCCAAGCAGTATGTTTCGGGTGCCCAGGGCAGCCAGCAGAGAGGTAAATCACTGTGGGAGAGGGGGTGGCACTGAGGAAGACCCGTCTGGTTGCTCCTACCCTGCGCTGGGCTCTGCTGCTAGTCCCGGCTGGGTGGGGAGGAGGGTTCTTCCTCTTACCCTGCACGGCGTCTGGGGTTGTGTCAGACTCACCCCCAGATTTCTCCCCTGGCTGTAGGAAGCTCTGCAAACTCCCCACCCCCGTGTGCTTCCTGCACCCATCTCTTCTCAGCTGAAGGGTGAGGGATCCCTGTACAGTGAGCTGCTCCCCCATCTGCCCAACCTCTGTGCATCCAGACCCCCCTCATACCCAAACCCTCCCGCTGAGCTCACCCACCCCCACCCCCAGAACCTCACCGACAAGCCCCACTCCCCCTACACCTTGACCACCCTGATGAGCCTCCCCCACCAAGCCCCCAACCAGCTGCACCTGGATCCCCACCCAACTGAGGCCTATTCTCCCAGTATCTGGACACCCAGACCCCCTTACCCTCGCTGAGCTCCAACCATCTTCACCTAGACTCCCCCGGTCCCCTGCAGAGTCCCATTACTGTTGCACCGAGAACCCCCCAACAAGCCCCTGTGCATCTGGAGCCCCCACTGAGCCACCCCCACCCAGAATCCTTTCAACCCACACCTGGATCTCCCCCCCCCGCCATTAAGCCCGTCCACATTTGGACCCTGCCTTGCTGAGCCTTCCTGCCCACACCTTGTGCACCTGGCACGGAGGGGACGGGCCCTGGGGTGTTTCTGGGGCAGGCCCGGTTCTTGCGCTGTGTCAGGGTTGGGTGCAGCCTCACCACTGAGTCTGTTTCCCGGGGGGAAGTGGGGGGGGGGGGCTGCAGGTGAGCTCCCATCTCTGTGCAGCCAGTGGCCTGTGCTCCCCAATGCTATGCTGCAGCGGCCACATTTATTTGACAAATAAAATTTGCAGAATTTCAAAATGTGTGCAGAATTTTAAATTTTTTGATGCAGCATTTTAAATTTTTTTTGGCACAGAATGCCCTCAGGCGTATGTGATATTAGCGTGACAAGGTGGGTGGGGTAATAGCTTGTATTGGCCCAACTTCAGTAGGTGAGAGAGCCAAGTTTTTGACCGTACAGAGAGCTCTGCTTCAGGTCATGGGAGTGGCTCTTACCTCACTCACCTGGTCTCACTAAATGAGCTGTGCCGGTGTTGTTTGGCTGCAGCGTGCAGCAGTGGGGCCGGGCCAGTGGCACTCTGTTCAGGGCCCCTGGCTCTCTGCATGAGCATGAGCCAAAGCTAGGAATGAACATGGCGCTGAAAATGCCTCATTTAGAGCAGTAGGCCACTGTGAATTCAGTTCCACTGGTGTAAATACAGCATCAGTGCAGTCAGCTAGGCTTTATATAGGTGTCCGTGCGAAGCTGAGCTCCGAGGCTGGCCTGCGGTGTTCCCAGGGGCTATACAACAGTTCATTTTCCCATGAGCCCCTTGCTGGGTGAGCTGCATATAAGGTAGGGAGCCCCAATGAGCCGCTGGCCCAGCTGGTCACCACTACACAGCCTTTGTCAATCCCACAGCGCAGGAGGGTGGGGGAAGGCAGTCTGGGCCACCATAGGTTTTCCCATACTTAAAATAGGAACTAGCCATTGTTATTGTGTGGTGCTTGCTGGTGAAAGGCACATCTTACTGGGGACCCTGTAGAGCCAGCCCGCTCCTGGAGACACCACCTGACCTCAGCCCTCCAGGTCCCCTGCTGTTGAAGAGCTGGACACACCTACTCTGACTACATTGGCCTGTGTCATGCATGACTGGTGGTTAACAATAGCACAGGCCTCGGCCGCACTCACTTCCACTTACTGAGCAGCAAATGCAGACGCGAGGTTGTTGGTTTTTTTAATCGCTGTTCAGACCTACCACAAACAAGCCCCGTAGCCTGTCTCCTCCAGGCTTTTAGCAGAGTTCAGCAGTGAAGGCCTGTACAGTTGATCAGTGTTCCCAGCAGTGCGCTCAGCGAACCCCTTGTTCGCGGAACAAGGGAATGAAATGTGTTTAGCTAAACAGGCAGCTTTCCATGCAAATGATACACTCGGGGGAATTTACTCATTATCCACCAGAAGCGTATTTCAAGTAAAAGGGGGCTGGCTAAGCAAATGTCTGCTGTAATGGCATGCCTGTCTCTCTCCAGGGGCAGCAGATGTGCTACCAATCTCATCTACTGGGGGGCGGGGAGGGTGGGGGTGTATGTGTGGGGGTGGGGGGGTGCGGTGGCTTTAGACGTGCCGTGCTCAGACCCTATTCCCTAATCTATGGGGGTCTTGCACTCAGAGGTCAGCAGGATACTAGGGCCACCTGCCACAATGGGACCTGTTCCTTGGCAGCAGTTTGGCATGAACGGGCCTGACTCCACACTGAGCTGCAGTTTGTGCCATAGTTGACACCTGGGTGAAGTGGCTGTCCACGCCAGGAATCCGCACAGCGGTAGGAGCATTTCAAACCCACGCTGCATTCCCTTTGCACATGTGTAAATGGCTTCACACAGGGCAGGCTGTGGTGAAGCGAGCCCCATGAGCTGTGAATTCCCAGCGCCATGACACTAAGGGGTGAGCGGAGTCAGTGATTTCTGCAACAACTTTTTAAAAAAAAAGCTTTTCTGTGGCAAAGCCACTGAGTGCTCTTAAGGGCGTTTCTGGAGCCTTCAAGGGGTGTCTTGTCCAGGCTGGATGCAGTACGTTAGCCTACGGACTTCAGCCTTGTTGTTTGGCTGAAGCTGTGTACGGACAGTGCTAGGTGGCAGTACTGTGCTCTGTGTTACTACACAGAATATGTTTGACTCTGTCCCATACAGTTACAAGGGAGACAATAACACATGGGATATGTAACTAACAGCACAGGGACCAGGCTTGATTTTATGAGCAGCAACTCTCAGTCTGGGGTACGACATCAGTTTTATAGGTGGGGGTGGTGGAAGCAATGGCCTCTGCCTCTCTCAGTGCACAGCAGATTCCAGGCAGAATATGTAACTAGAGTGTTGGAAGTGGAGGTAGAGCGCAGGTCCCCTGCTAACTGTTGGAATGGCGCTGGGATTCCATGATGGATTGTGTCGTGTAGGCCTATCTGACAGTTCACAGCTAGCTAGCACCCATGGAATCACACAGCAGAAAGGCAGGGGGTCGCTGTTCCCTTTGAAGCAAGTGGCAAAACTCCTTTAACTTACTGGGTGTACAATAAGGCAAACAGGTCTCCTAGCAACCCGTTATGGTGAGTCTTTAAAGTCTAGGTGAGTCGCGATATTATCGGTGTTGATCTGTGTTACCATAGCACCTAGGAGTGCTCGTCATCGACCAAGACCCCATTGTACTAGGTGCTGTACAAACATTGAAAAAAAAGATGGTTCCTTGTGCACCAACATAAAGTTAGACTTCAACCTCCTTGCTCTATTGACTGGCACCACACTGGTGTGAAAGGAATGGCTGGGGTGGGTGGCATGAAGAAATTCACCTTGAACTACTTAATGTTCCTTCCTTCCTGCAGTATTAATAATGACGAGGGATAGACGCACGTCTGTAATGCAGATGTAGGGAAAACAAGGGCAGATTTCCAGATGTAGAACATGCCAGGCCAGCAGTGTGCCAGCAATATGGGAACAAAACTGGGCCACTCAACTTCCTGATGAACAAGCGCCAAGGTGAAGTGCTCTAATCAAGCAGTAATGTCTGCTCCCGTGAGGCTATGCCATTCTACAGCAGAGCTGACAAGCAAGTGAGGCAGACATAACTGACACATGAAGTGAATGCACTCAAGCTTTCTCTAACCTACATGGTTTCTCAACAAGAATTGCGCCAGCCTAACCTACTAAAACTTCTCAATAAAAAAAGTCACATGAATCAATGCAGAAAATACATTTATTTCTGAAACACGGGGATCTATATAAACAAAACAGCTTGTATAGCATGCAGGAGGACAGCAGAATTTGATAGTACAATAGACTTCTGTGACTTTTTAGGCTTGTTTATGGAAGAGAATCTCTACCCAGTTGTCATATCGGGAGGTATCATGCAAAAGACATCCAAAGAAGGAAGGTCCTGTAAGGCACGCATTGCAATGAAGGCAAACCCATGGCAGCTAGACAAACTTTGGACCTATTTGACTGCACTCATTGCAAGAGACTACGGCCTGGTCTACATTCAGGCTCAGGACTTTAACTAAAGGGTTGATGCTTATGCTGATTTAGTTCAACTGCTGCAAAGCCCTGTGATGGTGGTTCAAAAGTGGGTTATTGCAGTTTTGCTTAACCCTCTTCCTGACAGATTTAAGATAAATTACTGATATAAAATGGGTTTATGCCAATATAACAGCATCCACACAGTGTTCTGCAATGGCTTACCTCTCATAGTTTAATATCACACCTATAGTGAAACTGGTGAAACCTCTGTGTGGGAACAAGCCCTTAATTTGGTAAGGAATCAGTTTTGGCTAAATCAATATAAAGCAGGTTTAAATCAATTCAAATGTACCCACACAAGGGTTTTGCGTCAGTTGTAACCAGTACTAGTTACACTGGTACAGGTTTGTGTGTAGACAAGGCCTGAACCACCATCTGATAGTGGTTTTCAAACCTTTGGCATCATGGAGTGTGGAGCTCTAGTTCTAATGCTCAGATACAATCCCACTTTCCAACAGGTTAAGTAAACAAATATTTATTATCACGTCACTTTTAATTATCATCAGAATGAGTCAAATTTTGGGAAAGATGAGCAGGGAAGGAGATTGGCAATTAAAGTTTAACTATCTCTGTGAACATAGCTTTATTATTTACCGACTCCGAATTTCATTCTTATATAAAATACCTGCAGGCACAGCAGCGTGTGTTACATTCCCAACCCTTTCGCTGTCAGAAGTTTTCATCTTGAGATGTTGAGTGGTTCCACCTCGGAAGGAGAGTCAGAAGTCATTATCACTCTCTTCCAGTGGCTCTGGCTTCCTGGCCCGGCGATTGGCCTTGCTGGGAGAGATTTCCATGCTGTCATCTTCAAGGTCATCCTCATCATCATCTTCATCATCGTCCAGGTCAATCTCACTATCCTCCGACTCCTCCTGTAAAAAAGCAGTGGGTACAGAATTCATGGCCAATCCCTTCTCAAACCAGTGCTATCCTCAATGGACAAAACGTACAAAGCCTGCAATGTACATGGCTTCTGTGTGCCCAGAAACTTGGCACGGGGGAAACCTGCACATCACCCTGTGCTGAGAGGAACTGCAGTCACGTTCCCCACCTGTGCTGAAATTAACCAGAACCACGTCCCCCCATCCTGAGATAATGACCCAGTTGCCAAGAAGCACACAGTGGGGCGGGGTCTAGTTTTGGATCTGGCACAAGGAGCAGCAACAGGGATTCTGTATATGGCTTAATTACTGAGCCAACAGCACAGGCTGGAGCTGCTGACTCTCAGAAATGATCAGAGACTGGAGCCCTCACCACCGGTGGGAACTAAAGACACTACACAGCTTTCAGCAGCAATCTCCCACTTTGCTAGGCAGTGGCTGCTCCACTCATGCCACTGAAGACCTCCTTTCCAGGCCCCCAGTGGGGTGGTGACAGTAGATTTCTTTACCGCTGCTGAATCCGGGGGGACAGCAGGACCATAGAGGGAACTGCTGAGTGCCCTAGGATAAGGGTGAGGAAACGAACCACATGAGACAAACCCACCTGTGCCTTGGTGCTGGAGGTCTTGTGTTTACCTGGTTGGGCTTGGGCTGATCCCACCTTGGAGAGCGAGAGTGGAGAGAACAATGGGAGATGGAGAAGGGAAAAACATTAAAAAGAAAAGCAAACAGAATGCAACCAAAGTGAGAGCAAGGGAAGGAGGCAGCAGCAGATGCTGCTCACAGCTGAGGGTGCTGTGCGCAATGTCTGAGCTGTTTGCTGCAAAGTGCGATGCTACAGGAAGGGATGCTGGGAACACGGACGGAACCTGGAAAGCCAACTCCAAACAGCATGCACAGGGCAATGGTGCCCAGAGACGTGCTGCTCACCAGGGCTAGAGGCCTGCAGGCTGTCCTGCATGACTGTCTGCCAGGAGCCAGGCTCCCTGGAAGAGAACAGAGCTTCTCCCTGAAAGGGGGGTCCCAGACTGGTTGAGAGAGACAGGGCGGGGACAGAGGAGAGGAGCAGGTGGGTAAGGAAAGCAGACCTGGGCTCACTTTGCTCCCCACTGCAAACATGCTGGCCTGGGGCAGCAGGCAGCTTCTTGAAACCCACCTTCCTTCTCTGCCCCTGCAGCAGCCCCCAGCACACCTGGTCCCAGGAGCAGCTCAGCCGGAGCTACAGGCTCAGGAAGCAGCTCACCAACTCCGAGGTCGTGTCTCTGCTCTCGCAGCACATAGCTCAGCTGCCAAAGGAGGTGCCCTGCCCTGGCACAGGCCGAGGCAGCCAAGACCAGTGAGGATGATCATCATTATTATGGTAGCTGCCCTGGTGGGCTGGGTGCTGGACAGATAGAAGGGAAACCCAGGCCCTGCCCTAAAGGCAATGCGTATGGGGATTTGATAGCAGCCTTCAACTACCTGAAGGGGGGTTCCAAAGAGGATGGAGCTCGGCTGTTCTCAGTGGTGGCAGAAGACAGAACAAGGAGCAGTGATCTCAGGTTGCAGTGGGGGAGGTTTAGGTTGGATATTAGGAAAAACTATTTCACTAGGAGGGTGGTGAAGCACTGGAATGGGTTACCTAGGGAGGTGGTGGAATCTCCTTCCATGAGGTTTTTAAGGTCAGGCTTGACAAAGCCCTGCCTGGGATGATTTAGTTGGGGTTGGTTCTGCTTTGAGCAGGGGGTTGGACTAGATGACCTCCTGAGGTCTCTTCCAACCCTGATATTCTGTGATTCTATGATACACAAGCAAAGCAGGCTGGGAGGCCAGGCACACAGCCGTTGGCTCCAGTGTACAGCTCTCGCCAGCTCTGTCTCTTCGCTGTGTTCTCCCCGCAGCCTGCCCTACTCCGTGGCCTGGTTCTCTCTCTTAGTGGATTTAACCCTTCCCTTCCTTGGGTTTCTTTCTCTATATTTTGACCCATATCTGGCTGAGGGTCTGTCCCTGTTGGAGTCATGTAGTTGTGGCTGAGCCCTGGTACCTGCTGGGGTGCTGCTCCAGGAGGAGCTGAAGCAGCTGCTGCTGAGAGCTACTGGGCTGTGGCCTCTGGAGCTCCATGCCTGGGTGGCTGACAGGTGCCAACAGGTGGAGTTGGAGGGGGCAACAGGCCCTACTCCTCCTGGCCTCCCCCCTGTTCTGTCTGGAGTGGCTATAAACAGAAAGATGAGAGAAGGACAAAAGGGAGTGGACAGGAGAGAGCAAGAATGAGAGAAAGCAGCTGTGCAGGGCCTGGTCTGAGGGGCTAGGCAGCATCCCTGTCCTGGCTCAGGCCAAGAGTCCATGGAGGGAGCCCATAGCCTGGCTCTGGCCAGCACAGGCTGGTTCAGAGGCAGGTGAACAAAGACAAAATGCACCTTCCAGTCTGGAGGGGGACCCCTCCCTGCTCGTTGGGAGGATTTGAGAGTCTTGAACCCAGGTTTGAGGCTGGGCGGTGCTTCCACCAGCCAGCTTTGGCAGAGCCACGGCCAATGCACCATAAGTCCTGGGAAACCCATCACGCGGAAAGTGCTGCTCACAGCAGAGATGCCTGGCAGCTCCTCCCATGGCCTCTGATTGGTCCAGACATTCCATTTAAGCCTGGAGGCAGTACTAGGAATTAACAAGGCAGATCCCCGCTCTGCCTCGTTCCCGGCTCCTGCCTCTGTTCCTGGTTATTGAGTCTGGCTTAATACTAGGCATTGGCCCCCAGCTATTGACTTTGGCTACACTCCTCAGGCCTGATGCCTATGGCTCTAAGCATTGGATCTGATGCCCGTGCCCCAGTCCCTGACAGTCGTGTGGTGATCAGCACCCTTCCCCCCGCTGAAGGGGTCTGGGCCCCACGGGGTGCCTGGAGGAACACTTGCTCCTGTGGGCAATGGGCTGGGAGGGGATTTGCAAGCTTTATGGGAGAAGGAAGACTTGTCTTAGGGCTGAAGCACTGGCTTGGGACTCAACAGACCCAGGTTCTACTCCCAGCTCTGGCACTGCCCTTCTCTGTGCCCCAGTACCCCTCTTCCTGTAAAATGGGGCTGCTATGTCTCCCCCTCCTGGGGGGCTGTGAGGATAAATCATTGCTGACCTGGGCAGTGTCCTCAGACACTGCAGTGATGGGACAGGGAGCGCCCAGACAGGCAGAAAGCTTTCCCAAGCAGCTGCAGCCCAAGGAGTCCTAGCCCCTAGAATGCTGAGTGAGAGGGCTCTCTCTTTAGACGGCTCCTGCGTTCTCCCTGCTGCAGCAACAGGCCCCCACCAAAGCTCACTCAGCTCCCAAGAGCTGCCTTACAAGGGCTGTAAGTCAGGTGAGGTATCCAGCTCACTCATCCGTGCCCTGCACCTGGAGATAACTACGCTTCCTTCACTGGATACTGCTGATACCGGAGGGAGTTTGTACTCCTCAGAGAGCCAGACGGGGATTGGCTGGAGACCAGGTATTCAGGGAACTTGTCACCTGCCAGCCTCCTGCACAGGAGTGTGGGTGTCTCCGGCCCAAACACTAAGAGAACGAGTCATTTCCCAGGAGGCAGCAAAATGAACTTAAACAAACTAATTCAAGCCAGAAGCAAATCGCTGAGCAAGCCTGGTGAATTCCTGCCCAGACAGAATGTGAGGGTGATGGCTAGGGGTCACTCTCTCCTTCACTCCACTGGGCCCTGAGCAGAAAGAACACTGGGAGCTGGCCTATCGAGCTAGGGCCTCAGACCCCCTCAACATCACAGTATCTGAGCATCCCCAAAGCTATCAAACATACCTCGAACAGGAACAACCCTTCTCCTCTGCTGGCAGGAGAGACCGCTTGTATAGCTCAGTTTTGTTGGGGTGTGTTGGGGGCAGGGGACAGACCTTCTGTGGGGAAGCCACGGCATGCATTCAGCTGTGAATGTTGGGACGTCCCCAGTCATTCCTGTCTCTTGTGGCAGTGAGTTCCACAGTGTAGGTCCCACCCCATTTTAAATTCTGTCTCCCACACGCCTGTGCCTGAGATCCTGGTCGTGGAGGGAGAGGTATCTCTCAGGTAGACAGGGCCAATCCCATGGGGGGGCTTTGAATGGCAGGACTGAGACCTTGAACCATCTGGTTCAATGTTCAATGGAGAACCAGTGTGGAGTGCCAGGGTATTATGCTTACTAGAGCTGTGCTGCTAAGCAGGAGGGCTACTGCATTTTGTGCTAGTTAGAGCTTTGTCAGGGCATGTGGCTTCATTCCTGGGGATACTGGGATGCAGTAAGCAAGCCTAGAGGTCACAAATGAATGGATCACAGGGGCAAGTCTGTGGGTCCCGTGAGATTCAATCCAACTGCTCCAAGTCCCGAACTCTGAAGCTCCCACTGTTAATCTTTGCCAGGCTGATAATTCACCATTAGTTCCTGCTCTTTGCGCTCTCTCTCTCTCGTAGGCCCTTTCTGATTCATGACAGCTCCTTCCTCTCACACTGGGCAGGTTTACTTAGCAGCCTCTGGGGAGGGGCTTTGTCAACAGCTTTTGGAAAATCCAAATACTTTATAGCAAAGAAACATCACCTCTGAGACCCTAATACCGGCTTCAGTCTGAGCGAGTCCGAGCAGCGCTGAGAGGGAGATCTACAAATGGCAGAGCAGGCAGAGCCCCACTGCTGGTTTTAGACAGCAGGGCTCTGCTTCCTGACAGCAGCCTGGTCCCTCTCCCTTGGACTAGCAGCACTGCACAGAGCCCATCCTGCTGGTCACTGACAGAATGACAGCAGAGGGCAGGGCCCCAGCTGACGGGACAGGCTGGGGGAGGACACCAGCTAACTAGACCTTAAAGGGGCGAGTGGAGCAGCTAGAGTGTCTGCCTGCTCCCTGATGGGTCTTAGGTGGGGGTGCTTTGATCCTTAGCATGGCCTGTCTAGCCTCTAGTCACCAGGGTCAGCCTTCACTGTCCCTTCTCTTGCCCCATCTTCCCTCCAACAGCAGGGGGAAGAAGGCAGAAGCAGCTCCCCACCCAATCTCCCGGCTGGGCAGCAGGACCGGGAGAAGGAAATCACAGCACAATCCCCTTCCCTCCGGTAGCTGGAGGGCAATATTGCTAGACTCCTTCCTCCCCCTAGAACAAGCCATTTTTCAGGTCTTAAAGAGCCATGGTGGGATTTTCAAAGCAGCCTAGGGATACAGAGACACAGCTTCCATTGAAATGAACGTGCCTACATCCCCTCGACTGTGCTGAAAATTCCAACCCCTCCCTCCACCCCACTGTTGCCTCAGGCTCAATGGCTGGCCAGAACAGAAGTGGGTGGGGCTAGGAGTTCTAGGACAGACAGGAGATCTGTCATTACTAACGAGGTACAGAGTGGAGTTAGGGCAATGGAGAAGTAACAGAGACTAAACAGGCTAAATAAAGAAAACAGGGAAACAACATGCAGGAGAGAGAGGGTGTGGGGATGTGTAAGGTGAGGATGGGAAGGGGAATGGGGGAGAATGCCTGTGTGATGAAGATTTGTTGGGGGAACAGTGCCATCTAATGCTGTGGGAGCAGTCTGTCACTGCAAAGTGCCATCAGTGATGGACAATCAGAGATGCCCTGCAGCCCACACAAGATCTTTTCCTACTTACATCATCCTCTGTCTCTCCACCTTGCATCGTCCCCACGATCCGTTTGTTGGGTCTCCCTGGGCAGCAGAGAGAGAAACATGATGAGAACATGCCAGCCTCTCCACTTCGTTAACACAGAGCAACTAAGGAGCTGCTGTGTGAATAAATAACCCTTGGGGAGATAAAGCTGATGGTTTGCTCTCTAGAGGCATAATCATGCACCATCATCAAGGCAAACTATAGCAGGGTTGGACCCCAATGCTCCTTCAATGCCATGAGGCTCAGAAGAAGGCTTGCTCCTCATCTCATTAGATTGATTCATGGTGGTTACTCTACCCCATGCCTTATCATTAAGGCTGCGAGTTTGTCACGGAGGTCACAGATGTCAGATTCCATGACTTTCCGTGACCATTAAATCTGTGCCCCTGTGCCAGTCGCACAATCTTGGGCCACCGCCCCGCCCCCAGCAGCAGTGTTTGGGTGTGGGAAGAGGCAGGAGGTTGGGGCACAGGATGGGGTGAGGAGGGCTCTGGGCGGCACTTACCTAGGGGGCTCCCCGGAAGCGGCAACATCCCCCTCGCTCAGCTCCTAGGCGGAGGCGTGGGCCAGGCAGCGCTGTGCGCTGCCTCCACCTGCAGGCACCACCCCCACAGCTCCCATTGGCTGCGGTTCCCGGCCAATGGGAGCTGCAAAGCCAGCGCTCTGGGTGGAGGCAGCACGCAGAGCTGCCTGGCCACGCCTCTGCCTAGGACCTCAGCGAGGGGGATGTTGCCGCTTCCAGGGAGCCCCCAGGTAAGCACCATCCAGAGCACGCCTCACCCCATTCCATGCCCCAACCCCCTCCCACACTCAAACTCTGCTGCTGCTGGGGGTAGGAGGGAGGTGCAGAGCCAGGTAGGGAACCTGCCGGCCCCGCCAACTCCCACCCCCAGTGCCCACGGGGGTCCGGGCCACGCACCGCCATTCCCCCCACCCCCGAAGCACCTGGGCCGCTCTCCCCCAGCACCCGCAGCACCCCCAGGCAGCCCCCCTCCCAAATTTTAGTCAGGAGTATATAGTAAAAGTCATGGACAGGTCACAGGCCATGAATTTTGGTTTATTGCCCGTGACCTGTCCGTGACTTTTACTAAAAATACCTGTGACTAAAACGTAGCCTTACTTATTGTTAATAAAGTACTATGCCACCACCACCACACACACATCCCTTGATGGCTTCAGACACATTTTTTCTCTTGATCTAGATTTTTACACCATACTCCTCATTGTGCTGTTACTTTATTTTAGACATTGGCGTGCTACATGGACTCTTTTAAATCTGTGCCATTTAGCAACCGGCCAGGTGAAGTGGCTATCAGCACCCAAATTGTAACTCCACATCCTGTCTTTCGTTGATGTTTTCAGCTCCAATGCCCCATCCATTTGCCAAGTTCCCACCCAATGGTGGCTGAGATTAGTATTTATACAGCATCATGTGTGCATGGTGCTTTGAAGACAAAGTAATGCTCCAGTTAGTTTTCATGGCCACACAGAACATGTACCACATAACCACTGACGGAATGTACATGCAAAGAGCATGCTATGGCCTAAGTTACAAGAGTGAGACATGGTGTGTGCGCACACATGCGTCTGTAACATGCCTTTTCTGCAGAATCCGACTTCTCTCATACTGGTGAGAATCTGTAGTAACTCTACTGAAGTGAAGTTACGCTGGTGAGTCAGGCCCTGTGTTTCCATAGCTACCTTATACCAGTGCGACAGTTCCACAGGCTGGATCACACATCCAATTATATAAAATGGCTTTTCTTGCCACACATAATGAACTCTACAGTAATCTCCCGCCTGCTGACACACTTGCAAGGAAGCAGCACTCTAGTTACACACAGCTCAATCTGTTTAGTTTATCAAAGAAGATTGAGAGGTGCTTGATTGCAGTACATGAGTATCTTCCAGGGGAGAAAATACTAGGTACTAAAGTATCAGAGGGGTAGCCGTGTTAGTCTGGATCTGTAAAAGCAGCAAAGAATCCTGTGGCACCTTATAGACTAACAGACATTTTGCAGCAAAACGTCTGTTAGTCTATAAGGTGCCACAGGATTCTTTGCTGCTTTTAGGTACTAAAGGGCTCTTCAGAGAAAGGCATAACAAGAACCAATGGAAGCTAAAGCCAGACAAATCCAAATTAGAAATTGGGCACAAATTTTAACAATGAGGGTGATTAACTACTGGAACAAACGACCAAGCGAAGTAGTGGATTCTCTATCTCTCAATGTCTTCAAACCAAGACTGCATGCCTCTCTGGAAGATATGATGTAGGGAAACACAAGTTATTGGGCCCAATACAAGGGTAACTGGGTGAAATGTAATGGCCTGTGAAATAAGAAGGTCAGACTAGATGATCCCTTCTGGCATTAAACTCTATGAATCTATGTAAAAGGCATAAGCAGGATTTCATGGAGAGGACTGATAACATTTTGACATAAAACTCTCAACTAGAGGAAAGCTCCCAAACACACGTCCAGTCTTAACAGCGGCAGTTCCTGCTGTGTAGGCAGCACACTGTTACACTGTATGCAGATTATTCTGTTCATAATGTCTAGCAGGAAAATGTTACCTCCTGACTAAAGTCTCAGAAAAAATGACTGGGAGGCTTCTAAGGGCTGCAGATCTACATCTTTACCCAGGTTCTTTGTAACTCAGATTCATTTATTCAGCAAGCATGATTCATCCCCCAAAATGCATCCTGAAAGGCTCCCTCTATGTACCTGAGGTGGAAGAAGTTAAGTGGAACAGTATATGTGGCAGCTTTAAGGCGCTTAGTACAAGCTCCTTGTTGCTTTTCATCTCCCCAGGTGCAATCAATGAAATACAGATGAATGCTGCACAGTTTTATGGCATTTGCCTGGCTCTGGGAAAAGGGCATAAAGCAGTGGTTCTCAGCCTTTTGTACTGGTGACCCCTTTCACATAGAAAGCCTCTGAGTGCGACCCCCCTTATCAATTAAAAACACTTTTCATATATTTAACACCATTATAAATGCTGAAGGCAGAGCGGGGTTTGGGGTGCAGGATGACAGCTCGCGACCCCCCCATGTAAGAATCTTGTGACCCCCTGAGGGGTCCCGACCCCCAGTTTGAGAACCCCTGGCATAAAGGAAGAAATGGTTACTTACTGTAACTGGTTCTTCGGGATGCGATGGAGACGTGTATTCCACTTAGGTATGTGCATGCCCTGTGCGCCGGAGACTTTTGCCTAGCAGTACCCATAGAGGGGCGGTGCATGTACCTCATGGCTGTGACCCCACCCCTGACTATATGAGGCAGCGCCGCCCCGATCCCCCCTCAGTTCCTTTGCATTGAAAGCCCATGAGAAGAGACTCCGATGCAGAGGGGATGGAGGGTGGGTCGTAGAACACACGTCTGCATCACACCTCGAAGAACCACAGTTACAGTAAGTAACCATTTCTTCTTCTTCAAGTCGATGCAGATGTATATTCAACTTAGGTGACTCACGAACACCAGAGGTGGTGCTCGCAGTCTACTGCAGTACGGATCGTAAGACCACCCTTCCAAGGCCCGTGTCCGCTCTGGAAGATGCGGTAATAGCACAGTGGTCCATAAACATATATGGACAACCACATGGCTGCCCTATGAATGTCCAGTATGGAAATGTCATTGAGGAACACTATCGATGTTGCCTGCGCTCTCGTGGAGCGAGTCTGTATCCACTGAGGAGGTGTAGCTGAAGCTCTCTCATACTCAGCCTTGGTACACGATGTTATCCATCTAGAGATGGTCTGTGCAGAGACCGCTTGCTCCTTCATGAGGTCTGCATATGGCACGAACAGATGAGGCGAGGCAAAACATGAAATGGTTTAGTCCTGTCTAGATAAAAGTCTAGATATCACCTGACAGCCAGAGCATGAAGGTGCTGTTGTTCTGGGGAAGAGTGCGGCTTAGGGAAACACAGGTAAATACACCATCTGCTTCAGATGAAACTGATGGTCACAGTGTTATCTTATCCTTGGAAAAATGAGGGTAAGGTGGCTCAGCCATTTGGGCCCGGAACTCACACACCCTTCTTGCCCAAGTGATGGCTATCAGGAACACAGTTTTCTGAGCCAGAAGGGGCAGCGGACAGGATGCAAGGTGCTCTTATAGAGGCCCCATCAGAGCCACCAGAACCGTGTTTAGGTCCCATAAGGAAACCGGTTCTTGGACTGGAGGATGTAAGTGGAGAAGGCCCTTCAGAAATCTTGTCACCATGGCATTGGAAAAAACTGACTTCCCTTGAATTGGGGGATGGAACACTGAAATCACTGCCAAATGCACTCTCAGCGAACTGAACGCGAGGCCCGATTACCGAAGATGTAACAGGTACTCCAAGATGTCCTGGATGGAAGCCTCTGTCGATTGAGTCCCGTGAGCAAAGGACCACACCGAGAACCTCTTCCATTTTGCTAAGTAGGCTGCCCTAGTGGAGCACTTCCTACTGTCGAGAAGGACTTGTTGGACAGCTTGCAAGCACTGCTCTTCCTCTTAATTTAGTCAGGCAGCAGCAATGCCATGAGGTACAGGGAGCTGATCGCAGGGTGGAGGGTGTGACTGCAGTTCTAAGTGAGCAGGTTGGGATGGAGAGGAAGTGATATGGGAGGCTGACTTTGTTGAGGGTGTGAAGGTTGAGAATCAGAGTGGTAGCCGTGTTAGTCTGTATCCACACAAACAACGAGGAGTCTGGTGGCACCTTAAATACTAAGAGATTTATTTGGGCATAAGCTTTCGTACCCAAAGAGGTACGTGAGAGGTGACCTGCAAGAAATTCCTAAAAAGAAAAGGAGGCTCTGCCTTGCTTTGCTGAATACCGAAGGCCTGAAAGGGTTTCTAAACTTGGGTGGGGACGCTGGTATGATAACTGTGTAAGCAGAGTCAGGATGAGCTCTACCCTGACATCTGGTGGTGAATTGTGGCGAGTTGTGCAAAAGAACTTCAGGGGCTGATCTTGTTTGCATAGGCACCCCGACCTTGCCTAGCATGAGCCCACAGCAGCCCAAATGGCCACTTTGGCTGCTGTGGGATCCCCAGTTTCTCTGTTATTGGGGCAGAAAGAATAAAGTGTTGTTACTCTGATTATGTGACTCAAGGACAGTGGAACTGTTTTATGACAGAGTGACTCACCATCAACTAAGTAGCACTCGCTAGACAAGGGACATGGGTTCCAAAACAGCACAGGGTAGCCTAGCTGGCTTGTTTGAGGGTTGGAAACACCAACTGCACTGTGGAAGATCAGAGCTAATTTTGATTCCCTTAAGAGTCTAGTTACAGGCTGCTAAGTTGAATTCACTTTGGGCTAGTGATATACCAGCACTGAGGCTCCCCTACTACAAGCTGAAATCACTGAGTGCTGTGTTAAGTAGTGGGGGGCCTGAAGATATATTGCTGAGCAGCTTATGGAGCAGTTTGCGGGACGGCTGGTGGTTGTGTGGCTGGCCGAATGGCTTGCAGTGAAGACTGCAGTAGAACCCCACGGAGAGGTGGGGCAGTTGGACTTGGACTATGTAAGGTGCCCCTTAACACCCCTGCCATTTCCACCCAGGCTGGGAGGTAAAACTCTGGGGCATTGTGGCCCAGGGACAGAGACTTTTGGGTTGTTGGACTTTTGGGACTTTGGGGGATTTTTTGGGTTGCTGGATTTAAGACCCTGAGGGGAAAAGGACACTGCCAAACTTACTTGGGGGTGGGTCTTTTGCCCATGGTTTGTGTTATGAATCCTGTTTGTGGTGTTTCCCCAATATAATGCCGCATTGTTTCCTTTATTAAAAGGATTTCGCTACACTCAGACTCTGTGCTTGCGAGAGGGGAAGTATTGCCTCTTAGAGGCGCCCAGGTGGTGGTATGTAATTGTCCCAGGTCACTGGGTGGGGGCTCGAGCCAGTTTTGCATTGTGTTATTGAAACGGAACCCCTAGATACTGAACCCGGCCCTTGTTGCTGCCAACTCAGATGGGCAGAAGGGTTACAACTGCTTGTTTCTTACCTTGGAAATATGAGGAATGTCAAACCTGCTCAGAGATGTCTGTGGTGAGCTCTGGCACTTTAGGTGAAAGAGCAATGAGTGGAACCTCTGACTTCCTTTCAGCCAAGTCTTCATTAGACACTGGAGTTAACTCATTGTTAACAAAAACCAAACCAAACCAGAAGTCTGACAAAAAACCCAGACCCCATTGCTCAGATTTCACTCTCTTGTTATCACTAGCCCTCTAGCTGCCAGAGACTAGCCCTCCGGGACAGACAAGACTTGATTTATAATGTGAAAAACCAACAACTTTAAACAAACCCTTCCAGCCTTCTTCATGCGAGAAGCACAAGGGGGCACACTTGCTCCCTTTGCGGGTCACCCTAACAGCCCCTAGATCAGAGGTGGGCAAACTATGGCCTGCGGGCCACATCTGGCCTGCAGGACCCTGCTGCCTGGCCTCTGAGCTCCTGGCTAGCCCCTCCCCTGCTGTTCCACCTCCCCTGCAGCCTCAGTTCACTGCGCCGCCGGCGCAATGCTCTGGGCAGCAGCACAGCTGCAGAGCCGGCCTGACCTGGTGCTCTGCGCTGCACGGTGGCATGGCTGGCTCCAGCCGGGCGGCACTGCTGTCCGTCCTGGTGCTCTGGGCGGCGCGGCTGTAGCACCGCCGGCCACTGGTGCTCCAGGCCGCCAGCCATTGGTGCTCCAGGCAGCAGTAAGGGGGCAAGGAGCAGGAGGGTTGGATAGAGGGCAGGGGAATTTGGGGTGGTGGTCAGGGGTGTGAATAGGGGTGGGGCGGTCAGAGGGCGGGGAACAGGGGGGTTGAATGGAGGCAGGGGTCCCGGGGGGGGGCAGTCAGGAAGGAGAGGGGTTTGGATGGAGCGGCAAACGGCAGGCAGGGGTTCCGGGGGAGGTCAGGGGACAGGGAGCAGGGGTGGTTGGATGGGGTGGGGGGGAGTCAGGAATGAGAGGAGGGGTTGGATGGGGCGGCAGGGGGCAATCAGGGGCGGGGGATCTAGGGGCGGTCAGGGGACAGGGAGCAGGGGGCGTGGATGGGGCATGAGTCCCGGGGGGGCCATCACGGGGTGAGTAGCAGGGGGGGTCGGATAGGGGGTGGGGGCCGGGCCACACCTGGCTGTTTGGGGAGGCACAGCCTCCCCTAACCGGCCCTCCATACAATTTTGGAAACCCGATGTGGCCCTTAGGCCAAAAAGTTTGCCCGCCCCTGCCCTAGATTCAGGCTTTGGCTTGGAGTGGTGAGATATACCATAATATGGACATGCAAGAGGTAGCTACTAAATGAATAGCTGTTAAAAGACTGGACTTTTCAGGAGAACAAACTGCTGGTGCAGCTATCACAGGGCAATCCTTGTATACAGTGCCTTTAAAACAAAAAGGTTCTCTCTCCATCCCATGCCTGCTGGAACAGAGACAGAGAAAAGGTAGCAAAACAAGAGAAGCCCTGGGGAGGCTGTGCTGGAGTCACTATCTGGAAAGGGAGCCTTTTTTCCTGCTGTAGGGACAGTCTGTATAACATAACCTAGTCTAGACTATGTAGCTCTGGAAGAGCTGCCTCAAACCTACTAGACATACTTGTTTTCTCCCACGCTGTATTGTATATTGAATTATAAAATGATAGATAGTCATGGGCATCTAACCCAAGGGCTTCAGTGGAAGAAAGAAGAGGGAAAGACTGTGGGTGTGATTTTTGATCCTCCTTACATTCATGTAAATCAGGAGTAGCTCCATTAAGTCAATGGAGTTACACTTCTGTGACACTGGAGTGGGATGAGAATCAGGCCCTGTGACACAACCTCCAGAGACTGTCTGATCCCGAAGAGGTGAGGGCGAGGGTGCTCAATACACTGAGCATTAGCAAAAGTGAGATCTTCCAGGTTACTAGAAGAGTCTCTACAGTGAAGGCAGCACATTTTAAAATTCAGATATTCAAAATCAACTCTGTGTGTGAACCTCTGTAGGGGGAGTAAGAGGAGCTGATAGAGGACACAAGTACATTTACTCATGTTCCTGAGGAGAGTCTGAAAATAGAGGGCTTGTGTCGGCAGAACAGGGAGAGCTGGCACGTACAGAGGCGTATGTCACTTGCAGTTTATTCAGTTCAGCTCAGTTTAGCCTGGGGTTTCAGGGCCTGCTCTGGAGTTTAGTACTCACTGATTTACTCCTGCCACAGAGGTTCACATTGCTTCTAAGCGAATGGAAGTTTGCTGGGTTTACTTACAGACAACGTGAGTTCAGCAGGGACAGGTTGTACAAAGTGATAATTGGGTATAATGATAGTAATGAACATGCTGTTATTCACTATGTCTCTGGATTCAGATTGACTTGCTCTGTAAAGTATGTAGCTGCTGAGCTATTGAAAATTGGAAATGAACATGTATCCAGGGTTTCACCCTTCAAGCATCTGCAGTTTTCCCTCTGCGTGTGATGCTTGATGCAGCTGGCAGTGTAATAACTGTGCACTGTCTACACTGGGGCCACAATCCAGCAATGGACATGTATTAACCCCCACGCCTGAGAACAAATGGGTATAAACTGGTCATCAACAAGTATAGGCTTGAAATTTGAAGGTTTCTAACCATCAGAGGAGTGACGTTCTAGAACAGCCTTCCAACGGGAGCAGTGGGGGCAAAAAACCTAACTTGTTTCAAGACTGGGTTTGATAAGTTTATGGAAGGGAAGGTATGATAAAGTTGCCTACAATGGCATATGGCCCATCTGTGACTGCTACGAGATGGGACACTAGATGGGGAGGGCTCTGAGTTACTATAGAGAATTCTTTCCCAGGTGTCTGGCTGGTTGGTCTTGCCCACATGCTCAGGGTCTAACTCAGGGGTGGCCAACCTGAGCCTGAGAAGGAGCCAGAATTTACCAATGTGCATTCCCAAAGAGCCAGAATAACAGGTCAGCAGCCCCCCGTCAGCTCCCCCCCGCCCCCAGTGTCTCCCACCCACCAGCAGCACCACCAATCAGCACCTAACCCTCCATCCCTGTGCCTCCCCCCCACCGCGATCAGCTGTTTTGTGGTTGGAGGAGGCTTGGGGGGGGGAGGGGGGAGGAGGAGCAAGGGCACAGCAGACTCAGGGGAAGGGGTGGGGGTCTTGGGGAAAGGAATGGGGCCAGGGCCTGGGGCAGAGCCCGGGGTTGATCACTGAGCACCCTGTAGAACACTGGAAAGTTGGCGCCTGTAGCTCCAGCCCCGGAGTTGGCGCCTATGTAAGGAGCCGCATATTAACCTCTGAAGAGCCGCATGTAGCTCTGGAGCCACCCCTGGTCTAACTGATCGCCATATTTGGGATCGAGAAGGAATTCCCCCCCCAGGTCAGATTGGCAGAGACCCTCGGGGGCTTTTACCTTCCTCTGCAGAGTGGGGTATGGGTCACTTGCTGGTTTGAACAAGGGTTAATTGTGAATTCTCTATAACTTGATGTCTTTAAATCATGATTTGAGGACTTCAGTAACTCAGCCAAAGATTATGGGCCTATTACAGGAGTGGCTGGGTGAGGTTCTGAGGCCTGCAATGTGCAGGAGGTCAGACTAGGTCATCATGGTTATCTATGATCTGTAATCTCATACATTCTCTATGAGACTTAATTCGGCTGATACAGGCCGCAAGAGGCCCAGGCCAAGTACCTGAACATGATTTTACTGGAGTGCAGATTGTGGTTGGAAGGAAAAAATGAAATCCCTATTCGAGGAGAGTTTATTTGTGTCTGATTTCAATGTGCAACCCTTTTTCTAGGACACAGCACTCATTGTTCAGCGAGTCGATTGAAAGAAGCTTTGCTTCTTGACACATACACAGGAGGGAAGGAGCTTGGAGTCTACTCTTCCTGGGCAGCATGAACAAGAGTGTTTACTACGTTCCAGTCAATGTGACAATGGGCAACCCTGCTGAACACCAGATTAGTGCACAGATGTCCTTGGGGATGGAATCTGAAGGCAATGGAATCACACAGGTGTCAAGTATCAGAGGGGTAGCCGTGTTAGTCTGGATCTGTAAAAGCAGCAAAGAATCCTGTGGCACCTTATAGACTAACAGACGTTTTGCAGCATGAGCTTTCGTGGGTGAATACCCACTTCTTCGGATGCAAGGTGTCAGTGAAGGCAGAATTTTTACGTCAGAACCTTTATTACTGGTGATGATGTGTGAGAAGGAGAAAATAACCCAACCTCAGATCCCAGGGGGAATTTGCAGGGCTTGCTGTTAGAAACAACCTCCTTTTACTTTTACAGTCTCTTTGCTCTAGAATCAGTGAGACAGAATAGCAGGGAGCCCCAGGCTGCCATGTGAACAGAATGTAAGAAGAACATAAGAATGGCCATATTGGGTCAGACCAAAGGTCCATCTAGCCCAGTACCCTGTCTTCCGCCAGTGGCCAATGCCAGGTGCCCCAGAGGGAGCGAACAGAACAGGTAAGCATCAAGTGATCCATCCCCTGTCACCCATTCCCAGAGTCACTTTTCAGAGTAAAACTGCACTTGAAGATGTTCATTAGGGAGCGACTTAGTGTGAAAAAGTTATGGAGGTCAATACCAGTTCAGTAAATTCCTGCTGTAGGCTGTGGGTTGCTCTGAAAACTGGTGTGACAGGGACAGAGCTACCCTGTGCTTCATCTACTATGAAATAGCTAGAGGGGTTCTGTCTGCCATGCAAGAGCCGAATACCTTCTATACTTCAGGTAGGCTCTTGGCCTTTCCTCTATAGTTTTAGCACAGGAACATAATCTAAAGCCTACAGCAATCAGTGAAAGACTCACTGTAATAGGCTTTGAATCAGGGCCTATTCTACACTACCAGGGTCAGATGGTTGGGTTGTATTTCTAGAGTTCAAAACCACTTCTGATTTTAAAGACTTGGCAAGGAATTAGGCTGTGATCTGCAAAGGAGCTGAAGGTAGGTGCCCAAATCTCATTGACTGTCAGGGCAGTTGGACACCTAACTCCCTTAACGTCCTTTGAAGTCCCAGACTAAGTCTCTAACCCTGGTGTCTCTAGTACTTGGGAGAGATGCCCCATTAAAAGAACTGGGCTGTTGTGATTAACTGCACATTTCTCTGTGTTTTCTATGCACTGTGTACAAATATCTTTTAGGTGCAGTTGCATGAAGGAGCTTTCCTAGTCTTCGGTAAATAATGTGATTAATATGTAAATATGAGATCAGCTGGAACAGAGTCCATTGGCTCCATACCGTGGACTTTAACAAACTGCCTCATGAAATGTTTAAGGAGCCCTTCTGGTCTCTTGGGCAAATACTACCATTTGAAACAACAGCTTGAGGATGCATTTACCGAGGGAACTGACTAGAAAGACTCCACGGAGCTCTTTATGAGTCTTGGGTCCAACACTTACGTTCCGTGGTTATAAAAACAATAACTGTCATCCCCTCCAGCGAATGGATGTGCAAAAAAAAAAAAAGCCATATGGAGGCTTAGCAGAGTGACAGGTGCCTTTTCGTCTCTAACTCAGGCTGTTTGCCCACTTCACCCCATGACAGGGGGGCAGGTCTGCCCTCTGGTGCATTTGTCAAAGTACATTCAGTTCCAAGGGTCTGAATCTGAGAGGTGTTGAGCACTTGAAAATCCTGTCAACTTCAACTGGAGGTACAAGTGCTCAGTACCTTTCATGATCAGGTCCCAGATGCCGCAGTCATTAGCATTCCAAAAGCACACAAATAGTCTCTCAGTATTAGATTTGTGAAAGTAGGTGCAAAATAATAATAATGCGTAGCTCTCATCTAGCACTTTTCATCAGTAGATCTCAAAGGTCAGTATCTTTATACCCATTTTACACATAGGGAAACTGAGGCACAGAGAGGCTGTTACTTGCCCAAATCATCTGGCAGAGAAAGGAATAGAACGCAGGTCTCCTGAGTCCCAGCCCAGTGCTCTATCCACTAAACAATACTGTCTAATGAAAAAACCCTTGACAAATCCTTCAGAGTTGTGTAGTACTCTGAAACCCAAGGATGGCAGAACCATGAAGGAGACACTCTCCTCTGGTTTTCTAGTGGGGTGGGCTCCAATGCATTTGCTTACAACAGGAAGGAAGTTTTACTCCAATATTTCTTGGGAGTTTCTGTGCACACCAATCCTGTGAGGATGGCTTGGAAACATTAAGAAGGAAGATACCATTCTGTAATAAGCTCTGTGCAGGTAAAAGGGGTCTGCTCACATAGAGCAGGTTGCAGGGCCGGGCCCTAGCATTTTACATGGGACTTAAGTCCAAAGCAGACTGCAAGGAGTTACAGAGGTATCTCACAAAACTGGGCGACTGGGCAACAAAATGGCAGACGAAATTCAATGTTGGTAAGTGCAAAGTAATGCACATTGGAAAAAATAATTCCAACTATACATGTACAGTGATGAGTTCTAAATTAGCTGTTACCACACAAGAAAGAGATCTTGGAGTCTCCATGGATAGTTCTCTAAAAATGTCAGCTCAATGTGCAGCAGTGGTCAAAAAGGCTAACAGTATGTTAGGAATTATTAGGAAAAGGATAGAAAATAAGACCCAAAATATCATAATGCTACTATATAAATCACTCATGCGCTCACAGCTACTGTGTCCAGTTCTATTTGCTCCATCTAAAAAAGGATGTAATAGAACTGGAACAGGTTCAGAGAAGGGCAACAAAGATGATAAAGGGTATGGAACGGCTTCCATATGAGGCGAGATTAAAAAGACTGGGACTGTTCATTTTAGAAAAGAGATGCCTAAGGGGTCTATAAAATCATGAATGGTGTGGAAAAAAGGGAATAGAGAAGTATTACTTACCCTTTCACACAATACCAAAAACAAGGGTCACCCAATGAAATTAATAGGCTGCAGGTTTAATGCAAACAGGAAGTACTTTTTCATACAGTGCACAACTCACCTTTGGAACTCATTGCCCCAGGATGTTATGATGGCCAAAATCGCAACTGGGTTCAAAAGAGAATTGGATAAATTCATAGAGGATAGGTCCATTAATCGCTATTAGCCAAGATGGTCAGGGACGCAACCCTATGCTTGGAGATACCCTAAAGCTTAAACTCCTGATTACCAGAAGCCACGAGTGGAAGATGGGTGGATCACTCCATACTGCCCTGTTCTATATATTCCCCCTGAAGCTCTGGTACAGCCCACTGTCAGAGACAGGATACTGGGCAAGATGGACCATGGTGTGACCCAGCATGGAAGCTCTTATGTGGTGCATAGGGCCTTGTGCTGACCATCTGCACAGGAGTGAATTTCACCCTACAGGGAAAAATGTTCACTGTACAGTGCAGCTATACTATGAGAAATCTTTGATCCTGATGCCTTTCTAATGTACATGCACTTCCAGATTCTCCCTTGTTAAGTCTTAGTTTTGGTTTCACAGCTGTGTTTTTCTTTAAGACCCAGAGAGTCAGTAAGAACTGGATTATTATTAAACACCCCAAATAAGATTTTTTTCATGTTTTGAAAAGCAGGAGAAAATCCATTGGAACCATTGAGAACCTAAACAAGGAACAGACAGCTGTTGTGCATTCCTTATTGAATTTTCCCCACCAGCTTAATGGCCCATCTGTAGTTTCTTCACACCTTAGTGAGACTGGAGAGAAGGGAGCATGCTAGAAATTCAGCAGACGAGGTCTGAACACGGTTGCAAGCTGGGGAAAACGGGAGTGAAAGCAGGAATTTTGGAGGAATGATTTCCAGAGAACAGTCTGTCCATTTCACTGCCAGTCCACTCCCCCCCTACTCTGCAGGTCTTGTGCTGCAAGGAAGGATTCTGAGGGGTCCCAAGTGGGGTATTTCAGTTTTGCAGGGTCTCTCTGTGTAGGGGCAGGGCATGGACAGGATGGGCACTAAGGATCTGCTTCTATGCAGATCCTCCTCAAAGGGTGGCAAAAGTGCCCATGAAAGCTATTGCAGGAGTTGGGCTAGAGTAGCCTCCACAGAGCAGCTCTGTAACCACTCTGCAGCCTGCCTAGTGGAGGAGAGGATTCCTCCCCTGCACCTCTGCCCAGTGCTTGGTTCAAGTCAGCTGCTGGGCTCTGGATTAGAGCCTTTCGTGCACCATCTTCTTAAGCGCAAGTTTAAGTACAAATCTGGGCTAGGGTGGAAATGCCCTTTTCCCACCTTTCAAAAAGGTGCTCACACATGCCACAAAAGCAGTGTCAAAGTGCAGCATACTTTGGTTACATGCTGCTCAACGTGCAGTCCCTCCTGAGAAATCTATTGGTAATGAGATTAGGAATGATCCGTGCAGTGCAGCCACCCCCACGCGTATGCAGAGCTGTTACCAGCAAGTCAGACAGTGGACATACACGGACATGGGGACCAGGCTCTCTGACCCCCCCATGCACCGCCAGCCAGAATATGTCTCTTAGGTTTGATTGTTATATACTTAGTTCCACATGCTCCTGAAAGATGCATCTTGCTTTCTGAATAAAAAGCCTTTTCTCTTCTGCGACATTTCCTTACTCATCCCTGCCAGGACTGTGTTAAACAATGTAGCTTTTCACAAGAATAGATTTTCTCCAAATACACTTGTTAGCTTGTCAGCCAACACACCATTATCACAGCAATCCCACACGCAGCTGATGGAATGTTAATATGCTTTAGGAAATCTAGATCTCTTATTCTTTGACTTTGCATTAATAAAGACCATCCTCCCACACCAAAAACCAAACCAGTCTTGGGTTGCTATAGCCTAGGCTGTCAAACCTCATCCCCAAATATAAACACAGAGGTGATATTTCTATAGTTGGGATCTCTTCAATTCCTAGAATAGAGAGCAAGAGCTACTGAATTTTGGGCATGCTCCCCAAGCCATCATTAGCATCCTGGATAAAGTTGCTGAGAGAACTGACAGCACTGAATAATGGTTGACTTAATGCAGTCAGGCTTTCTCACGCAGCTCTGTAAACACAGACCATCTCTGTCTGAATCTGTAGCATTTCCATTACTGAGTTATTCCTGAGCACAAACCATCAACATGTGCCACATTCTGTAATGGTTTTATTACATGAGCCACGGTTACACTGGAAGCTTGACTAGACTCTGAACTTATTTCACTTATGACTGAAAATTCAGGTTGGAACCCTAGTCTCCAGAAATGAAGTGACAGATCAGTGCACTACATGTAATCACTGTGCCATCTAATCATCTGATTAGATATGAATAGGCTTCACATTTGTCACGTTGCTATTCAGCCTGTCAGGGGGTAAACAACAGAGAAAATGAAAATGATAGCTATACTCATGAAGTAAGATACTACTCGTTGTGAGATCTGAGTATGTCCCTTGATGTTTTAGGTCAATTACAAGCAGTGTCCTTAGTTGCTGATAATTTGCCTCCTGGTGCCATGTGACATAGCAACAGATGGTGCAATGTTGCTGTGTAGACAAGTAGAGGACAGAGCAGTGAAGAAAGAAATGCGAGGTACAGGAAGGTAAGGAGAGGGTGCAGGCTGACAGGGATGGCCATTCTTGATTCAGCAAACAGAGAGATCAGATAAATTATCGGAAAGTTCAGAGGGGGATTATGTGTCAGAAAAAGTCTATTAAGTATGGAGGCACAGTAACTATGAAACTGTGGCAAGCAATCTAGGCACTCTGGCAGTGAAGATGTATCAGGAGATTGGGAATTGCCTACATGAAGCATAACAAATAATACTTTTAGTAATAACAAATCTACAGCCATAGTTATTTGCAGCAGCAAAGCTTTTCCTAGAAAAACCCTACTCACAGCAAAATCCATTGCTTTTAGATGCTGTTTCTTCCTCCCGAAGCTGCTGTTAAGGGCCAACCATTTGACTATAGCCAGCTACCTTGTGCTTTGTTTTGTCTCAATGTTAACAATTGGAAATTGGCAAAGGCAATCAGCAAAGATGGAAGTAAGTGTAGTATTTAGCTGTATACTGGAGCAGTGACCAAGAGTGAGCTCACATACAGTTTAGGGGTAACCCTTCCCATAGCACCAAAACCATGAAGATGCACGTGGGGTCTTGTCTGATAAATTCTGATGTAAAAATTATTTGTGAATATTTGTGTTTCTGGTGGTTTTCGAGAGAGTGAAAGTACTTTTATTCAGAATGAAAATCATGGCAAACAGTTTGGGATAAAAATGTTTGAAATGTGCCTGGCTGAGATCCAGGGTCTGGCTCTGCTCGCACATACACCAACCTAAATCCAAAATAACTCTAGGAAAATTAACAGAGTGATGCTGCAGGAGATGAGAACAGAATTAGGTGTAGACTCATCAGTTTTTCCAAAAAACAGGTTCCAGCAGGAGCAGCAGCTGTATGAGCTTCCCCACACAGCTCCTTCGCCCCTGGCCCAGAGGTCCACTGCTGCCGGTGAAGAGATAATTCATTGTCTCTGGCTCTTTTAAATACTTGGCCGCTGCTGAAACTGCCCCAAGGTGACAATTAGGTGCTTTTTATTTTTAATGTAGGAACTGAACCGAGAGCATCAGCTCACTTCACACAAGCCACCAAAGCAGCCCTCCGATGGTAATTACTCTGAGTCATTGCTGGTCAGGGCTGTGCTGGAACTAGTATCCTAGAGGTTAAAATCTTCAACTCATACGTTATTACAATCATGTGAGCCAACCAGTCCTTCCATATGGGAAACAGTTCAAGTTTCTTGGGCCCATTACTAGGGCAGTTTGGGTGGCATTGTGAATACAACGAAAGGCCAAGTTTTGAAGCAGCACCTCAGGAGGTTAGTGTAGGGCAGGGGTTCTCAAACTTCATTGCACCACAACCTCCTTCTGCCAACAAAAATTGCTACAAGACCCCAGGAGGGGAGGACTGAAGCCTGAGCCCGCCCAAGCCCTGCCACCCTGGGGGGAGGGGGGAGAGCCAAAGCCAAAGCCCAAGGGCTTCAGCCCCAAGCAGGGGGCCTGTAACCTGAGCCCTGCTGCCCAGGGCTGAAGCCCTCGGGCTTGGGCTTTAGCCCTGGGTCCCAGCAAGTCTAAAAGCCAGCCCTGGCGACCCCATTAAAATGGGGTCCCGATCCACTTTGGGGTCCTGACCCATAGTTTGAGAAACGCTGGTGTAGGGAATATGTGAATTCACTCTACATCTACCACGAAAGGAAAGGAAGAGCTCCTCAGTCAGGCATTGGGACCATAGGCCTATGGCTATTTCCAAAGCTATTTCTGAATCCAGACAAGGTAAAAACACACTGATCTTTCCAGTAAAATTTCCCTTGCCTTGGCTCCCTTGAAAAGACCCTTCTTCTCTGAAGCACTACAGTACCCCTGTCAGTTCAAGAGAACTGAGCAGGGTGCAAGCTCATGAACCCTAACAGGATCTTATACCCAAAGTGTCCCACAAAAAAAAGTATCCAAACCCTGCACTGAGCAGTCAGGAGGAGCACTTCTAGTATGTCCCATCAAAGAGGGGGAATTAAGGGGAAGTGAGGATACCTTGCATCAGGATCTCCATGGCCGTGCGCTGCTTTATTAGCTGCCTTTCTTCCTCTTCGCTATCAGATCCCTTGTCCTCTTGGATCTCTATGTCTGAATCATCGTTACCTGGTTAAAACAAAAACACCAACAGCACCGAATTAATGTAATCAGACACAACGCCACAGCAGTTCAACACAGTGGCTGAGTGCAAGGGCATGCTAATGCTCTCTGCTTCTGTTCAGGGATTCCTGGCTCAATGTCTACACTGCAATTAAAAACCTGAGGCTGGCCCATGCCAGCTGACTCAGGCTTGCAGGGTTTGGGCTAAGGGGCAGTTTAACTGTGGTGTAGACATTCAGGATCAGGCTGGAGTCTGGGCTCTAGGACCCTTTGTTGTGGGAGGTTCCCAGAGCTCAGGCTGCAGCCTGAGCCCAAACATCTGCTCCACAATTAAACAGCCCTTTAGCCCGAGTCCCGGGAGCTGAGTCAGCTGGCATTGGCCAGCTGTGGGTGTCTAACTGCAGTGCAGACATACCTAAGGAAACCTACTCTGGCCAGGACTCTATGATGGCGCAATCATGAGTTTCTGGCAATCACCCAAAACAAAAGCAGGACACTGCATGGGTCAGGGTGTAGGGTGTATGGATGGCTTCTGATTTTTTGCTTTAACTGATGAACATTCATAAAATACCCACAACACAAAAAAGAAAAGAAATAGGTATTTATCCAGTAAACACCAGAAAGGGTTACTTGTATCTAAGTAGGGTTACCATGTTTCAGGTTCCTCAAAAGGATGATACTGCTGGCAGGGGCAGGGGGGAGCTGGAGGGGAGTACAGTTGAGGGGTGNGTGGGGGGGGGGCAGTGTCGCTCCCTGTCATGGTGGCAGGGCAGTTGGTGCAGACCTGGGATGCAGCAACAGCTGTCCATCAGCACCTCCCTGCAGGGCTCTCCCCCTCCCCAGGGCTGGGAGCCAGGGCTTGGGTGGGCAGGATCCTGCAGCTGTGAGGGACCAATCAGATGTGGATGCAGGGGAGGGACCAATTGGGACTCTTTCTGAGCTGCAAGGTCTGCTCCACAAAAAAACCTGACGTTGCCTCTTATTTGAAAAATCCACCCAGACAGAGGGCGGAGGATCAAAAAAGAGGCAATGTCCAGGAAAACCCAGACGTATGGTAACTCTAATCTAAGAGTTTGTCTACATGGAGCAGTAATGCGGATTATGGGGATGTGATTTCTAAAGCATGCTACTGTGTGCACATTAATTGGTCCCTGCTGGTGCGCACTAAAGGTTTCCTAGCATGCTTTAACATAGTGCTACACTAAAAAGCAACAACCGTACTATGTTAAAGCGAACTAGGAACCACTACAAAAAGTTTATTCATTACAGTATATACCAAAGCAATGAGTAATGTACATTATGTATTACTCATTATGCTATACACAAAGAGAAAGCCCCCAATTCCCCCCCACCCCAATTTTGGACATCTACATAAAACTAAAAAATTGCTAAAAATAACCCCCCCCCAATGAAATGAATAATCCTCAAACATCAGAAGTTCTAGGTATATGGAACCAGAGCTCTCCCTGCTGCATTGCGGGAGAACAGCCAACCTCCTAGCTCCCCAAGAAGAAGGCACTATTACCAAGAACAGTTATCAAAGAAATTGAGATGAACAGGAAGTACCATATAAAAGCCTTGAGACAAGATAGTATTACTAAGGCAATATTCTAAATAAACTCTCTGGGTATGAATCTTATCAGTGTACAGTCAGAGGGTACTATTTTGGCAGCTGATTATAGAGTAAAAATCTTGTAAAAGGTTTTGCAAAGCATGAACTTAAGTCTCCTACTACCTCAGTCTGACATGAGTGATATCAAAGACATTTAATAATGGATCAGAACAACACACTGTAATATCCTCAGGTTATTGAAAATAGTGCTGGGTGAACCCCAATATGTTTGGAGGAATAGGGCAGTTCCTCACAGTTCAGATACTTCTCCAAATACTTAGAGATTTCCCCACCATTCTATTTTTCCCAGCCCAATCAGTTCTTCCCTCAGTCCCCGATTCCCTCTCCCCAATCTGCCATATGAACTCGAACAGGCTCTCTTGCATCCCAAATAGATCACCAGTATCCAACTCCTTCTGTCCAATCCCTGATAAGATCCCTGACCCCAGCCCCCAATAGGCTTGCTACCTTTCATGATATTCCACAAGGAAGTGGGTCACAGGTTGGTCAGCTGCTCTGATCACATCTTTCATGCTCCAGGGATTCCCTTAGGTCAGCTAGAGCTAAGCGGAAATACAATTTCAAACAGGTGTTGAGCCACATTCTGGTTTACACCTGAGACTTTGTTTAACCTGCATAATAATTCAAATACCTGTTGGAAGCTGCATAATTAGAAACTCCACTTTGTTGTATCCCTGACATGGCTGACTCAGACACTTTTCACTCCCGCATAGCCTGTTCTTATGGTGGCCCAGCAGGGGTTAAGAGGTGGGTGGGAGGTTAGAAAAAGGCTCTATTTCCTTTAGGTCCCTTCCCATGACATCAGCTCTTCTTCTTTCCTCTTTCTTTTGGCCAGTTCATATCACCCTCCTCTACACCTGCAATGGACCCCACCCCTCTCTCACCTACCAAATGCCTCTCCTCACTCAGGACTGGCAGGCTGCTTGTTTGAAGCCTGCCTTCTAGTTCCTGGGGAGGCTACTTGTTTCATTGTTCATTGCGATTTATGGGCCACATCCTTAGCTTGTGTAAACTGATGTAGCTCTGTTGACTTAAATGGAGCTATACCATTTACACCAGCTGATGATCTGGCCCCATTTTAAAACTGTCATTTTGTCAACAAACATTACCCCCAGGCAGAAGAGAATACTTATGCTAACCTTCTCAGTCAACAGTACCGGCACGAAGCCCAGAGCACTCAGAGTAAGGGTTTAGCCTGTGCAGTGTGCAATTTAGAAACAAAAACAAATGAATCATTTTGGAGAAGATAAGCAAACCTTTTCAGGGTAGATTTAATTACCAAAATGTCATTCTAGAAAATGGATACATCCTCCTTTAATTATGATTAGTGGTAAACTGACATTCCCTTACAACTTCTAATTACAAGTAAATGTATAAATGCTAGCCTGTTTTTATCATAATCGTATGATCATATTACCAAGTTACTGAGAAAATATAAAAGAAGAGAGGCACTTGAGACATTGTTTGGTGAGGCTGTGGAATTGACTAACAATATTATTTAGAATTTATATTTGCTGTAACAGCCATGTGAGGCAATCATTTACTGCTCTGTCTATTATGAGTTTGAACCAAATACCATTTATATTTATTCAATATTCATTAGAGTCAGATTTTATTCAGCCCTTGCTTATGCAAACACCTTAGTAAGGGCTCAGTATAAACTAAGTAAGGGTCTCAGGATCTGGTGCACTACATACACTACAGGGTACCAATACCTCATTTATAATGGTTCATACAGCTGCTATTAAATGCCAGTTGTTTGCTTCTAGTTTGTTTTTTTAAGAGGCAACTTTTATCTTTCAGGAGGGATTGAGGGCTCTGGCTGGGGGTGCAGGCTCTGAGTTGGGGCTGGAGATGAGGGGTTTGGGGTGTAGGAGGGTGTTCCGGGCTGGGACTGAGTGGTTTGGAGGGCAGGAGGAGGATCAGAGATGGGGTAGGGGATTGGGGTACAGGAGGGGCTCAGGGGTGCAGGCTCTGGGTGGTGCTTACCTCAAGCAGCTCCTGGAAGCAACGGCATGTCCCCCCTCTGGCTCTTACGCGGAGGTGCGGCCCCGGCCAGGAGGCTCTTTGCATTGCCCCATCTGCAGGCGCCGCCCCTGCAGCTCCCATTGGCCGTGGTTCCCGGCCAATGGGAGGTGTGAGGGGCAGCGCTTGGGGCGGGGGCAGCATGCAGAGCCCCCTGGCTGCCCCTACGTGTAGGAGCTGGAGGGGGGACATGCCACTACTTCTGGGAGCCGCGCAGAAAGCCCCCGACCCTCCTCCCCGGCTGGAGCCCTGGAGCGGGGCAAGCCCCCGACCCCACTCCCTGGCAGGAGCTTGAGGGCTGGATTAAAACTTCTGATGGGCTGGATGGGACTTGCAGGCCGTAGTTTGCCCACCCCTGGTCTAATGCATTCAGAAACACTATTTTCAAACCATCCCCCTTTTCTGGACTACTGAACCCTTTCTGCCCATTCAGTATCCCCCCTATTCCTCCAGCAGTGGCTTGTGGCCTAACAGCCACTTTTGACCCATTTTCATTTGTAAAAATGAAATTGAGACTATCAAACAATTCCCACTGAGCTTTTCTGCTAGAAAGTGGGTTTGGTCCTTGAATCCCAGGGTGAATGCTGTTGTAGGAACAGCTAAGACAGCGACTGCAGAGATGGTAAGTGGCTGGAAGCTGCTTCTGAAATGGCAAGTTCTTTGTGGGGAGAAGAGAGTCTAAATCTTAGTTTTTCTCCTCCAGCCCCTTCCTTTCTTCAGTCCCAACTGCTTTCCTTGGCCCCCCTCAATCCCTCCACACACATACTGTCTCTCTTCGCCTTGTCCCCCATTGACTTTTCCTCCCCCACTCACTTAAATGGGTGTAGGGAGTCTTTAAAATGTTTTTCAGTGATGAAATCTCAGCTTTCTGCCATTCAGAGTCAGTTAATGTGTGACTTACAAAAGGCCCAACCAGCCAATTAGAATGTGGTTTGGACCATATTCTAGAGAATTTTTCAAAGCACACTGGGCAATGAAAGTCAATGGGAGGTGAGCACCTTGCTTTCATTTGTGCCTTTCAAAATCTCACCCCTAATTTCCAATAGCAATTAAAGATGAAACCATCCATCAGGTGAACTATCTGTACATTAACCCACCGCATTACTTACCCCATTGAGCAGCAACTTTTAAACAATTTTTGTCGTTAATATATAGCAAGATAGTGAATTGTTTCTTTAAATTGTCTGATGGGCATTTGGATGTGTGCATTATAATAACAAAAACAAGGGTCATGCTAAAACCAAAGGATCCCAGCAACGGAGTTCTCTCCCTATATATGAGCAACCGCTTGATGAACAGGAAAATGGGGATTACAGACACAAACTCAATAACGCATAATGGGGTCTATGTCTCCAAAGCTCTTGCCCACCACTCTGAAAGAAAGCCCAGCATGTTTTTCCTTTAATTAAAAAACTACTGCTATCATCTATGCCATATAGCTCATCCTACTCAAACTGAAATAAACTATCACTCACACCTCTGCTCTGTCTTGTTCACAATCCTCTGTTATTGGCAACAAACCAGAACTTGTGCTAGACTGTGGTACAAAGGAATCAAAAACAGAGACATGTCTTATTATTGCAAATTAATGTTTAAAATACATGGTGACGGCAAGCTGTGTAAGCGTTCCTTAATGGGATTAAAGCAGCACACTCTTCTGCTGTCCCTGCAAGTCGTCACCTTTTTTATCTCCTGTTCCACAGACCCTGGTGCCTCCTTCTGTCACGTATACCCAAAGTGTGTGGGTGTCAGAGCAATATGCCCGATATCCAAAATGAAGACAAAATTCAATAACAGATTAAATTAATACCACTTTCGGGAAGAAACTGATTACAGCTCTTACATCCAGGAGGAGTCACAAACTAGTGCAAGTTGCAATGTACCGGTTCGAAGGAGCATGGAATATCCATTAATGGGAAAGTTTAGATTTCATTTTTTGGTATTGGGGGAAAGCAATAAGTGCAATACACCATACTAGTTCAGATTCACAGACTGACGTAAGGAGTATAGTACATGTTCTAATATAGCTGGCATATGGGTTGAAATAAAGATAATCTGGCTTTTAACGGTGGATGTTTAATGAACATTCAGTAATTCAGGGGTGCCCAACCTAGGTCATCACTGGCAGCTTGCCAGGAGCTCAAGGGGGCAGTCAGCAGATCCCCTCATCTTTAATACATATGTGATCCACAGAGCCTATACATCCCATAAGACTGTTCAGACCAAGAAGGGCCATTGTATGTTGGCACTTGTTTTAACTATTAAAGAAATCAAAGGACATAAGAACATAAGAACGGCCATACTGGGTCAGACCAAAGGTCCATCCAGCCCAGTATCCTGTCTGCTGACAGTGGCCAATGCCAGGTGCCCCAGAGGGAGTGACCCTAACAGGTAATGATCAAGTGATCTCTCTCCTGCCATCCATCTCCACACTCTGACAAACAGAGGCTAGGGACACCATTCCTTACCCGTCCTGGCTAATAGCCATTAATGGACTTAACCTCCATGAATTTATCTAGCCCACAGCCAACCTTCTAATAACAGAAAGTGTTCCACAGTTTGGCCCAGATCATCAAAGGTGTTTAGGCTCCTATCTCCCATTGACTACATACATATGAGGAGCTGGGCCTTTGTTGTTACTTGCTACAATGAAATTGAGAATACTTGTAGGTTCACCCTGAGAGAGAATAGGATGGACTTTCTGGAGCTTCAGCTCTTTTCCTACACAGCTTTCAGTAAAACTGCACCAGTTTCCTAGTTTCAATTAAACCAGCTCAGCCAGAACACCCACATATTGGTTTGAGTTGAAATATATTGTTTTCAGCAGATACATTATTGGTTCTCACACATACATATTGGCTTCAGAGAGAAGTCTGGTAGACAGGTTGATTTAGTAGCCACATGTAAATTATTTCTTTTCAGTTAATTCATAGTGCTTGAAAGAAAAACAGCATAATTTAAGACTAACAGTGATTTCATTACAGATTCATTAGCTAGTATAAATATTTTGCTAAAAGTATCCAATTGTAAAACAAAATCGTAATGGACCGAGAACACTGAGACTGATTTAAATTAAAGGCACTGGGTTTAGTGATAAACTTTAGGATCAAATATGTTATTTAGCATTAACATGTTTAATTCCCATGATAAAATCAGAGGTTTGAGAACACATGGATTGGATCCATAACAATTATTGGATTCCCTAAGATGCTGTTTTCTGCACTGATTTTGGTAAAAACACACTATGGGAAAATCAAACTGGCAGTTTATAAGTACTTGATCTAAAAAATAAAATCTAATTCAATTCAGTGAAACTTTAAATCAAACAAGAAAGACAAGACCATATTTTTCTTTTAAAAAAATGTATGTTGGGATTTTTAAAGGGACTCAAGAGAGTCAGCAGCCCAACTTCCAGCTGTGATGCCCCAATCCTGCAAGACTCACACGTGTGTACTCTCATTAAACTCAATGGAGCCACTCATGTGTCAACTTACATACCTAAGTATTTACACGACTGATACTTAGGAGCATTGTAATGCTTGGATATATACAGTAGAACCTCAATAAGCCACATATCTTATAAGTCACACAGAACATTTCAATCTCTCTTCCCACTTCCCTGAAAGATTTCATCACCAGTATTGAGGGTTGATATTCCAGAGGGGATGAGCACTTGCAGCTTCTATTGACTTTAATGGGAATTAAGGTGTACAGCCACTGAAAAAATGCAGGCCATAAGATGTCATTATTTTTATAACCTATACCACAAAACACAGACTGGTATATTGTGAAGTATGATCATAAAGTATCCACCTGTCTAGCTCCCCTAGGTAGTTCTATACTGCCTATTACTGTACTTTCTAAGTACCAAGTTTAAACTAGGAAAAAGCACAAATTTTTAACAGTGAGGGTAATTAACCATTGAAAGAACTTCCTAAGGGAAGTGGGGGATTCTCATCACACAAAGTCTTTCTAAGGCATTCTCAAAGATCTGCTCAAGCTCAAGGAGAACTTGTGGATCTGATGCAGGAATTATTGGGTAAAATTCTCTGGCTTGCATTATGAAGGAGGTCAGACTAGATGGTCATAAATAAGGGTCCCTTCTGGCTTGAATATCTATGCATTTATAAAAGTACCACTAAATTATTCCAATTAATATGCCGTTGTTTTAGATTAATAGATTCTAGGACTGGAAGGGACCTCGAGAGGTCATCAAGTCCAGTCCCCTGCCCTCATGGCAGGACCAAATACTGTCTAGACCATCCCTGATAGACATTTATCTAACCTACTCTTAAATATCTCCAGAGATGGAGATTCCACAATCTCCCTAGGCAATTTATTCCAGTGTTTAACCACCGTGACAGTTAGGAACTTTTTCCTAATGTCCAACCTAAACCTCCCTTGCTGCAGTTTAAGCCCATTGCTTCTTGTTCTATCCTTAGAGGCTAAGATGAACAAGTTTTCTCCCTCCTCCTTATGACACCCTTTTAGATACCTGAAAACTGCTATCATGTCCCCTCTCAGTCTTCTCTTTCCCAAACTAAACAAACCCAATTCTTTCAGCCTTCCTTCATAGTCATGTTCTCTAAACCTTTAACCATTCTTGTTGCTCTTCTCTGGACCCTCTCCAATTTCTCCACATCTTTCTTGAAATGCGGTGCCCAGAACGGGACACAATACTCCAGTTGAGGCCTAACCAGCGCATAGTAGAGCGGAAGAATGACTTCTCGTGTCTTGCTCACGACACACTTGTTAATGCATCCCAGAATCATGTTTGCTTTTTTTGCAACAGCATCACACTGTTGACTCATATTTAGCTTGTGGTCCACTATAACTCCTAGATCCCTTTCTGCCGTACTCCTTCCTAGACAGTCTCTTCCCATTCTGTATGTGTGAAACTGATTGTTCCTTCCTAAGTGGAGCACTTTGGTCTGTAGTTTCCTGGGTTGTTTTTATTTCCCTTTTTATAGATGGGCACTATATTTGCCCTTTTCCAGTCTTCTGGAATCTCTCCTGTCTCCCATGATTTTCCAAAGATAATAGCTAGAGGCTCAGATACCTCCTCTATTAGCTCCTTGAGTATTCTAGGATGCATTTCATCAGGCCCTGGTGACTTGCAGGCATCTAACTTTTCTAAGTGATTTTTAACTTGTTCTTTTTGTATTTTATCTTCTAAACCTACCACCTCCTTCCCATAAAATAAATGAACACAATATATGGCAATTATTTCTTTTCGTTCGTTTGTACTATGTTTGTTCACAAACTGCCTGGTCTTGTCTGTTTGGGACAGTAGATCTTAAGGTGTTGGGTATCTGCTGTAAGGTGTTGGGTGCCCTTAACCCTAGGTGCTGACTTTTATTTTTCCCTGGGGGTGCTCCACCCCAAGGCCCTGCCCCCACTTCACCCCTTCCCAAGGCCCCACTCTCGCTCCACCTCTTCCCATCCCACTCTGCCCCCTTCCCCGAGCCCCCCCCACGCACCGCTCGCTGCTCTCCACCTTCCCCCAAGCGCCTCCCCCAGCTGCCGAACAGCTGATAAACAGCCCCGCCGAACAGCTGATCTGCAGAGCTGCCGAACAGCTGATTGGCGGTGCCGCCAAACAGCTGCGGCTGGTGGGTGCTGAGCATCCACTATTTTTTCCTGTGGGTGCTAGAGCCCCAGAGCACCCATGAAGTCAGCATCTATGCCCTTAACATTCTCTGTGTGAGGGTGTTCAGCACCTCGCTCATTTCAAAGTTAAATAATTTGCAATGGGTCTCCAAGTCCTTAGTGGGAATCCATGAGTGAATAATTAGAACACCTCAAACATGACATTTGTTATGTGATTGTGTTTCTGGGTAATCATTTCTCAGGCTTCAGGGGATCAGTTCATACAATCATAGCACTGTAGGGCTGGAAGGGACCTTGAGAAGTCAACAAGTCAGCCCCCTGAACTGAGGCAGGACCAAGTAAACCTAGACTATCCCTGACAAGTGTTTGTCCAGCTTGTTTTTAAAAGCTTACAAAGATGGGGACTCCACAACCTCCCTTGGAAGCCTATGCCAGAGCTTAACTGTCCTTATAGTTAGAAAGTGTTTCCTAATATTTAACTTAAGTCTCCCTTGCTGCATATTAAAACCATTACTTCTTGTCCTACCTTCAATGGACATGGAGAACTGATCACCACCCCCTTTATAACAGACCCTAGCAGCATATCTGAAAAGTGTTATCAGGTCCCTCCTCAGTCTTTTTTTCCTCAAGACTAAATATGCCAAGTTTTTTCAACCTTTCCTCATAGGTCAGGTTTTCTAAAACTTTTATCACTTTTGTTGCTTGTCTCTGGACTCTTCCCAAGTTGTCCACACCCTTCTTAAATTGTCATGCCAAGAATTGGATGCACTACACCAGCTGGGGCCTCACCAGTGCCGAATATATTGGGACAATTATCTCCTATGTCTCACATACAACACTACTGTTAAAACATCGCAGAATCGTATTAGTGTTTTTTGCAGCTGCATCACACTGAAAACTGATATTCAGTTTGTGGTCCACTATAACCCCCACATCTTTTTCAGCAATACTACCACCTAGACAGTTATTCCTCATTTTGTAGTTGTGCAGTTGATTTTTGCTTCCTACGTGTAGAACTTTGCACTTGTCTTTAATGAATTTCATCTTGTTGATTTCAGACCAGCCAAGGTCATTTTGAATTCTAATCCTGGCCTCCAAAGTCCTTGCAACCTGTCTTAGTTTGGTGTCATCTGCAGATTTTATAAGCATCCTCTCCACTCTATTATCCAAATCATTAATGAAAATATTGAATAATACCAGACACAGGACTGACTGCACAGGACCTCACTAGATACATCCTCCCAATTTGACAGCAAGCCATTGATAACTACTCTTTGAGTACGGTCTTTCAACCAGTTGTGCACCCACCTTATAGTAAATTCATCTAGACTGCATTTCCCTAGTTTGCTTATGAGAACGTCATGCAGAACTGTGTAAAAAGCCTTACTAAAATCAAGGTATATCACATCTACTGCTTCCCCACATCCACTACGTCAGTAATCCTATCAAAGAAGGAAATTAAGTTGGTTTGGCATGATTTGTTCATGCTGACTATTCCTTATATCTTCCAAGTGCTTACAAATAAATTGTTTAATAATTTGCTCCAGTATCTTTCCACTAGTAAGTTAGGCTGGCTGGTCTATAATTCCCTGGGTCTTACTTGTTCCCCCTTTTAAAGACAGGTACTATGTTTGCTCTTCTCCGGTCTTCTGGGGCCTTACCCGTCCTCCAGGAGTTCTCAAATATAATTATTAATGGCTTCGAGATTGCTTCAGCTAGTTCCTTAAGTACCCTAAGATGAATTTCATCAGGCCTGGCTGACTTGAATACATCTAACTTATTATTATATTATATATACTAAATATTCTTAAATCTGTTTTTTCCCTATTTTGGCTTGCATTCCTTCCCCCTGGTTGTCAGTATTAATTGGGTTAAATATCTGGTCATCATTAACCTTTTTAGTGAAGACTGATGCAAAATAATCATTAAGCACCTCAGCTTTCTTGGTGTCATCAGTTATTAGCGCTCCTTCCCTGCTAAGTAGAGGACCTACACTTCCCTTTGTCTTTCTCTTTCTCCTCATGTATTAAAGAACCTCTTCTTATTGCCTTTTATGTCCCTTGTCAGTTATAACTCATTTTGGGCCTTAGCCTTTCTGATTTTCTCCCTACATACTTATGCTATTCTTTTGTACTCCTCCTTAGCAATTTGACCATGTTTCCACTTTTTGTAGGATTCCTTTTTGATTTTCAGGTAATTAAAGAGCTCCTGGTGGAGCCATATTGCCTCCTCCTACCTTTCCTTTGTATCAGAATAGTTTGCAGTTGTGCTTTACTATTGTTCCCTTGAGGAACTGCCGGCTCTCCTGATCTCGTTTTTCCCTTAGATTTTCTTCCCATGGGACCTTACCTCCCAGCTCTCTGAGTTTGTTAAAGGCTGCTTTTTTGAAGTCCATTGTCCTTATTCTGCTGCTCTCACACCTTCCTTTCCTTAAAATCATGAAATCTATCATTTCATGATCACTTTCACCAAAATTGCCTTTCACCTTCAGATTTGCTAGCAATTTCCCCCTCTTGGTCAGAATCAAGTCTAAAATGGTTGCCCCCCTGGTTACTTCCTCTACTGTCTGAAACAAAAAGTTGTCCCTGATACATTCCAAGAACTTATTGGAGATTTTGTGTTTTGCTGTATTACTTTTCCAACAAATGTCTGGGTAGTTAAAGTCCCCCATTACTACCGGGTCTTGTGTTTTTGGATGTTTCCGTTATTTGTTTTAGAAATGCCTCTACCTCTTCCTGATTTAGTGGTCTAGAATAGACCTCCACCATGACATCACCCCTATTTTTTAACCCTTTTATCTTTATCAAGGGACTCTCAAGTGGTCTGCCTCCCACCTCTTTCTGGACCTCAGAACAAATCTATATAATTTTATGTATAATGCAACCCCTCCTCTCTTTTTTACCTGCCTGTCCTTTCTGAACAAGCTCTACTCTTTTTTACCAATATTCCAGTCATAAGACCTACCCCACCAAGTCTCTGTGATGCCAATTAAACCATAATTTAGCTTATGTACTAATACTTCCAGTTCTTCCTGTTTATTCCCCATACTCCTTGCATGTCTGTACAGACATCTAAAGTGTTCATCAGATTCCCCCGTTGATTTCCTTGTTGCTCCGTCAACCCTTTTGTAATTTTCCATGTCCCCCAACATCTAACCCTCTGTTAAGGTCACCTTTTTTATACTTACATTGTAGTTTAAGATATTGTTCACATTTTTAAAGTATTAACATGGAAAGGATCAGTTGAATTTTACATTGATCCAATTTCCCACTTGCATCTGCTCCTGATCGTGCAGTCTTTTTAACAGAATTTATTTCTGGATCTGGATGAAAACAAGCATCCTAGAAGATTTTGTTCATATTTTGTGTAATGGATAGGCACCCAGTAAGTTGGGCTGTTCTGGAATGCTGCAATCCACTATATAGAACACAAGTACAAAGGCAATTCTGACAACTTAAACTGGACTATGATGATTAGTGTGTCACTACTGACTGATAGAGCTCAGCACTCATCCTGTCCACGTAAGCTCTGTGCTTTTGTGTGCATTAATGGACGTGATTCTCTCATTGTCTGAATCCCTCAACCATCTCTGCTGATATTTTGATGAGACAGGACTGAAAATCAGCAGTTCATTTTTCTGCAGGAGATGTAGCAGGAGTTCCAGTTAGCTTACATTTTAGCTAACTCTAGAGAAATCAAATCCTCAGTAGTTATATTTTGTGATGAGCCCCCTTGGAGGTCTGTTAGACTGAGCATTTCTTCAGGATCCTCTGCTGAGAATAGAGAGAACGAACTAACTTCACCTGAAATTCCTGTGAATTTCACAAAGTTCTTCTATATAACTCAGTACCAGCCTGATCTTTGAGTATGACATTATTTAACACATCAACTCAAATTTGTCACAAAGTTGTGACCTGCACCTCCGTAAAAATATCATAGTGAAAAATTAGGGCTGTACTAAGTTATACCAAATAATGTTATAAAGTCACTTAATAAATACTTGAACTTCAGAAACAGATTGGGGTTTTATTACTGTTTGCAAGATGGAAATATTGGAAACCAGGTACTACAAAGATGATTGTTGTTATAAGAAAAGTGATGATGCTTAAATTGATTGGTAACCTTTGTACAATCTTTATTTCCACACAAAGATACCCACTGAGAGACCATTATATAACAGGACTATTTCTGGCAAAGCGTACTTGTTTTGTAGCACAGCAGAGGTTGAAGAGAGAAGGCAAGTGCCAATTTACTGAAATTCAGAGCTTGGATTAGTTGAGAATAACAGAATAAAGACTGTGACAAAATGGCCGATGTTGGTATGGTGGGTCCCACACATTTCTTGGCGGGGGGCTAAGACGCCACCCCTTGCCCCTGCTCTTGGGGTGCCGAGGGCCCCGCTAGTGGCCCGGGAAGGTGTTAGAGGAGTGAAGCGGGAGAGGGGTCTGGGTTTGCTCCTCACTCTGAGCCCCAGCCCCTCTCAACCCCTGCGGGTTTCTTACCCTCTTCCCCCTTGGGTAGGGCTACCCTCAGTCCTTGACACTGAGGGAGTGAGTCTCCCTGCCCCGTCTCCCTTTCTTCGGTTCTCTGGTCTTTCAAATCTCAGCAACACACCTCCAAACTCCAGTCCTCTCTCCTTCCTCGCACACCCTGACTGCCTGAAGCAAGGGGTTTTATTAGGTTCCTGTCAGGGCCTTAATTGACTACAGGTGCTCCAATTAACTTGCAGCAATCCTCCCTAGCCTTAATTAGCCTTGGGCTTATATATCTCCCCTCTACCACTCTCCCACTGCTCCCTGGCCCTCCTGTATCACAAGACATTTAAAATACTGTGTTAGGTACTACACTGATGGGCACTATAAAAAACATTGATAGAACTGAGGACAGATACTTGTTACATATACACAAAGAACTGAGGACACTGTCTAGTTTTGCCATTAGAACCACTCAGTCTGTAAAATGAATGAGTGTCCATGTCATGTAGGAACACAAGATTTGTTATACCGTAGCAACATGATCGGCCTTATGCTAAAATTATTTTGCCAGGCTGATTTTTTGACAGGAAAGCAAAATATCCTTAGTTTTAACATTGTCATGTATTAGAATTGGCAAACAGACTTGGTCTTTGGGCTAGTAAATTTTCATGACAGTTTTGCAAGGATATGCACCTGCGCAATTGTTCAGTGTTGTACTGATTCCTCCCCAATCCCTACAGTGATGATCAGGGACCTCATAACAGTCTTCAGCTATGCTAAGGGCTGTTATAAAGAGGATGGTGATCAATTGTTCTCCATGTCCACTGAAGTTAGGATGAGAAGTAATCTGTTTAATATGCAGCAAGGGAGACTTGGATTAGATATTAGGAAACACTTTCTAACTACAAGGGTAGTTAAACTCTGGAATAGGCTTCCAAGGTTGTGGAGTCCCCATTTTTGGAAGCTTTTAAAAACAAGCTGGACAAGCACCTGTCAGGGATGGTCTAGGAGGTTTTCTTGGTCCTGCCACAGTGCAGGAGGCTGGACTTGTTGATTTCTTGAGGTCCCTTCTAGCCTTACATTTCTAGGATTTTATGATTCTATGTCTACCAGACATTTAGTAATTTATAGGGGTAGATTGGTTACAGAAACTATCTGCACTAGATTGGATTGAACACTGCATAGAATATACATTCCACTTCAACAATCCTGATTTTCACCCGACTTTATTACACCAAAGCTTAAATATAAAATGTCTACAAATATAAAATATGATAAAACAGGAATCCACAGCATGTGTATATGCTGTTGGTTCAGCAATCCAGTGGCCCTACTGATTGTTGGGCAGGCTTCCTGCTTCTCATGTTCTTAAAAATTTTTTTGCTCTTAGTTTTTGTGTCTTTTCCTAGTTGATCTTCAAATTCTTGTTTGGCCTGCCTGATTATACTTTTACACTTGACTTGTCAGAGTTTATTCTCCTTTCTATTTTCCCCAGTAGGATTTTACTTCCAATTTTTAAAGGATGTCTTTTTGTCTGTAACCATCTCTTACTCTGTTTTTCAGCTACGATGGCATTTTTTTTTTAAATTTGGGGTATACATTTAGTGTAAGCCTCTATTATGGTGTTTTTTAAAAGTTTCCATGCAACTTGCAGGCATTTCACTCATGTGACTGTTCTTTTTAATTTCCCTTTAACTAGCTTCCTCATTTTGTGTAGTTCCCCTTTTTGAAGTTAAATGCTGCTGTGGTAGGTTTCATTGGTATTTCACCCATACAAGGATGTTAAATTTAATTACATTATGGTCGCTATTACCGAGCAGTTCAACTATATTCATCTCTTGGACCAGATCCTGTGCACCACTTAGGACTACATCAAGTACTGCCTCTCCCCTTGTGGGTTCCAAGACTAGCTGCTATAAGAAGCAGTCATTAATGGTGTCTAGAATTTTTTTCTCTGCATCCTGTCCCTATGACACTCCCTGGTAATATACCTCAGAATGATATTAGCCTTCTTTGCAACTGCATCACTTTTTTGACTAATATTCAATTTGTGATTCAGTATAACTCTCAGATCCTTTTCAGCAGTATTACCACCTTGCCAGTTAGTACCCATTTTATAGTTTTGCTTTCCTTCCTAAGTGAAGTCCTTTGTACTTGTCTTTATCAAATTTCATCATAATATATTCTCAGAAGAATCATCAAAAAGATGATACATTATTCCAATATATATTGTACATCCTGTACTCCCAGGGCTAAAGGGGGTATAGAAAACTTTTATAAGTTTAAGTGTACTGATATATGGTGGTGGGAACAGTGGAGAGAATGAATGAATTCTCTTTCCCTCTTGCCTGGTGGGAGAACACCTGCTGAAAATTAAAATTGTCAAAAGCAACTTTTACATTCTCTGTCAATTTTAGTTTTAATGGAATTTGCTTTATCTGAGCGAGAGGATTAATCCTCATCTATTTTTCCTGCTATATATAAATGGATATATTGCAATATTAAAGTCACAGAGGTAATTTACATAAGAGAGTTCTACTGATGTCTAACTACTGAAGCAGCAAAATCTTACATATTCACATTGCTGACAAAACCTCAGGAGGAAATTATTCCCTTCTGATCCTCTGCTAGGTTTCTATTTAATAAAAGTAAAAGTTAACAAGATAGGCCCAAGTTCTGACTTCATTCATACCCATATACCCCCACTAAAATCAAGGAAGATGCACAGATGTAGTTGAGAGCAGACCATGGCCCATGATGTAATTCTTTTTGGTAATCAAGGAGCACTCCTTCTAAATTAGTCATTCATTCATGATTTACTAGAGAAAAGGTTATTACCTGAACCATATACCATAAAGAATTAATACCAATCCACAAACAAATTCCACAGCATATAAGTGTCATGCAAACTAATGAAATCAGAACTTAAACTCCAATTCTGCGAGGCACATAAGCAGGTATGTAACTTTAAGCAACCACCTAGTTCCATAGCCAGTGAGACTACTCACCATGTGCTTAAAGTTACACACATTCTTAAATACCTTGCTGAAGTGGAGTTTAACCCTTGTCAAAATACTGAACTTCCTTCAGCAATGCCTTCCCTCAGGAGCTATGCACAGTGCCTCTGTAGCATGCCTAGCCCCTTCTGTCTGGAGAATAACAATCTGAGATTGGGAATGAAGTCCAGATGACCTCCTCCATGCTATTGCAGAGCATACAGTAACTCCTCACTTAACGTCGTCCCAATTAACGTTGTTTCATTGTTACGTTGCTGATCAATTGGAGAACATGCTTGTTTAAAGTTGTGCAATGCTCCCTTACAATGTTGTTTGGCAGCCGCCTGCTTTGTCCACTGCTTGCAGAAAGAGCAGCCCGTTGGAGCTAGCTAGTGGGGGCTTGGACCCAGGGTGGACCAGCAGCCCCACTGTCAGCTCCCCTAAGTTCACTGTGCGGCAGCCGCCCCGCAGGCTATCAATTGCCAGGCAGTTCAGGTGTCCCTCCCACCACTGCCGTGTGCTGCTCCTGCCCTCTGCCTTGGAGCTTGCTGTGTGTGGGGGAGGGGCAAAGAGGGGTGCTAATGTCAGGGTGTCCCCCTCCCCCTGCTCCTTTACCCCATCTCTACAGAGCGGAGGAGGGCACGACAGGGCTCAGGACTGATGGAGCTTGCTGGCAGCAGCTGCTCTCTCAACTTGCTGATCTACTTAAAAAACAGTGTACTTGGAGTGGGGTCAGTGTACTTTAAGGGGAAATGCGCGTCTCTCTCTCTCACACACAAGATATGTGTCTACGTCTCGCCCTCTCCCTCTCTCTCTCACACACACCCGGTGTGTGTCTCTATTTCTCTCTGCCATGCTGTGTCTCCTCCCTCCATTCCTGCTGCCTTGTAGCGTGTGAGGCTACATTAACAACAATATGTTAACTCTTGAGGGCTCAGCCGAGTGCTAGTTCATCATTTAGCAGTAAGGCATTCCCTGGGAAATAGCCCACCCTCTTCCACCCTCTGACCACCACCTCAACCAAGCTTCACAATCATCATTGCTGTGTACAGTATTAAATTGTTTGTTTAAAACTTATACTGTGTGTATATATATATGTGTGTGTGTGTGTGTGTGTGTGTGTGTGTATAAAAAAATATAGTCTTTTGTCTGGCGAAAAAAAATTCCCTGGAACCATTGGAGGGGATAAATGTAATTAAGAATACCCCTTTTTGGATTCGCTTAACGTCGTTTCGCTTAAAGTAGCATTTTTCAGGAACATAACTACAATGTTAAGCGAGGTATTTACTAGGTGACTGCACTCACCCTCAGCGCTGCAGGTAGGATTTACAGGGTGCAGTCACACACAGGTTAGGTTAGTGATTCTGGTAGTCTTTTTTAAGCTAATGGAGTTTTACTTTTTCTGCTCTTCAGCCTACCCAGTAGGCATCTGATAAAATTCCCCTCAGCTTCGACGGGATCTTTCTGAATGAAGCAGCTGGCAATTTACAGTTTATTTTTCTAACCCATGCAGTTAAGAAATATAGCTTACTTCCACTCTTGAGCAGGCGTTTTTCCTCCTCCTTCAGCCTGTTCTGCATCAGGCGTAGTGTGTTTTCTGCTTCCTGCAAGGAGTGAATACATCAGAATCAGAACAGCTGCCATATTCCCAGGTCAGGTAGCTAATCAGATGCTCCAATTAAGGGCACTTAGGAGAACATTGAGACTAGAGAATTTCAGGATGGGAAGTGTTTCAGAAAGAAATGGTCTTCATATAAATTGGGGCGTTCATCGCCTCTTTGACCACAGGGGAAGGATGTAAGGAATAAATAGAGGTATAGCAGTGCACAGGGAGTCAGCCATACAACTCCCAATGATAGTCATGTGACTAAGCCCTCACTCACCACATTGAAAACAAGCCCAACTGTCTCAATCCCATGCACAATTACAGCCATTACTATGTGAAAGGTGCTTCCTGTGGAAAGGAAAAAAAGGTCTAAGGTAACTATGGTTCAATGACCACGTATGGGGATTGAGAGCAAAGGCAAAGAACAGGTGGCTAGAACAGCGGCTGATGTACTGATAAATAGTGATGAATTTCTGGAAAGCAGGATTTCCCATAAAAACCAGTGAGTCACAATTCATTAAAAGGCCTGAGTCTAATGAGCAAGAACAATATAGAAGCAATTATAAAGTGGCCTTTAGGCACTGCAAAATCCTAGTCTGGCAGGGGTAAATGGCTAGTTAGAAATGGTTCTATTAAACTGTAAACGAAGAGATGTGCTAAGTATTATTTGGGATTTAGGAGAGTGGTAAACGGTGAAATAGAGGAAAGCTGACAGGAGCACTGGTGTTTTCGAGGGTAGCAACAGTTAGGCCAGAGAAGAGGTACATTCCTCCCAGCTCAGCATTCTGAGGAAGAAAACATGCCTGCCCTTGTAAAAAGGACCAAGAGGATGAAGGCAGATGTGCAGAGTGAGTACCACAGACGGACAACTGCTTCACAGAGCAGTTAACACTCCCTTTAGCCTGAGTTCATCACAAAACAACTGCTGGCAGCAGAGTGCAAAGAGTGCAGTTGAGTTCATGAAGTTCTCCATCCTTTTAGGATTGAAATATACCCAAGCCAGTAAAATGCATGCCGGTGTGGTTGGATTCTTGGAAAGGATGTTCCATTGGTGCAACAGGGGTCAAAGAATAAGAGCTTATTTTTGTAAGGATAGATTAGCTGATGAGAAAATTGTTGCATGCTTCAGAGCAGGACAGCAAGATGGACAATGAAGAACTGGAGGTAAGAGGGTTACAAATTAGTGTAAGTTTAGATCAGGTGGTTCAGAGTGCGGCAGAGAGAGTGGAGCTAAACTAGACTGGATAAACCTGTCAAGGTGTCTAAGTGTTCCCTAAAAGAATGGTGGTGGTGGTAGTGGATTGGCCCCTTTTATTAAAAAAAATGTATGGAAAGTAGGGCTGTCAAGCGATTAAAAAAATTAATCACGATTAATCGCACTGTTAAACAATAATAGAATACCATTTATTTAAATATTTTGGATGTTTTCTACATTTTCAAATATATTGATTTCAATTACAACACAGAATACAAAGTGTACAGTGCTCACTTTATATTTATTTTTGATTATAAATATTTGCACTCTGTCCTACTTCAGCCAATCGCTCAGACAAACAAGTTTGGTTACATTTGCAGGAGATAATGCTGCCCGCTTCTTGTTTATGACATCACCTGAAAGTTAGAACAGGCGTTTGCATGGCACTGTTGTAACCGGCGTCGCAAGATATTTACATGCCAGATGCGCTAAAGATTCATATGCAGGGGTGGCCCTAGACTAGCTGCCAGCAACTGGTGCCCTAAGCGAAACATGCAATCAGCGTCCCCACCCCCAAGCCCCAAGGGCAGATCTAGGCTGAGGTTTTTGGTAAACTGGGAAACATTTTTCCCCTTTTTTCCTTTTAATGTTTTTTAAGCGTTTTTTTTTTTTTTTTTAAACAGAGGCTTAATTATTCGGTTTGTCCGTCCATCTGTCTGTCCAACCAATGTTTCTGAGATCAGATAAAATAGAGACATGACATTTTCAGAACAGATTTGTACACGACAGCTAGATGATATTTCAGTACGATTTCAAATAAAAATGCATTAAAAATGTTAATTATAATTTTTATTATTACAAATCCAAAATCATCCATTACGCTATCCTGCTTTAATTGCCATTACAACCACATCCAATATAGAAAGAAATAAGAAAACTCTTCAATGAACTCTTCAATAACTTGTATTTACAAAACACTCCGAATAAAAAACACTCTGTGCTCTTAAAACATGACTTTTCTTGCTTTAAGTTTTGAAAATTCAGTCATTAGTTCTTTTAGATCCAGTTTTCCAGCTACTTCATGCTTTATTGACATTGTGGCAAGTCCAACAAGTCTCTCTTGCACCATTGTTGAACGCAGATATGTTTTTATCAATTTTAACTTTGAGAAGCTACGTTCCCCACTAGCTACGGAAACTGGCAAAGCTAAAAGAATGCGTAGAGCTATAAAAATGTTTGGAAAACTGTCTGTGAGTTTATTTTCACACACAAACTTCAGTACTTCTTCAGGAGTGGAATGTTTCTTAAGGCATCTTGAAAAAGCCTGAAGCTCACTACACAAATCTGTAGCATCAATGTCTTTTGAATTTTCATGAGTCAATGACGACTCCAGTTTTATACAAAATTCTGTTATCTGTTTTGCTGTTTTCTTTTGCAACCTGTGGATCTCATATAGAAAACCAAATACTCACTCTAGCTGCTGCATCTGTTGAAATCTTTCATCAACCGAGTGAATAGCAGTATTAAGTACTGCAAAGTAGAAATTCACTTTGAACCTTTGTTTTGGGTTCTGAATGGGTGTGTCTCGTCCTTCATACGAAAACTGCTGTTTCTTTTGCCGAATGTGAACTGGTTCTGGTTCAAATTCTGTCGGAACGTCTATTTCTTCAGCAAGCTCGAGAGAATCTACCAGTGTTCTTTCGAACCCTTCATCACTTCTGAATTCCTCCAGAATATTTTTAGTTTGCTGCAGTTTTTGAATAGCAGAATGTACGTTCAAGTTCTTTTCCTGAAGCTGTTTACTAGTGAGGTTAATCTCGAAAAGGATATTATACCACAAAATTAGTGAAGTCACAAATTTGAACTTGGAAAGTCTATTTGCAAGAGCTTCTGCATCTGAACGTGCCGTATTGCCAGATGATCCAGTAAAGGTAGTATCATCAGAAATTTCAATTAGGGCATCATAAATGTTTCCAAATTCATAGCAAAGAGGCTTCAAAGCATCAATGCGACTCTCGCATCTTGTCTAAGTGGTTTCACAGTTAGATAATTCACATGGCGAGTCAGAATCTCCCAATGGCGTGTTGAGCATGAGAAAAACACATAAACACATTGCACCAGGTCAAAGAAACTGCTTGCCTCCAAACAGCATCTAGCAGCATTATTGACAACCAAATTCAGAGAATGCGCACTGCAAGGAACGAAAAAGGCCCTAGGATTGATTTCCATCATTCTCCTTTGCACACCATTGTCTTTACCCTTCATATTACTCCCATTATCATAGCCTTGGCTACGTAAGTTTTCAACAGATGAGGACACTGTTTCAAGCTCTTGTAGAATAGTTTCAGTCATAAATGCTCCAGCTGTCTCCTTCAGTGGTACGAAACCCCAAAAATGTTCCTTTATAAGCACTTCAACATTATCTTCATCTGCAGACTTTTCCATATCCACAAAACGAATGATCATCGTCATTTGTTGAACATGACTCACATCTGGTGTACAGTCCAGTATTATTGAAAAGTATTTTGCAGAATGGGAAACTTTTACAATTTTCTTTTTGATGGCATTTGCTAGGATTTGAATCAGTTCATTCTGCATATTTTTCCCTAAGTAATGAACCTGTGTTTCATGATCAGTTATTTTACGTAGATGCTCCTTCATGACTGGATGAAACAAATCTAGGTATCCAACAAATTTTAAAAAGTTTCCATTACCTGGAGTGTATAATTTTTCATTTCTTCCATGGCCATGGAATGCTAAATTTTGCCCACTGAGAACTCTCACTAAAGCAATCAGACGCGCTAATATTTGTTGCCAATATTCTTCTTTTTCCTTGATCACATGTAAATTTTTTTCAACGATAGTTTTTCCGTTTTTAATCATAATTCAAGTTCTTTCCAATTTTGAAAACATTCCAAATGTTCTGTACTTCTTTCATGTGAAGAGAGAATTGAAGATATGTTTTTCCAGTCCTTTGAACCATTTTCAGTAAGTGATGTACCAATTGCTTGATTTCTAAACAACTTGCAGCAAAAGCAAAACACAGAGTCCTTCGACACTGAATATTGTAACCAGTTTCGACAAATTCCTTCCCCATTAATGAGTTTCCTCTTGTAATGCTGAGCAGAGAATTTTCTTTTATTTCCATCCTTAGGGAAGGGAAATTCATGAACCTGTTCGGGTCCATGTTCCATAAGAATTTGCCACACACTGTCATCACATCTGGGCCATGAAGCTGGGTCCCCATACTGTAATTTGTAACTTCCCCATCCTTTCTTCCTTCTACTTCATTTACTTCAATTTCTGCATGTCTCTCTGAAGGTGAATAAATTTTCTCCACTTCCATATCAGTCTGATGCTTTGAGCTGCTTTCATCTAGAAGTAAGTTTCCATCATCTTGAGTTTCCAAGCTGCTTTTTTGTGGATGTGAGCTACCCTCATCTCGAAGTAATATACCTTCATCTTGATGTTCCAAACTGCTTCCATGCGGATGTGAGCTAACTTCCTCTCCAAGTAAAATTCCTTCATCTGGATGCTGTGAACTGCTTCCATCTTTACTTGGATTAAAGAGAAGATATTTCAGGAAGGATCCTTTCTGTTTTGCTTGGTTCTTTTCCCTCTCAGCCTTTCATTTACGGTACTCAGCTCCCGAGGGTTTTCTTTTTCCTCTTTCTGCCACGGGGCATTTGAATATTGTTATGTACTGTGCTCCCGACTGCAAGCATTATAGCTTTAAGGATGGCTGACACACTCACCACATGGTTGGCGATTTAAACCACATTGCAGCCATCCCAGCACGTCTTTTCACTGCTTAAAGGTTCAATTATTAGTAACATACACTCACTTAAATATTAAAACAGTGTTTACATGGAAACAAAATGACCTTTTTCGACGTTATAACCCGACACCGGTTGTTTGGAAAGTAATCCCCTTCCTCACGGTTACCCGCTTGGAGTGTGACGTCATCACTTTCGTAGTCTATTAAGCGTTAACGCTGTTACTTTTCTTTTATGGACCTTATTTATTACATGTGAACCAGTTATCACAAAGAAAAGTTCATAATTATACAGCCTGATAATAACGCTAAGGTTTAATAATGCTTAAAGATACTCACATTTTGGATTTATAATGCTGAAAGACTTTATTCTTTGGCACCAAGAAACAAAATTTTTGCACAGTATTCGCTCGATTCTTAACCATCTACCTGCAACGTGTGTTAAAATGATTGATTGACATGTATCAACTCACGATAGCTCCACTCTACATGAATTTCCGGCTATGCGACCTTGATGTATATTCGAGTTAGGTGTCACTAGCATTGCAGCTCTTGCCGCTGGCAGATGTGTTTCATTGTGGCTGAGTTATTGCTTATCAAAATGACGGAGTGGGTCATCTTGACCCTACGTCGCAAATTGAATTTTTTTTCCGCTAAAATATTATTTATTTTTGCAGTAAATAAAATATTTGACATATTAATAAATTCTCAGAAATGTAGAGAAATGAATTATAATTCATATTCCCCCCGTACATGCATGGGAATTGAAATAATGACATCTTAAGTTATTTTATTTGTATTTTTTTCACCTTTTTCATTTTTAAAAAAAATTTGATTTTCCCCCTCAAATTTGGCGCCCCATTAAACTTGGCACCCTAGGCGATCGCCTAGTTCACCTATATGGACGGGTCGCCCCTGTTCATATGTCCCTTCATTGTTCAACCACCATTCCAGNGGGTCATCATCCGAGACTGCTATAACATGAAATATATGGCAGAATACAGGTAAAACAGAACAGGAGACATACAATTCTCCCCCAAGAGGTTCAGTCACAAATTTAATTAACGCACTATTTTTTTAATGAACATCATCAGTATGGAAGTATGTCCTCCGGAATGGTGGCTGAAGCATGAAGAGGCATACAAATGTTTAGCATATCTGGCACGTAAATACCTTGCAATGTCAGCTACAAAAGTGCCATGCGAATGCCTATTCTCACTTTCAGGTGACACTGTTAATAAGAAGCAGGCAGCAGTATCTCCCGTAAATGTAAACAAACTTGTTTGTCTTAGTGATCGGCTGAACAAGAAGTAGGACTGAGTGGACTTGAAGGCTCTAAAGTTTTACATTGTTTTGTTTTTGAGTGCAGTTATGTAACAAAAAAAACCTACATTTGTAAGTTACGCTTTCACAATAGAGATTGCACTACAGTACTTCTATGAGGTGAATTGAAAAATACTATTTCTTTTATCATTTTTACAGTGCATATATTTGTAATAAAAACTAATATAAAGTGAGCACTGTACACTTTGTATTCTGTGTTGTAATAGAAATCAATATATTTGAAAATGTAGAAAAAAAAATCCAAAAATATTTAATAAATTTCAATTGGTATTCCATTGTTTAACAGTGCGATTAATCGTGATTAATTTTTTTAAATTGCAGTTAACTTTTTTGAGTTAATCGCGTGAGTTAACTGCGATTAATTGACAGCCTGAATGGAAAGAAAAAGAGAGGTGACTGACAGTGGAAAAAACACCAGGAGTCAGATCCTGCTCCATGCTACAGCTCCTTTTTGCCACTCTGGCCATAAAACCACGCTAACTGGGCACCTGAAGGTGACCTTGGCATGGGGGAATCTCTGGATAGGTAGACCCAGTGTAACCAACTCTATATCATCTTCTACTGGCCTACAGGGTGCCGGAGCCGTGTCAGAGTTAAGCCCAGTAGGAGGGACCGTGCCTGGAGTGCTGTTGTGCTCTAGTGATCCCTGGCTGACAGAACAGCCCTTTGGGGGCTCTTACCAGCTGGGATATGTTAGAGCAGCCTCAGTGATGAAAGGCATCCTAGAAACATGATAGATTAGCTATGATAAGGTAAATAAAATAAGATAAAGATAGTATCATACAACCCTCATCAGCTTGCCAACAATTAATCCAATTATTTCACTATTCACCTGCTAAAAATATACTGGATATGCAGTCTCAGCTACAGCCCCACAAAAGCAAGAAAGGTAGACAACAGCTTTAATGTACTGTTTGGCTGGGTTCTGTTTTTTCTGGGGCTTTGATTTTCTAGCAGGAACCCAAAGTCTTTTAGCAGCAGCGTGAACGTGCATACAATTAAAAATAATAAATACAACAAGTGCTTTGATAGAAGACTATGCTAGGTCAAACTGCATATTAACTATTCTTATTTAGCATGGAAAAAAAAGAGTTTGACACAGGGAGCAAGATTAGAAGGGAAGCTGAAAGGGCCATTGAGCTCAGGAGGAAATCTTCCCTCCTACAACGTAAGAGGAGCTACAAAGCAAGCCCTTAATGAATAAAACCCCAACACACTGCTGTTGCATTAAGCACACTCTATTTCCAAATGCACTGCAGGTATAATATCTGAAAAGGACACACTTTGGTTGCATGGTTTATAATACAAACATCTTCACACTTTCAGTTAGAATCGTATAACTTTAAGGGTCACATCCAGCCCTTCATGGTACAGCCACGTATGTTAATAGAGGAAGAGAACCTCCTCTCACCAAGCCTCACAGAGCAGCAAGCTAGGATTTCTAGCCAGTGCTTGTGAAAACTGCTAGGAAGGTGGATTGGCTACTGGACTAGTTGATGCAGCATAGTCCTAAGGGGTCAGCGACAGGTCACCAGACAGTTAGGGCATAAGCTGTCCTTGGCAGCAAGTGCTAGCTGTGTGTGCCTCTCCTCTCATGGAATGTGGGTGATTGGCCTGCACCAGCTAGGCTTTTTCTACTCTTAAAAAGGGTTTGATGGTATAGATCTACTGGCAGAACTAAACAGGGAAAAACCCCTTGTGGAGACACACCATATACCAGCAGAAGAGTGCTTTGCTAGTATAGTTTAAATCAGTTCCCTGAATGGCATCAAACGAGGGTTGCCAAAGTTACTGACAGTCCGAGCCGCGCACGACAATCTTCAGAAGTTTGAGAGTCAGGGCATGTCTGCCAGGGCTTGGGGCTTCAGTCCCGCTCCAGCTGAAGCCTCAAGCCCCGTCAGGCACACTTGACAGGGCTGAAGCGCCAAGACCCTCCTCCCCGCTGGGCAGAAGCCAGAGGCAACATGTTTGGGGAGGGGCACATGGGGTCACGTGTCCCCCGCCCCCCAATTTTTGCCAGGGTTTGCTGACCCTGCTTAGGCACATGGTGCCGACAGGCCCCCTCCCTGCACCGCAGCTGCACCATCACCAGCTGAGAACCCCTGCCGCTGCCCAGGGTGGGGGGCGGGTTCCTGGCAGGGCTGGTGGGTCCGACCTCCACCGTACCCTCATAAAGCTCCATAGCGGGCGCATGGCCTGACATAGGTCCTTTGCCCGAGGCCCCTCTCTCCCTCGGTGCCAGTGTCCACAGTGAGTAGAACTTTCATAGTGATCAGGGAAACTCCCACAGATTTATCTCCTTCCTCATTCAGACCTTCTATAGCCATGTCTCTAGTACCACCCCATGTCACCAGTCACTGCATGTGGTCCTAGTCTCAGCTCAAAGTTCTAAAGCCAGCAGATACCTGATCAATTCTGACAAATCCCTCCCTCAGCACCCATCCTGCCACCTGCAAACACCATTTCCCCAAAGTGAGGACTTAGCCCTTGGGAATCTGAAGACACCAGCCTTTCTCCCTTTGCTCCCATCTACATGCTAGTCTACTACTTGATCACCACTACCTCTCCCCATACTTGTTTCCTTTCTACTTTGGACATGCTCCCCAACCAGCTGGGGCTATTCTCCCGCTGCAAGCCTGACCTGCTTCCTCTTTCCCTGCTTCCCTTGACATTCCTTTCCTACCTTTCTTGACCTCTGTTCCTTGAGGTTAACTCCAGTTTCTTTATCTGCTCTAGCTTAATGGCCCCCAGTAGTCACAGAGCCACTTGCAGCTTCTCTGGCTATAGCCATGGGGCCAATTCACTGGTCTACAATTTTTGAGAAGTTGTCTGCTTCAGAGATAAAATGTGATATTTATTATGTATTTTGATGTGCTGAATTCAAATACGACAATTAAAACAACTGATTGACTACTGTTTCTAAGATATTTAAGTTTTTACATTTTATGTCTATGTATATTGTGTAGATAGTAGAGTTTTAATCATAAATTGTAAACCTAGGTCTTTTCATGTGTTTATGTTTGCTTTACATGATAATATTTCACCTGTCCTGTTTATGTAACACTTTAAAAATCAGCAAAAGGGTTATATAAATAAAATTTATTATGAAACAAAAGGCAAAAAACTATTATGTACATAGTTTAGTCCTATTCAGTGTCTACTCGGCGCTTCTTGGCTTGTCTCTTGTATTCATTAAATGGAGCATCTCTTGTCACTGTCCAGCAATAGTCTGCAAGCATTGATGGGCTCCATTTGCCCTGATAGCGTTTCTCCATTGTTGCAATGTCCTGGTGAAATCGCTCGCCGTGCTCGTCGCTCACTGCTCCGCAGTTCGGTGGAAAAAAATCTAGATGAGAGTGCAAAAAATGTATCTTTAGTGACATGTTGCAACCAAGGCTTTTGTATGCCTTGAGGAGGTTTTCCACCAACAACCTGTAGTTGTGTGCCTTGTTGTTTCCGAGAAAATTTATTGCCACTAACTGGAAGGCTTTCCATGCCGTCTTTTCCTTGCCACGCAGTGCATGGTCAAATGCATCATCTCGAAGAAGTTCACGAATCTGAGGACCAACAAAGACACCTTCCTTTATCTTAGCTTCACTTAACCTTGGAAATTTTCCACGGAGGTACTTGAAAGCTGCTTGTGTTTTGTCAATGGCCTTGACAAAGTTCTTCATCAGACCCAGCTTGATGTGTAAGGGTGGTAACAAAATCTTCCTTGATTCAACAAGTGGTGGATGCTGAACACTTTTCCTCCCAGGCTCCAATGACTGTCGGAGTGGCCAATCTTTCTTGATGTAGTGGGAATCTCTTGCACGACTATCCCATTCGCAGAGAAAACAGCAGTACTTTGTGTATCCAGCCTGCAGACCAAGCAAGAGAGCAACAACCTTCAAATCGCCACAAAGCTGCCACTGATGTTGGTCATAGTTTATGCACCTCAAAAGTTGTTTCATGTTGTCATAGGTTTCCTTCATATGGACTGCATGACCAACTGGAATTGATGGCAAAACATTGCCATTATGCAGTAAAACAGCTTTAAGACTCGTCTTCGATGAATCAATGAACAGTCTCCACTCATCTGGATCGTGAACGATGTTGAGGGCTGCCATCACACCATCGATGTTGTTGCAGGCTACAAGATCACCTTCCATGAAGAAGAATGGGACAAGATCCTTTTGACGGTCACGGAACATGGAAACCCTAACATCACCTGCCAGGAGATTCCACTGCTGTAGTCTGGAGCCCAACAGCTCTGCCTTACTCTTGGGTAGTTCCAAATCCCTGACAAGGTCATTCAGTTCACCTTGTGTTATGAGGTGTGGTTCAGAGGAGGAGGATGGGAGAAAATGTGGGTCCTGTGACATTGATGGTTCAGGACCAGAAGTTTCATCCTCTTCCTCTTCCTCGTCTGACTCAAGTGAGAATGATTCTGGTGCATCAGGAACCGGCAGTCCTTCTCCGTGGGGTACTGGGCGTATAGCTGATGGAATGTTTGGATAATGCACAGTCCACTTTTTCTTCTTTGACACACCTTTCCCAACTGGAGGCACCATGCAGAAGTAACAATTGCTGGTATGATCTGTTGGCTCTCTCCAAATCATTGGCACTGCAAAAGGCATAGATTTCCTTTTCCTGTTCAACCACTGGCGAAGATTTGTTGCACAAGTGTTGCAGCATATGTGTGGGGCCCACCTCTTGTCCTGATCTCCAATTTTGCANGTATAAGGTGCACCCATTAGGTTAGGTTTAGCCTTTAGTCTAGATAAATTGTAATTTCATTTTGCATAGCTGTGGTTAAGTTAGGTTTAGAAAATTGCTTGCATTGTACTCTGTAAGTTAGGCTTAAAGAATTGTTGCATTGTGTTTTGTTACTTGCTAATTTGTGTAGTATTGGTTAAGTTAGATCATAGATAAGATTTTGCTGTGTTCTGTATAATTGTGATTAAGTCTGTCTTCCCCCATCCCCCAACCTCATTCCTCTACCACTTTCTCTCTCTCTCTCTCTCTTAGTCTCTCTGCTATTTAAACTGGCAGCCTGTCTGCTCTCTGTGTCTCCCTGAGTTTAAATCTCCCTCTTTTAATCCCTTCCCCCACGTGCTCACCCCGCTCCTACTGCTGCCAAACCTCAATTGTATTACTGAAGTCTAGCATAAAACCCCATTGGTTACCCTTTTTCTCTCTAACACACCTCACATTTTACATTTACACCACTGTGACACATTTTTACCTAGAGTTGTTAGTTATTTAACACATTTTACCCATAACTGTTAGTTGGTTATATGCTGCTGTGACACACCCTTTACATAGAAATTGTTAGCTACCTGTTACATTTATACTTCAGTGTTAATTGGTTACCAACTGTATTGTGCCCCACTGTATTGTACCCCACTATTGAAACCCCCTATCCTATTTACTAAAAGAAACCTCTCCTCAATTGTCTACCTTAACAAACCCCATGCCCCTCACTATTGAATTTTCCCTGTTTTTGCATTTTCTTAATAAAGTTTATTTTGCACCCCACCTGTGTGGTAACTGCTCCCCAAGATCCCATATATCTGCTGGCAGGGACATGGCGTCACGAACAGGATCTTGGGGTAACAATTGCTGCCTTCCCTGTCCCTGGAAAGAGGCTAAGACCTCTGGGACAGATGAGGATCAAACTAACCACCTGCAGTACCACTCGCTGCAAAGTAAACAGCAGCCTGAGGCCCTAGAGTGGGTCTGCACGATTGGCAAAGGCCAGAGCTCCAGGGTGTACACCACCAACCTGGGGCTCACTGATGTGGGGTGCCTTTTAACTTGTCACCCCACATTCAGGGCCAGCCCCGCTGATTCCAGCCTCCGGCTAACCTGCACTAAGGCAGGAGAGCCAGCCGCAGATTCAGATCCTACCCGCCTCTGGAGGGAGGTGGGGAGGGTCATGAAAGCCTGCGGGGGGACCCCATCTAAACTCACCCCTGAACCCCGAATTTTGCAGGGGTCCCCCGCCCACCAAATACTAACGGACCTGGTACAAAAGCTGGAAGGGGTTCGGAAGCCGAAGAAACTGGCCTGATGTATACAAACCCCAAAAGGTGGCCACAGTTGCCTATGAAATCCTGGCCCAGGCCCTTGATAAGGTAACCGTTTTACATGGGGCCCTAACAGCCTCGGCCAAGGAGGCCGTTAGCCAGCCCAGCCAGGAAGGGATACCACCACCTACCACTAGCCAGCCCAGTCCCAATAAAAACCCCGAACACCCACCCCCATATGTTCACCCAGAGGCCCCACTCCCCCTTGAAAACCCGCTATACCCCACCTTACCCTCCGCCCCACCAGATGCCCAAGCCCATACACCCCCACCCACTGTGACCTCCAGTGAAGCCCTGCCTATATCCATCAGCCGAATAAAGGTTGATGGTCAGGGCAACGCCACACAGGTCACAGAATTCCGGCCCCGCTCCAAAGCAGAGATGAAGGAGTTCATCTCAGACACCGCTAGGGGAGCCAATGAGCCGCCATTACTGTGGCTAGGCCGGTTGGCCCTGGAACATGGACAGGAGCTAGTGGATAGGGAAGAGGGCATAGTACTAGCCAGGACCAGTAGCTGGTCCCGGGGTCTCTCAGGGAGCCCGGTAATATCTAACACCGCATGGCCCCTAACTGCCCCAGCCCTGGCCGTCCTCCATTTACAGCAATCCCTTCAAGGGATCCAAGTTCTCAAAGGAAGTGTCAAGGACCTCTCTTCCCTAAGATGTGCCATCGCAGAGGGGTCCATCATGCTATGGTCCCCTGCCCAACACCCTCTCGGACTAACTCAGGCTGAGATTAACCAGGTTAATGCCTTCCGGCATGTTGTTGACCTCACTGAAATACCCATAAATGAAGCTGCCATTGACTTAGCCATGGATAACAGTACCACCCCTGACACTGGGACAGTTCTGTGGCTAAGGGGGTATGCTGGACGCCCCATTGGGCAGCTCTATGAGGCCCTCGAAAGGGTAAGGTGGCCTTCAGCCCAAGCCCTACCCATTAGTTCCCACCCACCACACACCAGCCCACAGCCCAGATCCCAGCACCCGGAGCGTTCATTTGCAGAACGGAAAATTTTTGGATTCTTGTTGTATAAGGGCCTCACTAAGGAGGTTGTGCGTAAGCTCAACAGTGAGCAGCAAAAAGCCTTGGCCATAGCTCTGGGATGGGAAGAGCGACTAGAACCTTCCCAGCCAAAAAACGGATAACGGCCGGGTGCTTGGCAGCGGCCAGCACCCGGCCAGGGGACCCCCGCCCCTATTATCCGCTAGTTTTTGACAAGGGTCTCGTCATCCCCTTTTTGCTGGACACGGGGGCACAGGTGTCCATTATTCCCCCTTACGTCCCCCACACCCCCACAGGACACACTATCTACGTGCAAGGCCTCAATAGCACAGAGCCCCGCCCAGAAGTAAAGGTACATGCATACATAAACCACACACCAGTAACATTTCGGGCCCTAGTGGGGCCCACGCCCCTCCTCGGAGTCTCTTTTATGTCTTCACAGGAATCACCTGCCATGATTGCCACCCTGCCTCAAGAAAACCCCCTGGTTGCCTGGGTAAAAGCCTACGCCCTGCAGGAGGTCCTCATCGGGAACCTGTCAGATGTCCCCATATCACATGATTGTGTCGCCTGCACAAGACGGGAGGACTCAGACGGAGGAATCCCTTTCCTCTGGAAGTTCCTCCCTCTCACTAACCTTACTAGGCTTAAGTCGGCCACCGAGATGGTCATAGGGGGCTATGTACGGTTTAACCCCCTCTCCTACAGTTTAACTTTACAGCAAATCTGGGGACTGTCGCTTGGTCTGGAGGCCCTCACCAACATCACAGCCGAAGGGCTTTGTCGAACCAGCGACGCTCTCACAGTCCTGGCCAACTACGCCGAGCAGAACCATCTTCTGATCCAGACCATCCTACAGAAGGACTTTTGTGTTGCCTTGGAGGACCTTGATCCTCGCTTTAAGGGACAATGTTGCCTGCGCCTTCAGCCCGGGTGGAACAACATCTCAGCCGTGGCTAACCAACTGTCCTCCCTCGCCGTTCAGATTCGTAAGGAGCGTGAGCAGTGGGATTGGTGGCAAGCCCAGTGGTCCAGCTGGGGGCTGGGATCCTGGGCTCCGTCCATTAAGCAGTGGCTTATTACTGTGGCTATTATTCTCGTAGCCTTTCTGTTGGGGATAGCAGTGGTCAAGCAGCTAGTTCACAGGGTTGTGTCTGCCCTGCCCTCGCAGGCGAGGTACTCCTCCATTCCCCTTAACAGCAGCGAACCATCACCCCATGATTACTCAGATAGCGAGGATCTGTAACCCCTCTGGCCTTGGTCTTTGCACGGGGCAATCCCCTCACAGCCCGTGAGGGTCGGCCAGGGGGGAATGTCTGTTACAGCTGTCCCCCTGCTGCATTCCTTTCCCTCCCCCGTCCTTTCTGTTTGTCCTGTGTGGCCGCCCCTCCCAGCCATTGTGCTAGCTAAAGTCACAGCCTGGCCCTGCTCATGGAAATGGCTTGTGCAGACTGACTGGAGCCATTGCTCTGTCTGGGGAGGGGGCTTCTGGCTTCTTCGTTTGGTTCCTTTGTTCAGACCCAGGCTCGGTGTAGGGGGCGCTGCCCAGATATGCAAGAACTAAAGTGGCCACATAGCTGAGCATNCCCCTTGGAGCTGTATCCTGGGAACACACCACTCTGCCCTCTGGTATAAGGTGCACCCATTAGGTTAAGATAGATAAATTGTAATTTTGCATAGCTATGGTTAAGTTAGGTTTAGAAAATTGCTTGCATTGTACTCTGTAAGTTAGGCTCAAAAAATTGTTGCATTGTGTTTTGTTACTAGCTAATTTGTGCAGTATTGGTTAAGTTAGATCATAGATAAGATTTTGCTGTGTTCTGTATAATTGTGATTAAGTCTGTCTTCCCCCATCCCCCAACCTCATTCCTCTACCACTTTCTCTCTCTCTCTCTCTTTTAGTCTGCTATTTAAACTGGCAGCCTGTCTGCTCTCTGTGTCTCTCTGAGTTTAAATCTCCCTCTTTTAATCCCTTCCCCCATGTGCTCACCCCCGCTCCTACCGCTGCCAAACCTCAATTGTATTACTGAAGTCTAGCATAAAACCCCATTGGTTACCCATTTTCTCTCTAACACACCTCACATTTTACATTTACATCACTGTGACACATTTTTACCTAGAGTTGTTAGTTATTTAACACATTTTACCCATAACTGTTAGTTGGTTATATGCTGCTGTGACACACCCTTTACATAGAAATTGTTAGCTACCTGTTACATTTATACTTCAGTGTTAATTGGTTACCAACTGTATTGTGCCCCACTGTATTGTACCCCACTATTGAAACCCCCTATCCTATTTACTAAAAGAAACCCCTCCCCAATTGTCTACCTTAACAAACCCCATACCCCTCACTATTGAATTTTCCCTGTTTTTGCATTTTCTTAATAAAGTTTATTTTGCACCCCACCTGTGTGGTAATTGCTCCCCAAGATCCCATATACCTGCTAGCAGGGACAGATTCCCTTTCTGAATATTAGATAGATCTGGAAAGGAAAAGTCAATTTCTATTTTCATGGCTCAGAAGTGGAAATCCTCCTGTACTGTAGCTGAAGCTGCCCAGGTCCTCTAGTAGAGCCTCCCCTCCCTTACTTATCATTTTAACTTCTAGTGGGATCCACATACCTCCCTTGCTAGGCTTCAGATAGAGGGGTGCACTGTCCATTTAGTCCACCCAATTCCTTCTTTGGGGGCTGCCAGGTGAGGTCACACCAGCATCCCTAAGCCAGTCTGCGGAAGTCTTCTGAGGGTGATAACGGGACCAAAGCCTTCTACTCCTTGGGCACATTTGTTCCCCATTCACAGTGCCACCCCCTTCTAGCAGCCAGCTCTCCATTCACAGCAAGCTGCAGGCAGTAGCGGCGCCAGCTTTGCTGGCGCCCTAGGCGGCGGAAGGTCCCGCCCCCGAAATCCCGCCCCCAACAGCGGCGGCGGAAGGTCCCGCCCCCAAATTTTTACGGGCGGCGGGGGCGCAGGCGCCCCCAAAATAGCAGCGCCCTAGGCAACCGCCTAGGTCGCCTAATGGAAGCACTGGCCCTGGCTGCAGCGCATGGAGTCTCTCAGCTTCCCCACTCCCTCCCCCTCCCTTTCCTGTTGATAGCGTTCCTTCCCTGCTCCAGGGCCAGCTCTATAGGCAGGGAGCTGGCCAAGGAACTACATCTCCCAGGGCCCCGTGGGTTCTCAGCTCCCATGCTGGATCTGGGCTGCTCTGAAGCTCCGTTTCTGCAGAGGGGAGGAAGCGAGTGTTATGGGCCCCCTTCTGAGCTTGGCCTGGCTCTATGGCGCCATGGTAAATCTGGTACTGACTTGCACCCTTCTGCTTTGCTTCCCTACAAAAAGAACCAAATCCCGCCTAATCCATAGTATGTTTCAGATGCCCATGGAAACAGCCATATGGAACTGTTCAGTTCTCAGAGTTTTTAGAAAGCATTATGGCTAGGAGAGCTAATGAAGAGAGGACAATGGCTCCATGGACACCCAGAAAGCTGCTAATGATTACTTGGAATCATGAATATAATACTGCAAAGCCTAGGTGGGCATTATGCGCTCCAGGGCTATAGCAAGAGAATAAAGGTCATGGCACAAAGTCTGAACTGAGCACAATACACTCTGTGTGACAGGAAAAAAACAGCCAGGTACTGACCTTGCCAATAATTTAAACTAGTGAAGTCTTTGGGCCAATATCAACAGGGGCTCCACCTTTGTGAGTGCCAGTTTTCATGCCTATGTTTTAGTGTATGCAAATCCTTGCCTACACACCTGCAAATCCAGCAGTTAAGCCTTTGGCTGCCTGGCCTGCACACACACATGTGCAAAAACTAACTACTGCACCAATACGGCATGAGTAAATCTGAGATTCTGTGCAAGGAAACCTACAGTTTTAGAGGCTGCTTTTGGAATAAGTATCTTGAGCTCTTAAAATTCTGAAACAACACTACTAAAATGCTCCATACTCATCTTTTCAAATGGGTTGAAGTTTCGTTATTATAACATGATTTAATTAGGAGACATCTGTTTTCTTCTTCACTGAACACACTGAGCCCCTGCCCATAGGCGCTGACTTCCCCTCTCTCCCGTGGGTGCTCGAACCCCTTCTGCCCCTGGCCCCGCCCCACTCCACCCCTTCCATGAGGCCCCACCCCTGCCCTACCCCCATTCCAACCCCTTCCCCAAAGTCCCTGCCCCAACTCCACCCCCTCCCTGCCCCTATTCCAACCCCTTCCCCAAATCCCCTCCCTGGCCCCGCCTCTTCCCAGCCTCCTCCCCTGTGTGCGCCACGTTCCCGCTTCTCCTCCTCCCCCTCCCTCCCTCCCAGAGGGTGCTAACACTGCCAAACAGCTGTTTGGTGGCAGCCAGGGGAGAAGCGTTGGGAAGTAGGTGGAGGAGCGGGGACGCGGCATGCTCAGGGGAGGGGGAGGGGGTGGGGCAGGGGGGTGAGGTTTGCTTGGCTGCCAGTGGGTGCAGAGCACCCACTAATTTTTCCCCGTGGGTGCTCCTGCCCCGGAGCACCTACAGAGTCGGCGCCTATGCCCCCGCCCCCTGCACTGAGGCTTTTAACTAATCAAGTTTGGAATGTATAGAGAATGTTCACAGTCTGTACTAGAGACTTTTTTAAAACAACCCCAAAACTATAAATGAATCAGAGACAAGGTGGGTGAGGTAATATCAATCTCTCTCTAATATCCTGGGACCAACGGCTACAACACGGCTACAACACGGCTACAACAACACTGCATATAAATGAATCAGGCTATCTCCATACCTCTCAAGTGTAAACTGTCATATAAGGACAATTCTTACTGTACTACCATAATGTTCTATTACTCTGGGAAGCTGCGGTTTCCCTATTCTCAGCTGTTCCACATGAACTAGAACACAATTACCTTTCATGATCTGGACTATGCCTAGAAGGAACAAAATGACAAAGTAGTCTGGGTATCTGCAGTTTGCTAGGAGTCTATAGGGACCAAGTGCAAAATGTCAGAGCCTGGGGAGCTGTGTGCAATCTACCAAGAGCCAAACTGCCAGGTGTTAGAAACTGAAAGTGAGGGGGGCTTAGGAGATAAAGGGAAAGTTTTCATTAGCAATTTCAAGTGTGAGTGAGATAATGAATCAGTGAGAGAGTAGGGTGAGCAAGTGGGGGTCGGGGAAGGGCAATATTGCAGCCCATAATGATGATTTTCTATCTGGTTTTTTAGATTTATAATTACAGTTACAAAAACAAAACAAAAAACCCAACTTCCTACTGATTTATTACAGCTTACTCCCCTATGTGCTGACTACAGTTTCGTGTGTGTGTGAGAGTGAAACACCTATTTGAGGACTGTGCATTGTTAATCTTTTCAACTGAACCAAGCATCTGCTTTGATGGGATTAAATTCAATGATGGATAACAGAACATTTAGAAACCTGCACATCTCCTTCTGGGAATGTGCACAAGGTTCTGATAAGAAATAATAAAATTAATCTTACTGCAAGATAAAAGTGGAGGCTGCTCCTTCAAAGAGTGTAAAACAAGACACAATCATGTACAGGGCTGGCTCCAGGCACCAGCGGAGGAAGCATGTGCCTGGGTCGGCACAAGCTAAGGGGCAGCATTCCGTCCATTCTTGGAGCGTCTTTTTAAAAAAAAAATTTTTTTTTTGCTTCAGCAGTTTGGGCGGATTTTTTTTTTTTTTTTTTTTTTGCTTGGGGTGGCAAAAATGGTAGAGCCGGCCCTGATCATGTAATTACCATTCTGCACCTAGATGTTAAAACTCATGGAGATGGATAAATACTCTGAGGGGAACTTTGAAAGAGTCAAATGAAGGCCACCAAAGCACAGAGAGGGGAAAAGAGACTAGCACATTTTCTTGACAAATTAGTTCCTCTGAATTCCATACCTTCTAAATACTCTATTCAGGAAACCATGCTCTCATATCAGCTTCTTCTGTCAGGAAAAGACTGGGCCAGTTTGCATCAGTATGGCATACTGGTGCTTCTTCCAAGGATCCCCACTTTGCTCATTAAAACAAGTGAGGATGGGAAATGAAGTAGCTAGGGGTTGGAGGGAAGGGGTGAATTGGGAATGAGAGGGACTGTGGGCATGGCAAGTGAGCTAAGGAAGGTTAATAACTTGTAGTTGGAATTCTCTGACTACATCACCTCTGTGGATCTACACCATAGTAAATTAAATGCAAGACTTTGTGAACTCTAGAGTTATTCACAGCAGTGTCCACACTGGTCATAGATCTGGACATCACAACTGCAGATATAAATGGCCCTCCCACCTAACTACCTTCCATTCTTCTCCAAATTAACAAAGCCTATTTACAGACTCTGAAGAAGAGGGGAAGGGTGTGGGTTTCAGAGGCAAAACATTCAGAGAACTGCAGTTACTGGTAATCAGTCCTTCCTTTCATGCTAGTGAAATTATTTCCTCCACAGGATCTCACTAGCAGATTAGAAAGCAGAAGCAATACCCTGGAAGAGAACTGAGAAGCGCTAATCAAACAGAAACTGAAGCACTGATCTCTCAAAACAAGTTTCTAATCTGGCTCCAGAATCAGAAAAGAATGCTTTGCAACAGGTTAACTGAACTCCCAGTGGTTGCCTTACAACTTTCAGCAATGAAGACACCCAGCCAATGCAGATGCACCCTAATAGAATGAGCTCTTACTACTTGGGACTCCAGCCTGCTCATAATGGAGGTAGGTAGGTACAAAGCATTGGTCCACTTTGATAGGCTTACAATGGTAACAGACTCATAATTTCCCTTAAAAGCTATGAATGAGTTACAGAATGGCTTGGTTCTGTCCAAGTAATAACAAATGACCATTTTCACATGTAGCCCTTTGTAACTTGGCCTCCCCAAAAAGTCACAAAGTTTCAGGTGTGTGACAGTCTGCACCCCTATGTTCACCCCTTTTATAAGGCTATGATAAATCTTGCACAAAGTATGTCTTCTGAGGTATCATTTGAAAATGCAGAATTTTCTGATTATTGTCCCGGTAAAATATGTGTGGCAACATTGTATGTAAAGTTGTAAGATTCTACTGTATGATATATTGTGTGCAGTTCTGGTCTCCTATGTTTAAGAAGGATGAATTCAAGCTGGAACAGGTACAGAGAAGGGCTACTAGGATGATCCGAGGAATGGAAAACCTGTCTTATGAAAGGAGACTCAAAGAGCTTGGCTTGTTTAGCCTAACCAAAAGAAGGCTGAGGGGAGATATGATGACTCTTTATAAATATATCAGAGGGATAAATACCACGGAGGGAGAGGAATTATTTAAGCTTAGTACCAATGTGGACACAAGAACAAATGGATATAAACTGGACATTAGGAAGTTTAGATTTGAAATTAGACGAAGGTTTCTAACCATTAGAGGAGTGAAGTTCTAGAACAGCCTTCCAAGGGGAGTAGTGGGGGCAAAAGACATATCTGGCTTCAAGACTAAGCTTGATACGTTTATGGAGGGGATGGTATGATGGGATAGCCTAATTTTGGCAATTAATTGATCTTGATTATTAGCAGGTAAATATGCCCAATGGTCTGTGATGGGATGTTAGATGGGGTGGGATCTGAGTTACTACAGAGAATTCTTTCCTGGGTGCTGGCTGGTGAGTCTTGCCCACATGCTCAGGGTTTAACTGAAGGCGCGAGCTGATTTTCAGTGGCACTCACACTGCCCAGGTCCTGGCCACCGGTCCGGGAGGCTCTACATTTTAATTTAATTTTAAATTAAGCTTCTTAAACATTTTAAAGACTTTATTTACTTTACATACAACAATAGTTTAGTTATATATTATAGACTTATAGAAAGAGACCTTAGAAAAATGTTAAAATGTATTACTGGCACGCAAAACCTTAAATTAGAGTGAATAAATGAAGACTCGGCACACCACTTCTGAATGGTTGCCAACCCCTGGACTAGATGATCATAATGGTCCCTTCTGACCTTAAAGTCTATGAGTCTATGATATTACTAAGGGCAGCCACAAACCAGTTCCTCAGAGACAAAAGGCAAACTGACGCCTCAGACAGGTGACAACAAAATCAAATGGACTCTCACCTGCTTAAGTGGCCATTCTTTGGCAGAAAAGAGGTTGTGTGCGAAAAATCTACATTTTCACAAAGAAATGGTTTGAGGTTCTGGTCCACACAGACTTTCTGTCTCCTGAACCTCAGTGGGAGGTGATTCTCAAAGAAGAAAGAGAATTCTAAAAAGTGGGAATGGATGCCCCCAAATATCTCCCCCTTCATCACTATTCACAATATCAGTAGCACTTGAAGAACAAAGGAAGCATAATTGGACTAGGGAGGGATCCAGTCTGAAAGAAGTTCAGCCAGTAAAACTGCTAAGATGCGGTGAAAGATACTTTTGCTTTGAATCCACTTACCTTGTTAAGTTAGGTATTAGTTGTGTTTTACTTTTATTTTCTTGTAACCAAACTTTTCTTTCTGTAGTTAATAAACTTGTTTTATTTTTTTATCTAAACCAGTGTGTTTGGATTGAAGTGTTTGGGAAACTCCATTTAAGATAACAGGGTTTGTGCATATCATTTTCTATTAATAAAATGACGGACTTTCTATGAGCTTGTATTGTCCAGAAGGAGAGAGCTGGGCAGTACAAGACGCACATTTCTGGTGGAAAGTCTGGCACTGGGAATTTGCTGGTGTTGCTCTGCAGTGTAATTCAGGAATGGCTGGCTATTGCACTCACACATTATAGCTGCAAGTGATTTACATGCTGGAGGCTGGGTATGAGCAGACCAGGAGTGGTTGCTCTCACAGTGAAGCAGTGTAGAAGGCACCCCAGGTTGGAGAACTGAGGGAATGCAGCTGTTCATCGGTCCAAACTGTACCCTGGGTAATATCACAGGGAGGAAAACTGGAAGTATAACAGATTGATTTAAATGAATCTCTTGACCCTTCCTTTGACAAATATTTAGGATGTGGCCTCAACAACACTGAGCCCTTCTGAAAAAGAATAATGGTTTCGGGAAGGGGTCATTCAGCCATATGAATTTGAATTTCGATGGCTTTTGTAGCTCATGGAATGGCTACTAAAAAGGACGCCTTCAGTGTGAGAAAATGGAATGAACATTCTCCCAGAAGTTCAAAGGGAAAGAAGCACATCTAAATCACATGGACTCCTGGGTTGGTAATTTGGTAGGTATAAGTGTAATAACCGCCGAAGGAAATATTTTACAGATGCATGGAAGAAAACCAAAGCCCCCTTTTCAAGAATGTGGACACAAGCTATTTGGAATTCCGCCTTTGGTGACATCAGTTATGTTTATTCTCATCAACAGATGAGACTGCCAAAGAAAACAGCAGAGATAGGGATAATCTGTGTATACAACAGTGAAGTGTAAAGTAACGTCACACATTTCATTTTCCATCTATGCTGTGTACCTGCTTTAGGGTGACCAGATAGCAAGTGTAAAAAATCGGGACAGGGGGTCGGGGGTAAAAGGTGCCTATATAAGAAAAAGCCCCCAAAATCAGGTCTGTCCCTATAAAATCGGGACATCTGGTCACCCTAACCTGCTTACAGAGGGACTTGTGGTAAAATCCTGGCTCTACTGAAGTCAATGACAAAACTTTAATTTATTTAAATGGGGCCAAAATTTCACCCTTGAAATCTAATAATTTGTTTAAAAAATAAGTTAAAAGTAGCATTGGTTACTACTTTATCCCTGTGTGTGCCTGCCAATTTTTGTGATTTTACAATCATATTTCCCTGTTTTTTATGGTCTGATCAGATTTTCTCTAACATTCCTTTTTTCCCCTCTTAATTTTGGCCATCGTTCCAAATGCTTTTAAGTACGCTAATAAAAGTAATGTGTACCATGTATATGTATTTGTACATTTTTTAGTTCAGTAGAAACGAGGCCATGCTAATCTGAAATGCGCCTTTCATATTATCCTAGCCGTTTTCATATGACTCAGTACTTCTGAAATGTGACAGGAGAGAAATGAAAAGACAGGATAAAACATAATGGAACTGAATGATCTTTAAAACACATTAGAGAATACAATGCTATGGTCTTCAATAGGAGATAATTTCATACAGGACAACAGGCACATTTTCTATGCAGTCGTGGTGGTGACAGTTCTCTAGCAAAGGATCTGGCCTTGCCCTCCTTGAGCAGCCATGAATGACTGACTGAATGTCTCAATTAGCAGTAAAAGCAGGCTCAAGTATTTAAGCTCCATGCTCAGTTTATCCAGTGAGCAGGGAAGACATTGAAAAACATCGCTTCCAGAGGGATCAAGCCTAAGTCCACAATCGAACTGATGTCTCCAGCATCAAGGGAACAGTTCCAGGCAGAGCAGGAAGCAGATGAGAGCCTCCAGGGAGCTTGGATGGTGGCACGGAGTGACCCACCACCTCTCAGCTCTTCTAATAGGTCCCGGTTTGTTGTAGAAAGAGGACTTTTATACAAGGAAACTCTTTCTGGTGGGCATCAGGAGGACTGGCATCCTCAAAGACAGTTGATAGTTCCAACTAGGTACTGGGTAAAGCTCTTGAGCTTAGCCCACGATCATCCTAGTGGCCATGGTGGGGTGAACAGGATCAAAGACCGTTTGGGGAAGTCATTCCACTGGGAGGGAATGGGCAAGGATGTTTCTACCTATGTCTAGTCTTGTGAAGTGTGCCAAAGAATGGGAAAACCCCAAGACCAGGTCAAGGCCCCTCTCCAGCCACTCCCCATAATTGAGGTTCCATTTCAGCAAGTAGCTGTGGCTATTCTGGGTCCTTTCCCGAAGAGGACACCCTAACCGCTCGAACCTGTGTGCATGGACTGAGGCTCAGGGCAAGAAAACTTGAGTGCCTTTTTATGGACCACAGCTCTGGATTGCATTGCTTATCCTTCTGGTTTGTAACCTGAATCATGCCCCATATCAGCCTCTGTATTTCTCAATGGTGCTGGTCTAGTCAATATAAATCTTACTTGGTATAATCAGGATTCTCTGAGACATTTAGATTTAACCCATTTAACCCATTTTTCTAGAACTGGATGCAACTGACTGTTTCTATCCCTTCACATTTTCTAGCGCTAAGTTCATGGTTTTAGTATCATTACTAGTAAAGCCTGCAAGCAATAGGACTATGTCATCCACCTTCTTTCACTTGGGGTCTCAGCATTTATTGCTTTCATATCCCTCCACAATCTCCTCTTCAGTGAGAAAATCCTACTGAGCACATCATCAAGCTACATATACAAGATTCATCTGCAGCTTTGTACAGAGTTGGAGTTGTTATTGATAAGTATGAAGGACTCAGTTTGCTTCTCTGATTCCACAGCGGTGCCTGTCAATCAGGTGTCTGCAGCCCCTTGATACCTTGATACCTGCTTTAAAGAAGTCCAGCCGAGAACTTCTAACTTTGCTGGGTTTTTGCATGGTTTGCTTCTCCAAAACAATCACCAAGCCGTTGAGCACATTTTTCGGGAGCATCTCCCTCCATATTGAATTTCAAATGGTGTATTCCTAGTTTTATAAAACAGAGCTCCACTCTATGCCTCTGCTTTCTTAGCAGATCAGCTCCACTTGGGTCTCATTTTCATTTGAAAGCAAATTTATCTGTCCTATAAGAGTTTCCAAATATTGGTATCTGATGCTCAGCCTGGTATTTTGCAATTATCAAGCAGGTAATTTTCTTACCCACAGGCAGAAAATGAGTAATAGCTACTTTAGTCTTTGGCTACCTTATCAACAGTGGTTTGCTACTTAGCGTCCTTTGTCAGTTTCAGGTAGCTATTGCTCTCTCTCATCTCAACCCACAAAGGAGTGAATGAACAATAAGGAACAGAACAGGTGTCTCCTTTTAACCATGCTGTTCTCACAGAAGTGGCTTTTGGTACAGGCCAGACAAAGTGTCACATGCCAGGCGGCACCATGACTCAGGGAAGAGATTGAGCTGCACTCTGGAAGCCCATGCTTGGAGTGGGTGGCTGCAGAAGAAGTCTGGCCAGTCAGTTCTTGTGATTTCAGCACAAATCTCATGGCATTTTTCTTAAAGCACCAGCTGCTGGAAGCGAGTGATTGCAGGAGGATCTCAGCTTTCATTAAAAAAAAGAAAAGAGTTTTTAAAAAAATGAGGTTTTTAGCGCTCATTTTTGCAAAGACAAGCTTGAACATGAAAAGCAAGTGCGACCTAAAGGCTCAGGAACAAGAATGCAAATAAAAAGAATCCAACATTGGTTTTTTTCCAAAATATCTCAAGATTTGCACAGGGGAGAGGAGGGGAGGCAGGGGGGCTGATGTGATTTTTGAATGCTTGGAACACTTAGACCAGGGTTCGGCAACCTTTCAGAAGTGGTGTGCCGAGTCTTCATTTATTCACTCTAATTTAAGGTTTCGCGTGCCAGTAATACATTTTAACGTTTTTAGAAGGTCTCTTTCTATAAGTCTATAATATATAACTAAACTATTGTGGTATGTAAAGCAAATAAGGTTTTTAAAATGTTTAAGAAGCTTCATTTAAAATTAAATTAAAATGCAGAGCCCCCCGGACCGGTGTCCAGGACCCGGGCAGTATGAGTGCCACTGAAAATCAGCTCGCGTGCCGCCTTCGGCACGCGTGCCATAGGTTGCCTACCCCTGACTTAGACTTTGTAGCTTTGGACCACATCCCCAAGAGTTTGGTCTGCAGGCACAGGTCAGTTGGCCAGAAGATAAGTTTCCCACCATAGTGGAAGTGAGAGGAAGAGAAATGGGAGACCAGGAAGGGTGGGGGCAAGGAAGGGGACAACTGGCAAGAGTTGGAGAGACAGTAGAAGAACAGAACCTGCTTTTTTAACTCAGTTGTTTGGGCAAGTGCCTAGAGTTTCAATATACCTATGACCATGCCATTCCCTTTCAGTTATTCCCTCAGACTTCCCATTATCCCCCTGCTTTACCAGAGATGTGTCTGTTTCCCTGTTTCCCTACCTGTGTACTTGCTAACCTCTACAAAGGAACACAATTATTCCTTCTGTTTCTTGTTGTGATTTGCTGTAGAATAACAATAATCCCTATTGCTTTGTAGTATACTCAAAATAAATAGCTTTGAAGATGGATTTAAATGCCTCAGCTCCACCTTGGCTATTAATCAATCCCAGCAGCTGTTTATTGCTTTGTATAGAACAAAGCAATAAAGATCATCCCTTAATATATGCACATGATGAGATTTCTTTTCATAATAGAGTGTTGCCACTCATTCAGCAAGGGTGACACAAACAGTAGTGATGTGAGAAGAGAAAGTGTGTGGCACCTGAATCGAGAATGTGACAATACTCTTCTTCCTCTGTGCTACGTTTAGGTACAACAAAAATGCAAGTGAATGCAATATTAAGGATGTACTCTGCCTCAGTGTTTGAAAGGAACTGTAATGGGTTAGTTCTCAGAGGTGGTGAGCAGCCATAATTCTTACACAAATTAACAGGAGCTGCAGATTCTCAGCACCTCTGAAAAAAAAATCAAAACCACAACCATACAGCATTTCTTGTGATCTGAGTGGGGCTACTTAGACTCATAGACTTTAAGGTCAGAAGGGACCATTATAATCTTCTAGTCTGACCTCCTGCACAACGCAGGCCACAGAATCTCACCCACTCACTCCTGTAACAAACCCCTGAGTGGATGAGATTATTCCATTACAGCACAATATTTAAATGACAACTACTAATTCACATAAAAGCAAGGAAACTAAGATGGATTTAGATCTTGAAGATGACTCCGTTAACCACAGGGAATGAAGTGCGAAATTACTAACAAATTGAAACACTGTGGTGAGCTAACAGATTATTGATAGAGGATTTGCATATTCTTCCTTCAGCTGTCATTTTACTTCTGTAAGTAACTTCAGTTACTTTCACATTACAAGATTAGAATCCCCAATCATCATGCTCATGATAGCTTGAAAAGGATGATTTCCAATAAAATGCACAGAGGAAACAAATATGAGGAGTCTAGTGATTCTGTGTCTTCTGTGGACACAGACGCTAGCGGCAGGAACAGTCTTTACAGGGGGACTGCTAGCATTAACAGACATAGGCTACGTCTACACTACCCGCCGAAATCGGCGGGTAGCCATCGAACTATCGGGGATCGAATTATCGCGTCTTGTCTGGACGCGATAAATCGATCCCCGAACGCGCTACTTCGAACTCCGGTACTCCTGCAGGGCGAGCGGAGTTACCGGAGTCGACGTGGGAGCCGCGAACGTCGATCGCGCACCGCGCGGACGCGAGGTAAGCGCGCCAAATTCGAACTAAGATACTTCGACTTCAGCTACGCGAATAGCGTAGCTGAAGTCGAAGTATCTTAGTTCGATCCCTGCCCTAGTGTGGACCAGCCCTTAATGTAGTAGCACACCAGGTGCAAGTTAAAACAACATGTTCTTCCACTATTGTACAGTGCACTTTTTTAAATAATGGCCATTAATTAATTGCTACTCTGGAGATGGCTGAGCACTTGATAGCATTTTCTTTTATTATTACTTCTAGGGCTTTTTAAAAAATGTTTTAAATAATAATCTCAACAGGTCATGTTGCATCAGGAAACAGCAAGCTTGGCACTGCTTGGTTAAAACATGGCATTTCTGTATTACTACTTTGCTTTCCTCTCTCGTACAAGTCATTTTATAAGGATTTTTACTTTCCTGCAAATGTTTGTTGAAACTTTACATGAAAAAAGCTCAGTTTCCATATCAAATGCTGCTGCATTGTGTAGATACTGCAGAACAATCACCAAATCATCTTAACACTACTCAGTAGAATAAGCCAGGACTTTTAAGTACAAAATACACCAGAGAGTACATCTCATGAATGTTAAGGTGGTATCAGCAGTCAAAAAATTGCTATCACAGTGACATGGTTTCCTGATGAATTTATGTACAGAAAAAAATCCCTGAAATGAAGTTAAACTCTTGTACTTTGGAGAATGTGATTTCAAATGAATGAGCATCTGTCACACATGCAGAGTTCTGGAACAGTAATCGCTCCAAAGCTGTATGTAAGTTGTTCCAGCAGGTTCTCTGGATCCATCAGTAAGCATTAGCCTTATAAATATTCAATTTTTACATAAATTTGTATATTAACATCGTTCTAGGCTCAGGAGCATCTAAATATGACCAGCTTTTGCCTTTCTTACTTTCTTAAAGAGGTCATCTTTACAAAGGAGGAACACATGCTGAGTGAGATTGTGTGTCATCATCAACATCAATTATAAAACCATCTTCCTCCTCTCCATTATCATTATCCTCATCTTTCCCCTCACTTTCAGGCCCTTAAGCAATCATCTCATTGTCATTGTTAATTAGCAGAGTTATTGTTTACTCTGTACAACATCAAGCACACCTAATGGTATTTTGTGCATTTATCTGCTAGCACGCAGAATGTTTACCAGCTTTTATCACGATGCTGGCACTGTCAACGGTGATGAAAACAATGGGAATAATTCACTGCTGATATAAACTAAATGTCTTTAGGGATAAATTTCATTCGCTGTCCTTCTTCAGAAAGAGTTCATCACCTTGTAACTTTTCCCACACCAGTTTAATGTAAGTTTCAGTGAGTACTGTGCCATGTACATCAATCTACATCTTGAGATGATGTATCAATCTGCCCTTACACTGCGTTCAGAATCAGGGAGATTGATGTTCATGTATCACCTATCAGCTTTGGCTGAAAACCTATACCTCAGAAGCTAAGCCTAGTTTCTTCCCTTCTGTTTTGTTCAGAAAAACTGATTGGGATGTGAGTTACACATTTTGCTGCAGTCCAGAATTACTTCTCTAGTTGGAATTTGTGATACAAGCTGATTTGCAGGGAAGCATCCTGATTTACAGGCTTTGCACAAATGAGTTACAAAGCAGACTCATGAGGGCTGGAGAAGAAAGCATGTCAGACCCAGAGAGGGGATTCAAATGTATCCCAAACCCAATGTGATCGTTCTGAGTTTAAACACCAGTTTACTGATAAAGCAGCTTTTGGACATTTTCCTGCCAAGCTCAGATTACTTGCAGATGGGAAGGTTGGATTTTTTTCCTTGTTATTTTGGGTTTTTTCTCATCATGATGATGCAAAACTTTTGTAAATAACATGACTAAATAAGAAGGAGGCTCTGAGTGAAGTAGTTAGAGACAGTTCAGTGGAGAACATGGGTAAATCTGTTCTCCTGACTGAGTCAAATGGAACACGCTCTGGAATTCATGGGAACATGAAAGTGTTTTATAGCCCACCCTCTATTGTGGGTTTTTCTTTTTCCCAAAGGCTGTTTGGTCACATACTTCGCTATTTGTTTAGTTCAACAGGAGGTAGTGAAGATTTATTGGAGACTTCACAAGACAAATGACCATTTGCCAGAATAGTACCTTCTTTTATTTTTACTGTTTCCACACCCTTTGCCATGAGATTTTAGTGTTGTGTGAACCTTAATAATTATAAATCACCATGGGCACAAACACTGATGAGCAAATGTGGAAGTCACAGTCTGAGGCACAGAGACAGAAATGGGGAAGGAAGATACTGCTGGACCTCTGTGGTGATATGAGATACAGTCAGGAGAGAGTGAGCTGGAGCTGGGAGATACAGAGCTTGGAAATACAGAGCTAGGAAACTGTAGGGTTTGCTCTTGAGAGCCAGGCAGCCAAGGCTGAGGACAGCTAACTCACTGCACTGGGGCCAGAGAGAAACAAGAAATGCCCTATGAGTGTCTGAGGAAGACATCCCTGATTTCTAAAGGGCTATGAATGGTGACCCAAGAGGAATGATGGGGAGCAGGGGGCATCCCCAGATTCCTGGGAAGATGAATCTGAGCAGAGCCAAGAAGGAAGCTGGGGAAGTCAACAGGCCTGGGCTTTTGCAGGGCTCTTTAAGTGAGAGAAGTGCAGTTTTTGACTGAATAATCCAGTGATTAAAGGCAGCTGAGTGAGAGGGCTTGAGTCACCCCTTCCAGCTGTGTGTGGCGCCAGCACTGAAAAGAATGCAGGTTCCCAGTGGCTGGTAAGACACATAGCTGGTGAAACAAAGGTACCCGTTGAAGCAGTGAGGATGGGTGGGCGGAAGTCCGCCCACATCTAAAGACCCTTCTGCACAGCCTAAGGGGAGGAGCCACTGGACCCAGGCATCAAATGATTACGGGGACAACTAATGAAAAAACAGGGACGGGAATGAGAGTCACAAGTTCAAAAATCAAGGATCCAGAGGGTGACACCAAGCAGAGAACCCCGGACAGCACCCACTGCTCCACAAAGGCATCCAGGGAGCCAGTGGATGGGGCCCAGGGGAACTCTGCCTGGAGATATGTCTTAATGGAAGATTTGAAGTAGGCCTCATAGTCACAGAGCACCTCCCCCCTCTGTCCAGCTTCCTCCTCCTGGTATGATGGATGGTGTAATAAATAAAGTGGGGGGATAGCTCCCTTTGATGGACACCCAGCCAGCCAGCAATTATTTCAGGGCCTAGAGGCGGCAAAATTATTAATCTGCCCCTGTCCAGGATAGAGGATGACAGCTAACTACAGAGGACTACAGTGGTACGAAAGGAGAAAGGTGAAGCAGCTGCTCTATGGGGAGAAGACTGGCTGCTTGCCACCTCAGGCAGTAGACAGTGCTCCACACCCCACCCAGGTCCCCTGACCGTCATGGCCAAGAACTGTTATGCTGTACTGGCAACAGGAGTGAGAAGCAGATCCCAAAGGCTGAGGAGGAAGAGCCACATGCCCCCAAGGCTGGGAGGCTCACGTCTATCACACCCAAGAGGAGGAGGTGTAGAGTGCTGGTAGTCAGGGTCTCCCTTCTGAGGGAGATGGAGGCATCCATCTGCCAACCTGACATGATGTCCCAGGAGGTGTGCTGCCTACCTGAAGCCTGCATCTGAAGTGTTATGGAAAGCTTGCGGAGGCTCATCCGTTCCTCTGAACACTACCTCATGCTGTTCACCTGTGTGAGCACTAATGATACTGCCAAGTATACACTTGAGCAAATCAGCAGTGCTTACAGGGCCCTGGGAGCAAGGGTTTAGGAGTCAGAGGTGCAGGTTGTGTTCTCATCCATCCTCTTGGTTGAGGGAAATGGCCCAGGCAGGGACATGCACATCCTGAGGATGAATGCATGGCTGTGCAGAAGGTGTAGATGGGGGGGTGGGGGATGGGAGGGGGAGAGCTTTGGATTCCTCGACCATGGGATGCTATTCTGGGAAGTTCTGCTGGGAACAGATGGGGTCCACCTGACCAAGAACAGGAAGAGCATCTTCATGCACCGATTCACCAAGCTAGTAAGGAGAGCTTTAAACTAGGTTCAAAGGAGGCAGATGATAAAAGCCCACAAATAAGCATGAAAAAACAGAGGGATATATGTTGATGGGGACATAGAAAATTACGACAGGGTCATAGGAGCAACCATAGAGGGAAATTAGCGGAGGAATCTACTGAATATTTTAGATGTCTATCACAAATGCAAGGAGTATGGGGGATTGTGACGGGGCAGCCCCGCCCCGCACTCAGCCCAGTGACGCCAGGCCAGTAGCGCTGGCGCCGGAAGTCCCGCCCCATTCGTACTGGGCATGCTCCAAGTGCTCAGGGAGTATAAAGAGAGTGAGCTCAGTTCAGTCTGGGCCGGCGGCCGCAGGGGAAGGACGCAACTGCAGAGCTCCTGCTGAGGACCGGCCCACACCCGGGAGGCTGGTGGGACCGGAGACTCCAACAGCCCGGCTCGAAGCCCTACCGGGGGAGGAACCAAGAGAGACGACGGACCCGGAGGCCTGCTGGGATTCCTGGGAAACCCCAACTCTCCAACCAGTAGGGAGCGAACCGGGAGGGGCAGCGGACTGGTACCTGGCCCCCGGGGAGCCTCAGCGTGTTTCGGTAGGACCCCCCCCGCTGAGCCAGTACTAAAGTCCTACTGCCCTGCAACCCGGGGCACTTTCATAGACTCTGGCCGTTAGGCCGTGCTGCCCTGCAACCCAGGGCACTTTCGTAGACTCTGGCCGTTAGGCCGTGCTGCCCTGCAACCCGGGGCACTTATATGGACTCTGGCCGTTAGGCCGTGCTGCCCTGCAACCCGGGGCACTTATATGGACTCTGGCCGTTAGGCCGTGCTGCCCTGCAACCCGGGGCACTTATATGGACTCTGGCCGTTAGGCCGTGCTGCCCTGCAACCCGGGGCACTTATATGGACGCTGGCCGTTAGGCCGTGCTGCCCTGCAACCCGGGGCACTTATATGGACGCTGGCCGTTAGGCCGTGCTGCCCTGCAACCCGGGGCACTTATATGGACGCTGGCCGTTAGGCCGTGCTGCCCTGCAACCCGGGGCACTTATATGGACGCTGGCCGTTAGGCCGTGCTGCCCTGCAACCCGGGGCACTTATATGGACGCTGGCCGTTAGGCCGTGCTGCCCTGCAACCCGGGGCACTTATATGGACGCTGGCCGTTAGGCCGTGCTGCCCTGCAACCCGGGGCACTTATATGGACGCTGGCCGTTAGGCCGTGCTGCCCTGCAACCCGGGGCACTTATATGGACGCTGGCCGTTAGGCCGTGCTGCCCTGCAACCCGGGGCACTTATATGGACGCTGGCCGTTAGGCCGTGCTGCCCTGCAACCCGGGGCACTTATATGGACGCTGGCCGTTAGGCCGTGCTGCCCTGCAACCCGGGGCACTTATATGGACGCTGGCCGTTAGGCCGTGCTGCCCTGCAACCCGGGGCACTTATATGGACGCTGGCCGTTAGGCCGTGCTGCCCTGCAACCCGGGGCACTTATATGGACGCTGGCCGTTAGGCCGTGCTGCCCTGCAACCCGGGGCACTTATATGGACGCTGGCCGTTAGGCCGTGCTGCCCTGCAACCCGGGGCACTTATATGGACTCTGGGCATTAGGCCGTACTGCCCAGTAAGGAGGGGCTTCGGGCCCCACCGAGGGGCGTAGACCCTCACAGGGATAAACAGAAAGAACTGGAAGTATTAGCATATAAGCTAAATTATGACTTAATTGGCACCACAGAGATTTGGTGGGATAAATCTCGTGACTGGAATATTGGTACAGAGGGATACAGCTTGTTCAGGAAGGCCAGCCAGGGAAGAAAGGGAGGAGGGGTTGCATTATACATCAAGAAGGATAGAACAAGAAGCAATAGGCTTAAACCGCAGCAAGAGAGGTTTAGGTTGGACATTAGGAAAAAGTTCCTAATTGTCAGGGTGGTTAAACACTGGAATAAACTGCCTAGGGAGGTTGTGGAATCTCCATCTCCGGAGATATTTAAGAGTAGGTTAAATAAATCTCTATCTGGGATGGTCTAGACAGTATTTGGTCCTGCCATGAGGGCAGGGGACTGGACTCGATGACCTCTCGAGGTCCCTTCCAGTCCTAGAATCTATGAATCTATAAGAATATATACACTTGTTGTGAGTCTAGAAAGAAGTGAGAGGCAGACCAGTTGAATGTCTCTGGGTAAAGATAAAAGGTGAAAAACAGGGGTGACGTCATGGTTGGGGTCTATAATAGGCAACCAAATCAGGAAGAGATATTTCTAGGACAAACAACAGAAATATCTAAAACACAAGATCTGGTAGTAATGGGGGACTTTAACTACCCAGACATCTGTTGGAAAAGTAATACAGCAAAACACAAAATCTCCAGTAAGTTCTTGGAATGTATTGGGGACAACTTTTTGTTTCAGAAAGTGGAGGAAGTAACTGGAGGACAGCCATTTTAGACTTGATTCTGACCAAGAGGGAGGAATTGGTAGCGAATCTGAAGGTGAAAGGCAATTTTGGTGAAAGTGATGCTAAGGAAAGGAAGGAGTGAGAGCCACAGAATAAGGACAATGGACTTCAAAAAAGCAGACTTTAACAAACTCAGAGAACTGGCCTCCTGCGAAGCAAATCTAAGGAGTTCAGGAGAGTTGGCAGTTTCTCAAGGAGACAATATTAAATGCACAACTGCAAACTATTCCAATGCAAAGAAAAGATAGGAAGAATAGTATGATGTCAATATGGCTCAATCAGAAGCTCTTTAGTGACCTGAAAATCAAAAAGTAATCCCACAAAAAGTGAAAATAAGGATGAATTGCTAAGGAGGAGTAGACAAGAATGTAAGGACAAAATCAGAAAAGTTAAGGCACAAAATGAGTTACACCTAGCAAGGGACAAAAAAGGCAATAAGAATGTATTTAAATATATTAAGAGCAAGTAAAAGACAAAAGTGCAGGTCCTGTACTTAGTGGAGAAGGAGAGCTAATAAATTATGACATAAAGAAGGCCGAGTTGTTTAATAGCTACTTTGCTTCAGTCTTCATTAAAAAAGATAATGGTGACCAGATACTCAACACAATTAATGTTAACAACAAGAGGGAAGGAATGCAATCCAAAACACGAAAAGAAGAATTTACAAAATATTTAGATAAGTTACATTTATTAAAGTCAGCAGATGTGATGAAATTTATGTTAGGGCACTTAAGGAACTAGGTGAAGCAGTCTTGAAACCGTTTGCAATTACCTTCAAGAATTGATGGAGGATGCGTAAGGTCCCAAAGGACTGGAGGAAGGCATTCGTAGTGGGGAACAAACAGGACCTGGAGAATTACAAAATAGTCAACCTAATGTTGATACCTGGAAAGATACTGGAACAAATTATTAGACAATTGATTTGTAAGCACCTAGTAGATAAATAGGGTTATAAGGAATAGCCAGTGTGGATTTGTCAAGAACAAATCATGTCAAACCAACCTATGTGTTTTCCTTGACAGGGTTACTGGCCTAGAGGATGGGAGGAAGCAGTAGACGTGATATATCTTGATATTAGTAAGGCTTTTGACACAGTCCCACGTGACTTCTCATAAGCAAACTAAAGAAAAAGTCTATATGAAATTACTAGAAGATGGGTGCACAATGGTTTAAAGACCGTACTCAAAGAATAGTTATCAATGACTAAAGACTAAAAATAAAGGGATACAACCCAAATAGCAGAGTAAGAAGCTTGAAATGATGCTGGTTTAATTGCTCTAACATCTGCACTTCTTTCTAAAGCAGCCATATCATGATTCAGCATTATATTACTTAAATAAGTTCCACTAAGAAGCAGTGAGAACCACCAACTTTTGCAGAACATAGATAAATCTGGGTCTAAACTGAACAACATGCTTCATAATCTGGTAGAGCTGAGAGGTAGAATCATGGGGAGTATTAACACATTTATTCTGGTCCCTCTTAATGAGTGGTCTGTGCACAAAGTTCTCATATACAAGTTAAAAGCTTCCCTCAGAGTAACCAAATGGGAGGGATTGAAGTAGGAAGAGCCAGTAACTAAGAGGGGGAAATCCACATTTTGTAAAAAACTCTTTGTTCTTTCCCTGTGGATTGGTTTTATGACTGAACCTATAAACAAAGCTGCCATTTTTAAGGTCTCATCAGAAGTCTGTTTGCTTTCTCCTCCTCTCTCCCCTTTCATCTTTATGAAGTAAGTAAATATTTTTCCTTGTGTCATGCCTCCAGAGTACTTTTCAACATCATTCAGATGTTTTCTGCATGGTTTGCTCCACCTTCACCTGCCCCTTCCTGATCTGTGATCAACAACTGCTGCTCTTCAAGGTATTTAGCTATTCAGATTAGTTTTCTATAGAACAAAACAAATCCACTTTCAAACCCTCATTCTCTGCTGCTATCGTGTGCTTCTTCCGCGGCCTACATTAGGATGCATGGTAATTTAAATTGAATGTCAAAGAGAATTTTACACAAGTGATGTGAAGGCTCCTGAAAAGAAGGCTGCCAGTTCAATTCTGGACAACTTTCTCTATTTTATAACAAGCTCTACCAACTCAGGGATTGCTATTGGGTTTTGATGAACTTGCCATTCCAAATTATACTACTACTTCTTCTTTCTCTCTCTCTTTTTTGAAGCATCTGAGATTTGACTTTTCCTTACTCTTATTTATTGCTGTTTCTTCCTGGGGGCAGCTGATTACTTCTTGTTTGTGTTTTATGCAAGATATAGCACTACATTTAGGATTTACACAGCTGTTTCACTTACAAACCACATTGCAGACCTGAAAAGAAGTTCTGATTCTGCTATATGCTGGGACTCAAGATTTGGCCCTTAATATTCATGGTTCATGTACCGTATCCAAGTTATAGTTATTGAGGGAAACCATAACTTTGAATTTCCACACTTTTGTGCATTTAAATTAACCACTCTATGGCTGCATTAACTGGCACTCATTTCCCCCCCACCAGAAGAACAAAAGCAGAGAGATAGAAAATAGAAAAGCACTAGTGCATGTGACCGTGTGATTGTCAGACTGCATTTAGATAAACTCATGTTTAAAATGTGGAATTATGAGGCAAGACATTCAGTAACAAATTCAAGCAACCAACAAAGTGTGCTAAATTTAAATTTGTGCCCTGGAGCTCAGTGTTAAGCGTAACCCTTGCTTACTCTAGTGTCCGGACCAGATAGATTTGAGTCTGTACAGCCAATGAACTAGCAGACTTGAACCTTTCAGTTCAGCCAAAGGTAGCTCATGTTTTTAGATCCAGAGGTCCTAGGTTTGATTCCCACTGCTAATGACCCACACAGGGCATTGAGTTACATGAGTTTCTACCAACTGGAGAGCATCTCACCCTGCCACAGAAAATAGTGTAGAACTGATTCTATTTGTAGAAACTATTTACTTGCACCATATTTATAACATTTTTCTGTGGAGTAAAGCACATTGGCAGTTATAAAGGTGATGTGTTTAGACGAGGAGTAACCTGGGAAGAAACAGTCATCTGCAAGGACACTAGACTAAAATACTGCAGTCACAGCTGGCTTCTCAGGACTTTAAGCACCCACAGAATCTAGAGATGGCAAAGCCCATTTAGGTCTTTCAAGACATCTCTTTGGACTGCAGGATTGCTTCCTATTTTATTTTTACCAGTGCTTTGCTCAATCTAATCTTACACAGGCCAAACAATATTTCTATTACCTCCCTTTGAGAGATTACTTGACAGGCTAGTTTACTGTAAGGAGAGTTTTCCTGCTATTCAGCCTAAATATTCTCATTAATTAATAAACATTAATTAAGGCAAGCTACCCCCTTCTCATAACCTTGGAGCCTTAACTTCTTCATAACAGCTACAATATACGCCTGATTTACTGAAACCCTATCATCTGAATGTCTGCATTATCCAAATCCATTTCTTCTTCCCCTGGGGAACAAAGAAGGGATTCGGAAAATGAAGAGGTTGGGAGAATAAAGCAGAGGCCCCCCACCAGGGGGAGCTGAATGGCTCCTGCGGCAGCGCAGGAAGCTCTCCGCAGTCCTACTGTCATAGGAGTGAATGAGTGGGGCTAGGACAGCAGAGCTGCAAATGGTTCTGTATTAAAAGATAGATTTAAATCTTTGGCGTTAACTGAGGCCCCCACTCACATAAACACAAAGGGCCTAATTTACCACTCAATTACAGCAGTTTTATGCGGGTGTGATTCCATTAATCTCAATGGAGTTAGAGTGATGTAAAATTTGAATAACACAGTGATGAAATATATGAGTTATTTTACCACACCACATGAAAAAACTGCTGGACTATAAATATGCCACCACCCTTGGGGCTTGGCTACACTGGCAAGTTACAGCGCAATAAAGCTGCCCACAGCGCTGTAACTCACTACCCGTCCACACTGGCAAGGCACTTACAGCGCTGTATCTCCCTGGCTACAGCGCTGCAGGTACTCCACCTCCCCGAGAAGATTAACAGCTGTTCCGGAGTGGGTGAGACGCTGGTGCTCCAGTGTAAACGGGGAGTAATCTTATTACGCAGTGATTGACCTCCGGAAACTCCCCATAATCCTTTTAAGTGAAGCTTCCTCTCTTGTTCCTCTCCTTGTTTTGTTGTGAACTCCGGAGGCTCCGGGAGCTGCTTATCCAAAAAACAAACAGTTACTGTTTGCTGTGAATGAGTAGAGGCAGGCAGGCAGGCAGGGGGGCTCCCTTTGGAAGGCCCACAGCTAATGTTTGCTTGAAGAGAGAGGCGGCGCACGGGGGAGGGGAGGGGGGGTCCGTTTCCGCGAGCGGCTGCTTATCTGGTCTGTGAGAAAAAAACAAACAGCTGCTGTTTGCTTTCAGTGAGAGAGAGGGGTGGAGGAGGGAGGGGGATCGGAACTTGCAAGGCAGGGTGCTGACACAGTGTCAGCACTCCAAAAATCCACTCTCTCTCCCCCCACGTTCCCTGTCACACTCCACCCCACCCCCCCTTTTGAAAAGCACATGGCAGCCACTTGAACCCTGGGATAGCTGCCCATAATGCACCGCTCCCAATGCCGCTGCAAAAGCTGCAAATGTGGCCACGACAGTGCGCTGGTAGCTGTCAGTGTGGACAGACTGCAGCGCTCTCCCTATTCAGCTGTACGAAGACAGGTTTAACTCACAGCGCTGTACAGCTGCAAGTGTAGCCAAGCCCCAAGGAGGTCTGCTTTCTCTCCCAGAATATTTTCAGCATGGGATGAAGTATATAATTGTGCTTTTACAATAGTACTCCAGGAATTCAGGCATGGAGTGGCTCAAAACTGAATCATCCCAATTTGCGTAATCCCTCTTCATTTCAGTATGTTTCATTACAGTCAAGACATTACCACCCCAGCTCACCCAACACAAATCCCAAGATCAGATTTTGGACTCTACTGATGATGTGTCTATGACATTTCACAATAAAAGATCCCTTAAAAACCTGGTAAAAATGGCAGCAATTGACTTTATTTTCTGAATACACTTTATACAACATAATTAATTGTCCAGTCGGATCTGCAAATGTGTCTCATTTCAGAATATCCAGATACTAAATCTGCAGAATTCAAATAATTTACCTGGAACAGTCCATGCAGTCAAATAGCCGCTGCTTTTCCTTGAGAACTGGCCTATGGCCCTGCTGCATCTCAACTACCTGGAGAGTGTTGAGGTTGGGTTCATTCCACTGACTGGTCGGGGCAGAGAGCAGCACTGAGGCAGTGGCTGTAACTTCTCTGGCTGAGGATTTGTGCTGCTGTTGTGGTAGCTCAGGCTGATCTAAAGAAGATTAACTCTTGTCCCCTGGACTGAAGATGCACCTCCATGTCTCCATGTTAGTCAGAGTGGAGAGAGACAAGGAAAAGCTCCTGCTGGTATGTTATGACTGGGGCACAGGGGTCAAAATATAGGTATTTCATGAGGTTGCAAGCTAAAACATCTGGCCAATATTGCCTATGACAAAAAAAAAGTAGATTTCGCACTAAGCATCCAATTTAGAGGGTGAGCCGGGGGGAAGAAATTACATCCAGTGCTGTCAGGGACTGAGAAGCCATCATTCAGGGCCAAGAGATGGAACCCAACCATAGCTAGCAAAGGAAAAACAAAAAACCCAAGACTGACATTTTCACCAGCATTTAAGAGCCACTGTACACATGGGACCACAGCACTTTAAAAGTCACTGTTCAAGTCAGTGCTACCTCTCTGGACTGGCCTACTGTCTGAAATAATATGATAGAGCAGGAACCTTCAAATGTAATGGTTTACTACAAGGACTCACCTGTTTATTTGCTTTCTTTTCTCTCCAGTTCTAGGGAAGGTATGAATTGTAATGACTCAATAACAGCTCATTTGCTATTCCCTTGATATATTCCACTATTATTGTATTAGTTTACAAGTTATATTGGCTGGATGTGTGACATTTATATGAATGAATTTATGATTCTGCAGTGTAAACCTCGGGTCAGTTTGCATTGTTTAAAGAAATTTATCATCCAAATTAATATTGACGGGACATTACTAGTCACAGCTGTGCTTCCCACCCCCACATGAAATATTCACCACCACATCCTTTCTAGCATTTAACGTCAAAATTATTCTGTCTCTATGCCAGAGATAGCACAAACAAACATTTAAAAGCATTCCACATGGAGTTAGGCTTATTCACTCTTTCAAGTATAGTAAAAACTCTGTTTTTCCGAGCTTCCATTATCCATATTAACCAAACTTGGCACGGGGCTCGGGCTGTCAGCCCCACCACCCAGGACTGACAACCCAAGCCCCATTGCCCCTCTGGCTGACAACCTGAGCCCCGCCCATTCTCCTGATTATCCACATTTTTTATTATCCGATCTGGCCATGGTCTCAATTAGATTGGATAAATGGGGTTCAACTATATAGTATTTATGTTAGAGAGTCCCTGTTCTTAGTGGACTGGATGGCTCAAGAATTAGTAATGGAATATGCTGCCTTTTGTTTTGAGATCATTAGTTCCAGTCCAGCCCAGGTTTGTGGCAATCCAAACTCTCTACTATCTGTTGGCTGTTTGGTGGGCAATATAAAATAAATTGGTGCACTTTGGCTAAGTCCCTAGTGAACAGGAGCCCACATCACAAAATCCATCAGCAGAAATTGGTTCCCTTGTAGGGCAGTCTCAGTAGAGAGGCTATCAAATGAATGGCCATGGTGCTCTATTTCCACCCCTACAGGGGATCCCTCCAGTTTAAGATTGAGATCCAGTGGTAGAGCAGAATTATTTGATGGGGGAAGTTTGCCCTGCTTTTGCCACATCATCTCTTTTCAGTGGCTACACAGAGAACAGTTTCCAAGAGTGCCAATTAGAACCTTTCACAAATACTACATTCACTTATAGTGTATATTCTTAACTCTGTCCCCAATAGACCTGTCCTCCCCTACTGAAAGTACCTTGCAGAGCTGCCAGACATATCTGCAGGTAGCTCAGCCAATTCAGTGGTTCTCAACCTATTTACCATTGTGGGCCACATCCAATACTACCTGTATGGCCCAGATGATTTCACATGGGCCGCAGCTCTGTGCTGATTGGGCCGCAAGCAGCCCAGGGCCACAGATTGAGAATCACCTAGCTAGTACTGAGCTGAGGAAAACCTACCCATAATGAAAAATCAGAAGAAGCAATGACTTCCTCTCATCTATCTATCTAGGCTATTTCCCCAGGGAAAAGAAGCACTGACATCCCTCATTACTATCCACAATGGCATATGGAAGTCAGGTGGAGTAAAAAACTCCTTTCTCCTTGGGGGTATTCACCTATACATATATGTTAGGCATAGTACATACACCACATTAATGGATATTATGTGCTCAGTATTAAAACACATTATATATATGTAAGTACTGGGAAGTTACATTAACTGAATGTATTATGTTCTCTTCACAATTCTGTTCATCAACGTCAATGTCACAGTTCAGGGCAAGTGCACCTGTATTCCTCCTCCATGGTCAAGCAAAGGCACCCACTCTTCGGCTTCCAGCTCCCCAGCCTTTGCCTTTCTTGGGTGGAGACCTACATCTCTCTCCCTCCTAACCAGGGTATTTCCAGGCCGAACAGTTCCCTGCCTGCACTGTGTTATTCCCAGCAAAGACAGTTTGCCTAAACAGCCCTGCTTGCTTTCTCTTCAGACAGTAACAGTTCAATTGGCACAATTTTATAAGTTACCCACACAGCATTTCTGATGCAAGCCTAATTTATTCTTAAGGTAAAAGTACTACAGAGAACACATATTAAAAACAATAAAAGAACCTGCATGCATGTTAATAAGTTACCAGTGGTCCCCTCAGCTGTCTCCAACATGGGCTCTGGCAGTCCTTCAATCACCTAAAGGGGGTCTCTTTTGTGGCCACAACTTCATAACAGCCTCAGTTCAGAACTAGCGCACAGTCTTATGGGCAGGGGCAGCTCTATGTTTTTTGCCGCCCCAAGCACGGCAGGCAGGCGGCTTTCGGCGGCATGCCTGCGGGCGGTCCACTGGTCACGTGGATTCGGCGGCATGCCTGCGGGAGGTCCACCGGTGCTGCGCGATCGGCATCCCCACCGCCGAATTGCTGCCAAAGCTGCGGGACCGGCGGACCTCCCGCAGGCATGCCGCCGAAAGCCGCCTGCCTGCCGCCCTCACAGTGACCGGCAGGCCGCCCCGGGCACGCGCTTGCTGCGCTGGTGCCTGGAGCCACCCCTGCTTACGGGCTTCAGTAGGCCCAGTCCTAACAACCCTTCCCTAAGGATTGGAGCCCTCCATGGACCAAGGGTCCTGTCTGTTCACTGGATCAGGAAGAAGGCCAATATCCTGTTTAAACCCAGGAAATGTATCTAACAATCCTTTGTCTGTCTCTTGGCCCTTGGAGAATCCTGTTTGAACTAGTATATGCACATCTCTCCAGGGCCTAGCTTCAAAGAGCTGATAATGGAAGAATTACATTAGCATTTCCCTCCTCCTAAAGGAGTTACATACAACACACAGATAATTGCCTTTTGAATACAATGGACCCCAAAGGTATTAAACTTCATTCAATAAGGTTTAACTTAATTCAATAAAGTTTATATTAATTCATAGACTTTAAGACCAAAAGGGACCATCATGATCATCTAGTCTGATCTGCACACCACAGGCGACAGAACCTCACCCACCCACTACTGCAGTAGGTCCAGAAACTCTGGCTGAGTTACTGAAGTCCTCAGATCTTGATTTAAAGACTTGAAGTTACAGAGAATCCATCATCTGAAGTCTAGTTCAAACCAGCAAGTGACCTGTGTCCCATGCTGCAAAGGAAGGCGAAAACTCCCCAGGGTCTCTGTCAATCTGATCTGGGAAAAAATTATTTCCAAACCCACATATGGTGATCATTAGGTTGTCCAGAATCCTGCAGGATATTGTCAGCCTCTCACATCAAGTATCCCACAATACTTTGCAAAGCTGAAGTCAGCTTTTGCATTAGAAAACAAGAAGCATGTCAATGCCAGGATCCATAAATGTTGTGCCCTAGCACCGGTTGGAAGGTACCTCTATGCCCAACTGGTATGGAATGTAGTAACCAAAACAGAGGTAAGAAAAGTACAGAACAAAACAACAAGTAAAGGAACTGTTACGAACTGTCGGGGTGGGTTTTAGTAACCTGTAAATAGTTTTGTAACTTGTAAAACCTTATTATAAATACTACTAGCTGAAATGAACATCTCTGAAGCACACCTACTGTGTAAGGTGAACATGCTGCGAGATAAGAATTGCTTCCCAGAAAAAAAGTATATAGGTCTCCTTTTTGTATGATACTGCTCTGTCTTTAGACAATACATTTGGCTATGTTCAGTTACTTGGTCTCTTGAATATTTTTAAGAATGAACCGCGAGTATAGTCAAACATCTGGCTACACCTTTGAGTCAATAGGGTGGAGCTCAATAGCCACAGCGGCTCTACATAGCAACTCCTGGGTAGAGATGGGGGGCTATTCCCCCGCCGCCCCCCCCCACCCCGGGATTTCTTTTTGATGTTCATGCGTCCTTCAGAAAAGTACATCACATAAAGTAGGGTAATTCATACTAATAGACAATGCACCATATGTTTGCAAAACAGGACTCTGAGAGAACAGCTTGTACATAAGAACTTTAACTGGGAGTTCATATTCACAATGGAATTGTAATCTAGCAGTTATTTCTATACAACCAATAATGTGAGGATTATTTAGCCACTAGAAACCCAAGTCCCTATTCCCCTTTACGGAATCATTTACACCTGTGAAAAACGGGTGTAAAATGTTAATGTTTTACAGCCACTTTGCATTGGTGCAAATGGTGACAAAGTGCTTGGCAGTGGAGACTAAGGCTATGTCTAAACTACAGACCTTACAGAGGCACAGCTGTACTGCTGAAGCTGTGCTGCTGTAAGGTCTCCTGTGTAGCCGCTCTACGCTAATGGGAGAGTGCTCTCCCGCCGGCATAATTAAACCATAATTTTTCACACCCCGACCGACAAAAGTTTTGCCACAAAAGTGCTAGTGTAGGCAAAGCTTTAGAGTCCTAAACTCAAAATACCACATTATTACACAACCTATTCATGTCAGTCTGTGCAACATAGTTCCAACAACCAGGGAGATCAGAAGTATGCAAGACTAACTAGAACTTTTTCTTTTAATGAGTTTTCTTGGTTTTTATATCACTTACACTAAAATGGTTTCTCTGAATGATTTCTGATTCCATATTGACCTCTGTGACTCGGAATTTTTGATCTGCTTGATCAATGCTTCTTGAAATTACATATGGTTGTTCCTTAGTCTTAATGAATTTTAGGCTTGTCTGATTTCTATTTCATAATTCACACATCAATAGTACTTTAAGGGAATATTAATAGTGCGCACAATCGAGCAAATGCAGGGCCGCCCAGAGGATTCAGGGGGCCTGGGGTCTTCGGCGGCGGGGGTCCTTCCGCTCTGGGTCTTTGGGGCACTTCGGCGGCGGGTCCCGGAGCGAGTGAAGGACCCGCCGCCGAATTGCCGCCGAAGACCCGGAGCGGAAGGAGTTTCCGCCGCCGAATTGCCGCTGAAGACCCGGAGTGGAAGAAGCTCCGGGTCTTCGGCAGCGGGTCCTTCAAACGCTCCGGGTGTGTTTGGCGGCACTGAAGTACCTGCCGCCGAAGACCCGCCGAAAACTCTCATGGGGGCCCCTGCGGGGCCCAGGGCCTGGGGCAAATTGCCCCACTGGGCGGCCCTGAGCAAATGCAGGAAAAGTAAGTGCAGACTGAAAACCAATCAGCCCTTTCATCTTACTTCTTCCATAACAGTATCAGAACAAGAAGATACTTCATGAAGCTAAAGGGCAGTACATATAGAACTCACTAAGTGGACATACTTTTTTAGTCAGTATATGGGTGTTACTGCTGAAGTCAAAAAGTCAAATCTGACAGCATTCACTCACTCCAGAAGGGGGATCTGCATCATCTTTATCTTCCGTTACCTTCACTGGTTGCCTGTCCATTTTTGATGTAATTCAAAACTCTTTTCCTTCCCACAGGGGCTCTCTGACCTACAGTCCATATGAGAATCCTCCTAATAGCTCCACCAATCTTAGTTCCCTCCTCTGTCCCTTCCCCCAAATTAGTGCTCCCCATCTGGAAATCTCTCTGCCCCACCCACCCTTCCTTGAGTCACTGAGTCACTTTAAATTAGGGCTGTCAAGTGATTAAAACATTAATCGTAATTAATCACAGTTTGAATTGCACTGTTAAACAATATTAGCATACCATTTATTTAAATACTTTTGGAAGTTTCCTATATTTTCAAATGTAGGTTCAGGGCTGGGGGCTCTGGGCTTCAGCCCCTCTCAGGGCTCAGAGCGTGTGGCTTTAGCCCCTCTTGGGGTGCAGGGCTCAGGATTTCAGCCGCTCTCAGGGCACGGGGTTCCAGCCCCCACCACCCACAAACCTGTGGGCTGGGGCTTCTGCCCCCTGCTACCTGCTGAGCTGGGGCGCGCGCACACACACACAGAGTGTCTCTCTCTCTCCCGGCGGTGCTCCGGGCTAGGGTTTCAGCCACCTCCGCAGCTCCGGGTTGGGGCTTCAGTGTCCCCCCCCTCCCCCCGGATGCCTCCCTCCCTGCCCACAGGTATTACGATTAACATGTTAAAAGAATTAATGCATTAATTTTGTTTTCAGTTAAGCGTAGGTGTTAACTGCGATTAATTGACAGCCCTATTTTAAATCCTTTAAATCTCGTTTTAGCCTTCCTTTTTTTTTAGTCAATAATTCACTTCCTGTAAACTCTCTTTGTGGGGCTTTTAATGGAGGACACTATAGAAATAAATGCCAGAAGCATGTACATGTAACTACTATGGGGACGGTTAGATGTGCATTTATGAGTCTAATTAGTTGGCATAATAGTATTAGAGCAGTGGTTTTCAACCTGTGTTCCGCAGACCCCTGGGGTCCGCAGACGATGTCTAAGACTGCTAAAGGGGTCTGCACCACCGTTCGAAATTTTGTAGAAGTCCACAAATGAACAAAGGTTGAAAACCACTGTCCTGGAGGATCGCACATTTTGTTGCTTCTGTAGGTCAAACGCATTACACACACCGGGGGGCTCACTGTATTCCTCCACCCCTCCTGCCCATACCATACACATGCTCCCTGTGTGCCACCTTCCCAACCCCTCTATTTCAGAGATTTCCTGCATCCCCTCCCACTGCCTCTCTCATGCTAGGGGCTCTGCATGCCGCCCATTTCCCTCTTACCCCTGATGCCTGGGGCTTTTTGTGCCCCCCATGCCACTGTCCCCCATTCTCTCTCCCCAAGGCAGAGGCGCTGTGTGTTTCCCCATACCATTGCTCCCCATTCTCCTTCCCAGGTCAGGGGCTGTGTGCCCCCCAATGTCCCTCTTACCCCCTATGCCATACCACTGTCCCCCATTCTCTACCCACTCTGTGTGCCTCCTAGATCACTGTCCTGCATGCCAAGGGCTCTCTCATTCCCCTTCCCACACTAGGGTCTCCCATTTCCCCTACCAGGAGAACTGTGTACCCCAGTCCCTCTCCCTCCACATGGCAGGGTCCTCCATTTCCCACACCAAGCCCAGGGATTCTGTGTGCTCCCCCTTCCCTTCCTTGCCCCCCCCTCCCCCATTCTTTTCTCTTTTCTTTCTATCTGGAAGATATGTGGTTCAGGGTATCAGCATTTGTAAACTGTATTGGGAAGATGGACAGGGCTGAGATGGGCCGGATATTCTTATCCTGGAAGGTGTTACTGGCTGTTATCAACTGTTTCTTTGATTTTATAGGTAACTGGGTGGTTAAAGGAGAGGAAAATCTGCAAACCGGATACAAAAGTCCGTGTGTCCCCTATTTCCTCCTTCCAGTTTTCCGCCTTTTCCCAAAAGTGTTCTGCCCACTGATGCCTAGAATGTTGCCTGAAATTCTGGAATTGATCAGACATGGTGTTCAAAAGTTATCCTGTTACAGACAAACAGACACAGAGAAATGCCATGGAATTGAGTGTAAGACCTTGCTTCATTCAGACAATTACAGCATGTACTAATATTTATGTTTTATTGTGTACTGAACTATATGGTGAAGAGTTTAACTCCTGAACTATCTTTCCCATAGGACAGGAAAATGAGGAACTGCACTCCAAGGCCATCATACTTACAAACCAGACTATGCACTGCCAAAATAGAAGCAATTAATAAATTAAGATTTCTCTGCCTACTTTTAAATCTGATATTCAGTAACATTTAGCTACACTGGAGTGGAGTGGTCTCCTGGTGCCCATAAGAATGCTACTAAATATGCATGATTTAAATGTGCTTAACTAGCGAACTGAAGACTATAACCAAATGCTTTCTATATTAACCTTCTGTCTGGCTGCTGTAACAAGGAAGTTGTGTGATGAGTATTTCCAGATTAAATATTTCAAATAGGACAAAATTTATCAAAAGCACAGAATGAACAGAATTGAATCAAGGCCAGAGATGCCACTCAGAGACCACAGTGACAGCTGCATTCAAAATAGTGTAATGTGTTTTAAGTGACCACCCAAGGCACTGATGAGAAATCAATAGTTTAATGAAGATGTCCTTCTAACAGTGGTGGAGTAGAAATTTACTCAATATATTTGTGGTTTCCTTGGGTTAGTCTATTAATTAGAGGTTGCCTAATAAGGGTGATCTCAGGTTCAACTTTTATATTATCAGAAGCTTTTATTAAAGCTTAGCACGTACAGTGTTTTCTCCTATTGATCTCAAACACTTTACCAAGGTCAGTAAACATTAAAACCCTTCTTCTACAAAAGGCAAAATGAGACACACTCTAGGTATGTCTAGACTTGAAGCTAGGGGTGTGATTCCCGGCTTGTGCAGACATACTTACACTAGCTCACTAAAAATAGTAGTGTAGCCGGGGTAGCTTGGGCAGTGACAAGTACAAACCCGCCTGAGCCTGATGGTATGTACCTGGCCCAGCTAGCCAGTGCCCCCGCTTGCCTCTGTAGACGCAGCCTGAGTTTGTGTTACTTGTGCAGGTCACACAGTGAGTCAATGTCAGAACAGGGAACTGAAATCAAGTCTCCTAACTCCTTATTCAGTATCCTTTATCCACTGGACCACACTGCCTCAGACAAGGCATAGATCTATTCATAGAGATCCAGTCACTAGCTGCTAAGCCCCTAGAGCAGTAATGAGCTCCTTTTTGGAACCATCTAGAAGATGTAACACTAAAAATTGCCAGGACACTGTAGGATAAAGCATGGTTGTTTTAGTGATGCTGTGGCAGAGACGCTGGCTTAGCAATGACTTTGGGACTCCCATTCCTTATGCTGGTGAAGGCCAGGTGCATTACCTACACAATGGCCTCGACTGCTTCTGGAGAGGGAGTACAAGAACAGCCATCCAGTACACTGGCACTCCCGAATGGACAACTGATGGCAGCAACATAGAGAATGGCCTAGAAGAAAGTTTTCTGAGGTAGTCTCTTAGGTGAAGATAGTTGAAGGAGAAGGAAGATCTTCAAAGAACTATTTTGAAAAGACACACTCTGTCCATGCTTTGATGGCTGAAAAGGGAGAAGGAGAGCACGCAAAAGTGATTAATAAGTAGTAGAAACTTGGGTGTGTTGGTCGATAACAGGATGACTAGGAGCCACCAATGTGATATGGCTGCGAAAAAGACAAATGTGACCCTAGGATGCATCAAGTGAGGCATTTCCAATAAAGCTACAGAAATATTAATGACATTGTACAAGACACAGGTAAAACCTCATCTGGATTATGGTGTACAATTCTGGTAATCCATGTTCAGGAAAGATGAATTCAAATTGGAAGAGGTTGGAACAATGCTTCAAATTGGAAGAGCTCGAATGATCTGGTGAATTGAGGGGACTGGAAGAGCTTGACTTGTTTAGCTTAGCAAAACTAAGGCTGGGGGGGGATATGATCACTCTCTATAAATACACCAGGGAGGATGAAGAGCTACTATTTAAGCTAAAGGACTATGTTAGCACAAGAACAAACGGGTATAAACTGGCCAAAAATAAAATTCAAGCTGTATATTACAAGATCTCTAACCATCAGAGGAGTGAGGTTCTAGAACAGCCTCCCACTAGGAGCTGTGGGGACAAACAATTAGTTTTAAGAGAGAGAGAGACAACTTGAATGGGGTTGTATGATGGGGTTGCTTGTGACAGTGGGGGGCAGGGTTAGCCTGCCTTGAGGGTCCCGTCTGATTCACATCAGATGATCCTAAAATGTTATGCTTTAGACTTCAGCTGGTCACCTGCAGGGTTCAGGAAGGGATTTCCCCCCCTTCCCCAGTGTATTCTGGTTTTGTTTTTGTCTCCTTCTTCTAAAGCATCAGGAATGGCCACACCTGGAGATGGGTCACTGTGGTGCTCTGTGGTGTCTCTGAGCATTCTCACTCTAGGCTGCTTGGCTGGTTGGATCTTGCTCACATGCTCAGTCTAACTGATCACCATGTGTACACTCTGGAAAGAACTATCACCAGATCAGATTGGCACTAACCTTGGGTTTGTTTGCCTTCATCAGCGGCATGGGGTGTGGTTCCCTGGCCAGGATCATCTGAGTATATCTCACTTAATCAATGTCCTGCCATTGGCGGGGCCTCAGGCATTGGTGCATCCCCGTCCCTTCCTCCCTCCCTCCCATTCTCTGTCTGTAGCAGATAATAGCCAAGGGTACATCTACACTTCACAAAAAAGACTTGCAGCAGTGAATCTCAGAGCCCAAGTCAACTGACTTGGGAGTGCAGGGCTCATGCTACAGGGCTAAAAATAACAGTTTAGACATTTGAGTTCAGGCTGGAGCCCAGGCTCTGAAACCTGGCAAAGGGGAAGGGTTTTGGAGCCCAGGCTCCAGCCCAAGCCAAATGTCTACACTGCTATATTTAGCCCAGTAGTGAGAACCCAAGCTCCCTGATTCAGTTGACTCGGGCTCTTGAGACTCATTGCCACTGTGTTTTTTTGGGGTTTTTTGCAGTTTAGATGTATCCTTAGTCTCCTGAGGGCTGTAATACTTTGGTCTAATTTCAGTTGTTGGTTTAGTGTGTGGGTGTTGGGTAGTGTTGGTGGCCTGGGATAGACAGGAGGTCAGACTAGATGATCTATTGCTCTCTTCGGGCCTTAAATTCTTTGACTCTAAACAGCATATTTATTATAAAACGATGCCATATAACTGGGTTCAACTTAAAAACTTGTCTTTTTCCTTTACATCAGTTTTGCTCAGTCATCAGTTGTATTTTAAAAGGCACAGAAAAGTTAGGCATCTCATATGGGCTACACAGAGGTTCTAAGACAGGGGTGGACAAACTTTTTGGCCTGAGGGCCGCATCAGGTTTTGGAAATTGTATGGAGGGCTGGTTAGGGGAGGTGGGCATTGCCTGCCCCCCCATCCGCCTCCCCCACTTCTTGCCCCCTGACGGCCCACCTGCGGGACTCCTGTCCCATCCAACCCCCCCTGTTCCCTGACAGCCCCCCGGTACCCTTGCCCCATCCACCACCCCCTGTTCCCTGTCCCCTGACCACCCCCGGAACCCCTGTCCCTGACTGTCCCCCGCTGCCCCATCCAACCCCCCCCTCCTTCCTGACTGCCCCCCCGACCCCTACCCCATCCACCTCCCCCCTCCCTGTCCCCTGACCGCCCCCAGAACCCTCGCCCCTGACTGCACCCCGCCGCCCCATCCAACCCCCCCCTCCTTCTTGACTGCCCCCCCCCGGACCCCTGCCCCATCCAACCCCGTTCCCCGCCCTCTGCCCACCCCGCCCTGACCCCTATCCACACCCCCGCCCACCACCCCGAACTCCCCTGTCCTCTATCCAACCCCCCCATCCCCCTTACCACGCTGCCTGGAGCACCGGTGGCTGTCGGCGCTACAGCCACACACCGCGCAGCACAGAGCACCGGGTCAGGCCGAACTCTGCAGCGGCGCTGCCCCGGGAGCTTTCAGCCCCGCCGCCCAGAGCATTGCGCCGGCAGCAGGGCAAGCTGAGAGGCTGCAGGGGATGGGGAACAGCAGGGGAGGGCCTGGGGGCTAGGCTCCCGGGCCAGGAGCTCAGGGGCCGGGCAGGAGGGTCCCGCAGGCCGGATGTGGCCTGCGGGCTGTAGTTTGCCCACCTCTGTTCTAAGGCCTTAAATCTGAAAAGCCTAAAACACTGCTTCTACAGTGGATTCAAAGTTATAGCAACTTTAATAGCCTACATGTCAGGGAATGATTTTAACCTAAAAATGACCAATGATAATTAATGTTTTTCTACACAAGCAGAAAAGCACTGACAATGCTCTGAGAAGGCCTAGTCCACAAACCAGAAATCACCTGGTCATGCACTGATGCCCAAGGGATGGGCACAAGTCATCCAGCAGCACAAGAGGATAGTGCTGGAAGAGGAGTGGTGACTGAAAAAGCAAAGAACCCCGAAAGGACAAAATACCTTTATTCACTCTCTCCAAATCCCATAAGTACCAATCAATCAGAAAAGTCTTATCAAAAGGAGAGATGACTTCCCCAGATATGCCAGTGAACAGGAGGGATAAAATGGAAAGAATTTAATTTCCATTGGCAGGGGGGAGGGATAGCTCAGTGGTTTGAGCATTGGCCTGCTAAACCCAGGATTGTGAGTTCAATCCTTGAGGGGGCCACTTAGGGATCTGGGGCAAAATTGGTCCTGCTAGTGAAGGCAGCGGGCTGGACTCAATGACCCTTGGGGGTCCCTTCCAGCTCTATGAGATAGGTATATCTCCATTAATTAATTAATACTTTACACACATTCAAAGGGCTTTCTCACAAAACAGGCGGGTGTTATTTCATTATTGCCAATGGAACTAAACTATCTGCCCAAATAAGAATGAAAGTTTGAGGTTCCAGTCAGTGAGTTTTTAAATCTTTTGGGAAGTTCAATCCCCAGGATTTGTACTTGAGAAACATGTGCTCACACCAGCGGTTGTTAGGGGACTATTGTTGGCACAATCACAACTGAACTGCCAGCGCTACTGGATGTTATTACAGACACTGTCAGGGGCAAAAAATGAACAGAAGGCTGGGGACTAGTATAATTAAAGTTACAACATAGTCCTCTTTCTACAACAGCATCCCTTTGAAATGAGAAGAAAACAGCGTTGTCCTTTGAATGGGCTGGTGGTGTGTGTCATCTGCTCAGTGCCACTTTAATTAAAAAAACCTGTGCAATCTTTAAATCACTTTTCTCATTAGGAAATGTACTCTGGCCGATGTCATTAGCTGTGCAACATCAGCACAGACACAAAGCAGTTGTGCGTACTAAGTGCACTAGAAATTACAGTCTCATTATTCAAACAGTCTCTAAACTGGAGTGAGATTTCACCCTATAAAACATTCATTTGTTCAAGGAAGGTTGGTAGGAATCAGTTCTCAATATTGAATGGAACCTGGGGGTGCTACTGTTGAATTAATCTAATTAGACTGCAGTTGCTCTTTTTACTAGCAAGCTATTTAACAAAACACATAGACAAACATAACAAAAGAATTTACTATCACAGGGGTAGGCAATCTATGGCACGTGTGCCGAAGGTGGCACGCAAGCTGATTTTCAGTGGCACTCACACTGCCTGGGGCCTGGCAACCCGTCTGGGGGGCACTGCATTTTAATTTAATTTTAAATGAAGCTTAAACATTTTAAAAACCTTATTTACTTTACATACAACAATAGCTTAGTTATATATTATAGACTTATATAATATATGGAGATATACCTATCTCATAGAACTGGAAGGTCATCAAGTCCAGCCCCCTACCTTCACTAGCAGGACCAAGTACTGATTTTGCCCCAGATCCCTAAGTGGCCCCCTCAAGGATTGAACTCACAACCCTGGGTTTAGTAGGCCAATGCTCAAACCACTGAGCTATCCCTCCCCCCTAAAAAGAGACCTCCTAAAAACATTAAAATGTATTACTGGCATGCGAAACCTTAAATTAGAATGAATAAATGAACACTCGGCACACCTCTTCTGAAAGGCTGCCGGCCCCTGTACTATCATTTCTCCTACAAAAGACCGTTAAGATTTGATTGGAAGAACAAAAAGCAAATAAGGACTGGAAAATCAATGTGGTGTTTAGGAAAAAGTTTTGATAGTTTAAGGGACTAGGTATTGCACTGGATTAAATGCAATTATCTAGCACTTTAGTCATTTTTCTTCTGTTGATTCTGGAAAGGATACAGTGATAATAAAGTCCAGAACAACTGTCATTTCCAAACTGTCAGTGTTGGATCATAGAGAGACAACTTCTGTTTGTGTGAGAGACAAGCTTTCGAGCGTACACAGAGTTTTTCTTCCACTATTACCTCAACCATCTTGTCTCTCTAATATCCTGGGATCGACATGGCTACAACAACACAGCATACAGTGTTAGATCATACTAATTTTAGAGCAATTTTTTTTTCAAGCATAAGAAAATTGTCCACTTCATCGACAAATTGCCAAAGGTGCTGAAGCATCACCTGAAAAGCAAACCGAGACTGATGGAGGAGGATGGAAAAAAGCAACGGTGGGTATTTTAGGATGGCAGGGAGGTAATGCTTAAGTAGGTGCAATACTGCACTGTCATTTTTTCCACCAAGTTTGAGAATAGGAGATTAGCAGTGAAAACCTGAGGTTCATTTTAAAAGCCTAATTCTTCTTCCTCTCCCAATGGCCAAACTCTGATTTCTAGAAGTTTTAAAAATCTGCATTGCCCAGTGACTTCAGCTGGAGTTTTGGCTGCTCAGCACTTTTGACCATCTAGCTATCAAATGGATGTAGGTACAGCTTTTCCCCCTAGACGGTGGTACTTGCGTCACTGGTTACAATGCTTCCCTGCACTGGGATGATGGAGGTGTTTGGCCAATCTTTTTCTTTAAAGTCTGCTTTTAGCATAACTGCTCCTACACCTTCTGCTGTTAATGCTCATCATCTCCCTTCCCCATTCATGGTATTCCCCTTATCTGGGCTTTTCTGTCAAGTGGACCAATTTCCTAGGTGCTACCACCACCAGGCCTGAGAACTATGCTAAGTGATGAGGAATGGGCTGTGCTATTTGACACATGTGGCTTTGTAGCAGCAGCTATCAGGAAAATTACCAAGTTATTTGCAACTGGTTTCCAGAGGTGCTGAGTCTCTGAAGCTTTTATTTAAGTTATACCCTCATTGTAAGCATCAGGGAATAGAAACATTAGTAACTCAAGCGACTAGGGAAGGGAGAAAACAATCAGTTTAACTGGCTATTTTCAACTGTTAAAAATTATTATTTTTACACATTTTTATTAATAACATTTTATAAAATGATCTGTGGCAAGATTGGTCTCACTGGTGAAGAGGCCTTCCAGACTCATCATCTCCCTGAAGGGCACATGCTGAGAGATAACTAAAAGGGTTGGTAACCCACTACAGCCAATGAGATCTCAGCTTTCAGCCAATCCACAGCTCAAATAAGACTGATCTCCCATTGTTTTTCAGATCTCATTTGTGCCAAACAATGAAGTGGGACCTGCAAACCTCTCCTAGTTCCAGAAATGCTTAAGCAATAGATTTATGTCAGGCAGCTGAGCATCTGCATAGAGCTGAAAAACCAGTTGTCCTCACGCCTGAATTTAGACCCAAGATCTGACCTGGACATCAGTTTATCCTTGCTGGTTTTAAGAAGAACATTATTTTGAAGGTAATTAATAGGATGTGATGCAGAGTTTCATTTTAGCCCATAAGAATCATAGGTCTCTCTGGTTCCCTAATCTAGAAGTCAATACTATTCTCTAGATATGTTTAGTACACCATAAACATGCATTACAAACTATCTTGTGATCTGATGTCCCTGCTGGAATCCCCTGAAAGTCTATCACAGGTTAAAAGGCACTTCTTCTTGCTGTTGTTTTACTGCCCTGCCACAAAACAAGTGATGCAAGTGGCGGCTGGAGCAAGCCTGCTTATTAGGGCATCAACAGTAACTGAAACGTAGGAGGGAAGGGAAGTGGATTAATGCTGCTGGAATAGCCCAGGAAGAGATTTCCTGCCGGATGCCTCTTGACTTCAATACACAAATATTTAAACGAACAGGGGGTTCCCACAAACAATCATACTTTACAGGGACCATGCAGTTGGAAGACCTGGGCATGGACTCTTAGATATGGGACACAATGCACTCAGTGGCAAGACCCTGAGTGTGGAAGAAGAGAGTGAACTCAAGCCTGATGGCATGCAGATCTAGGTATAAACCACACCTTTTTCTTGAAGACTTTTCCCCAGGACAGATGTCTTAAAAATACATTTTTGCACACACAAAGTCACAGTACCCACCTCATGGAATGGAGAAATACATATCCTTTTGTTACAAGCTTTTATATGCCTTAAAGTTGCGTGGTGCTTACGTATCACCTTAATAAATATCTATAGTCCTAGGTATATGTGTAGATATTGTGTGTGTCAGTGTGTGTGTGGTATATGAGGTGCTATATACATAAGTCCTCTGAACAGCTGGATGCAAATTCATTACTAATTGCCATGTGTAAATTTATAAATGGTCTCAAACAGCAGTCCAAAATATTTCCAGTCTCAGTATAAAGATTTGATAGTATTTGAACAGAAAGGAGAAATCAGATTTTAGGCTTCATTACAAGTTTTCTTTCAGTCAGGGACATATGTACTTCTTTTCTGCCAAGGATCTGCATATGGACTACAGCA